>VFFE01009107.1:10644-43535 GCA_008921705.1 Burhinus oedicnemus
GCTCCTTCCAGGGCCAGGCTCAAAACCAGCAATCGTCCAGTGGCTGCTCCTACAATGAAAGTGCCAGGAGGGAAAGCTGTGCATCACCATCACGGTCCCGTGGCCTCGATTGCATAGCACCTAACACTTGTAGGCTCCGTACTTGCCTGCTGACTTTATCCTCAAAACCTCCTATTTTCTCGCTCTCTCCAGGGCCACTCTCAAAACCAGCAAACGTCCAGTGACTGCTCACACAATGAAGGTGCCAGGATAGAATGCTGTGCCTTGCCTTCACTGTACCGTAGCCGCGCTTGCATAGCACATAACACTTGTGGTCTCCGAGCTTGCCTGCTGACTTTATCCTCAAAGACCTCCTATTTTTCTCGCTCCTCCAGGGCCATGCTCAAAAACAGCAAACGTCCAGTGATTGCTCCCACAATGAAGGTGCCAGGAGGGAAAGCTGTGCCTTGCCTTAACTGTCCCGTGGCCGCGATTGCATAGCACCTAACACTTGTGGGCTCCGTGCTTGCCTGCTAACTTTATCCTCAAAACCTCATATTTTTTCGCTCCCTCCTTTGCCACGCTCAAAACCAGCAAACGTCCAGTGACTGCTCCCACACTGAAAGTGCCAGGAGGGAAACCTGTGCCTTTGCATCACGGTCCCGTTGCCGCTCTTGCACAGCACCTAACACCTTTGGGCTCCGTGCTTGCCTGCTAACGTTATCCTCAAAAGCTCCTATTTTCTCGCTCCCTCCAGGGCCACGCTCAAAACAGCAAACGTCCAGTGACTGCTCACACAATGAAGGTGCCAAGACAGAATGCTGTGCCTTTCCTTTACTGTCCCGTAGCCGCCCTTGCATTGCACATAACACCTTTGGGCTCCGTGCTTGCCTGCTAACTTTATACTCAAAACCTCCTATTTTCTCTCTCCCTCCTTTGCCATGGTCAAAACCAGCAAACGTCCAATGACTGCTCCCACAATGAAGGTGCCAGGAGGGAAAGCTCTACCTTGCCTTAACTGTCCCGTGGCCACGATTGCATAGCACCTAACACCTTTGGGCTCCATGCTTTCTTGCTAACGTTATCCTCAAAACATCTTATTTTCTGTCTCCTTCCAGGGCCATGCTCAAAAACAGCAAACGTCCAGTGACTGCTCCCACAATGAAGGTGCCAGGAGAGAAAGCTGTGCCTTGCCATTACTGTCCCGTAGCCGTGCTTTTATTGCACCTAACACTCTTGGGCTCCGTACTTGCCTGCTAACGTTATCCTCCAAAACCTCCTATTTTCTCGATCCCTCCAGGGCCACGCTCAAAACCAGCAAACGTTCAGTGACTGCTCCCACACTGAAAGTGCCAGGAGGGAAAGCTGTGCCTTGCCATCACTGTCCCATTGCTGCTGCTGTTAGCACCAGCGTGGCCCTGGAGGGAACGAGAAAATATGATTTACTAAGGATAAAGTTAGCAGGCAAGCACGGAGCCCAAAGGTGTTAGGTGCTATGCAATAGCGGCTACGGGACCGTGATGGCCAGGCATAGCTTTCCCTCCTGGCACTTTCATTGTAGGAGCAATCACTGGACGTTTGCCAGTTTAGAGCATGGCAAAGGAGGGAGCGAGAAAATATGAGGTACTAAGGAGAAAGTTAACAGGCAAGCATGGAGCCCAAAAATGTTTTGTTCTGTGCAAGCGCGGCTACAAGACAGTGAATGCAATGCACAGTTGTCCCTCCTGGCACCTTCATTGTGGGAGCAGAATCTGGACGTTTGCTGGTTTTGAGCGTGGCACTGGAGGGAACGAGAAAATATGATGTACTAAGGATAAAGTTAGCAGGCAAGCACGGAGCCCAAAGGTGTTAGGTGCTATGCAATCGCGGCAATTGGACCGTGATGGCAAGGCACAGGTTTCCCTCCTGGCACTTTCACTGTGGGAGCAGTCACTGGACGTTTGCTGTTTTTGAGCGTGGCCCTAGAGGGAACGAGAAAATATGATGTACTAAGGATAACGTTAGCAGGCAAGCACGGAGCCCACAGGTGTTATGTACTATGCAATCGCGGCCACGGGACCGTGATGGCCAGGCACAGCTTTCCCTCCTGGCACTTTCATTGTAGGAGCAATCACTGCACGTTTGCTAGTTTAGAGCATGGCAAAGGAGGGAGCGAGAAAATATGAGGTACTAAGGAGAAAGTTAGCAGGCAAGCACGGAGCCCAAACGCGTTATGTGCTGTGAAAGCGCTGCTGCGGGACAGTGATGGCAAGGCACAGGTTTCCCTCCTGGCACTTTCAGTGTGGGAGCAGTCACTAGACATTTGCTGTTTCTGAGCGTGGCACTGGAGACAACGAGAAAATATGATGTAGTAAGGATAAAGATAGCAGGCAAGCACGGAGCCCAAAGGTGTTAGGTGCTATGCAACCGCGGCAACGGGACCGTGATGGCAAGGCACAGGTTTCCCTCCTGGCACTTTCAGTGTGGGAGCAGAATCTGGACGTTTGCTGTTTTTGAGCGTGGCCCTGGAGGGAGCGAAAACATATGAGGTTTTGAGGATAACGTTAGCAGGCAAGCACGGAGCCCACAAGTGTTAGGTGCTGTGCAAGTGGGGGAACGGGACCGTGATGGCAAGGCACAGTTTTCCCTCCTGGCACTTTCAGTGTGGGATCAGTCACCGGACGTTTGCTGGTTTTGAGCGTGGCCCTGGAGGGAACGAGAAAATATGATGTACTAAGGATAAAGTTAGCAGGCAAGCACGGAGCCCACAGGTGTTATGTAATGTGTAATCGCGACAACGGGACAGTGAAGACAAGGCACAGCTTTCCCTCCTGGCACCTTCATTGTGGGAGCAATCACTGGACGTTTGCTGTTTTTGAGCGTGGCCCTGGAAGGAGCGAGAAAATATGAAGTACTAAGGATAAAGTTAGCAGGCAAGCACGGAGCCCAGAGGTGTTATGTAGTATGCAATCGCGGCCACGGGACCGTGATGGCCAGGCACAGCTTTCCCTCCTGGCACTTTCATTGTAGGAGCAATCACTGGACGTTTCCTTTATTTGAGTGTGGCCCTGGAGGGAGAGAGAAAATATGATGTACTAAGGATAAAGTTAGCAGGCAAGCACAGAGCCAAAGGTGTTATGTGCTGTGCAAGCGCGGCTACGGGACAGTGATGGCAAGGCACAGTTGTCCCTCCTGGCACCTTCATTGTGGGAGCAGAATCTGGACGTTTGCTGGTTTTGAGCTATGCCTTTCTTTAACTGTCCCGTAGCCGCGCTTACATAGCACCTAACACTTGTGGGCTCCGTGCTTGCCTGCTGAATTTATCCCCAAAACCTCCTATTTTCTAGCTCCCTCCAGGGCCACGCTCAAAGGCAGCAAAAGTCCAGTGACTGCTCCTGAAATGAAGGTGCCAGGAGGGAACGCTGTGCCTTGCCCTCACTGTCCCATTGCTGCGATTCAATAGCACCTAACACTTTTGGACTCCATCCTTGTCTGTTAACTTAACGTTATCCTTGGAATCTCTTATTTTTTCACTCCCTCCAGGGCCACACTCAAAACTTCCAAACGTCCAGTTACTGCTCCCACAATGTAGGTGCCAGGAGTGAAAGCTGTGCCTTGCCCTCACTATCCCATGACTGCGCTTACATACCATCTAACACGTGTTGGCTCCGTGCTGGCCTGCTAACTTTATCCTCAAAACCTCCTATTTTCTCACTCCCTCCAGGGCCACGGTCAAAAACAGCAAACGTCCAGTGACTGCTACCACAATGAAGGTGCCAGGACAGAAGACTGTCACTTGCCTTTACTGTCCCGGAGCCGCCCTTGCATAGTACCTAACACTTTTGGGCTCCGTGCTTGCCTGCTAACGTTATGCTCAAAACCTCCTATTTTCTCGCTCCCTCCAGGGCCCCGCTCAAAAACAGCAAACGTCCAGTAATTGCTCCCACAATGAATGTGCCAGGTGGGAAAGCTGTGCCTTGCTTTAACTGTCCCGTTGCCCCACTTGCAGAGCACCTAACACTTGTGGGCTCCATGCTTGCCTGCTAAAGTTATACTCAAAACTTCATATGTTTTCGCTCCCTCCAGGGCCATGTTCAAATCCAGCAATCATCCAGTGACTGGTCCCACACTGAAAGTGCCAGGAGGGAAAGCTGTGCCTTTCCTTTACTGTCTCATTGTCGCGCTTGCACAGCACCTAACAAGTATGGGCTCCGTGCTTGCCTGCTAACTTTATCCTCAAAACCTCCTTTTTTCCCGCTCCCTCTAGGGCCACGCTCAAAAACAGCAAACGTCCAGTGACTTCTCCCACAATAAAGGTGCCAGTACAGAATACTGTGCCTTTCCTTTACTGTCCCGTAGCCGCCGTTGCATAGCACCTAACACTTTTGGGCTACGTGCTTGCCTGCTAACATTATCCTCAAAATATATTTTTTCGCTCCCTCCAGGGCCACGCTCAATAATTGCACACGTACAGTGATTGCTCCCACAATGAACGTGCCAAGAGGGAAAGCTGTGCCTTGCCGTCACTGTCCCATGGCCGCGATTTCATAGCACATAACACTTTTGGTCTCCGTGCCTGCCTGCTAACTTTATTGTCAAAACCTCATATTTTCTCACTCCCTCCTGGGCCACGCTCAAATAGACCAAACGTCCAGTTTCTGCTCCCACAATGAAGGTGCCAGGAGGGAAAGCTGTGCCTTGCCTTAACTGTCCCATTGCCCCGCTTGCAGAGCACCTAACACTTGTGGTCTCCGTGCTTGCCTGCTAATGTTATCCTCAAAACCTCCTATTTTCTCGCTCCCTCCAGGTTCACGCTCAAAAACAGCAAACGTCCAGTGACTGCTCCCACAATGAAGGTGCCAGGACAGAATGCTATGCCTTTCTTTAACTGTGCCATAGCAGCGCTTACATAGCACCTAACAACTTTGGGCTCCGTTCTTGCCTGCTAAATTTATCCTCAAAACCTCCTATTTTCTCACTCCCTTCAGAACCACGCTCAAAAACCGCAAACGTCCAGTGACTGCTACCACAGTGAAAGTGCCAGGAGCGAATGCTGTGCCTTGCCCTCACTATCCCGTTGCCGCGCTTACATAGAACATGACAGCTTTGGGCTCCGTGCTTGCCTGCTAACGTTATCCTCAAAACATCTTATTTTCTCGCTCCCTCCAGGGCCACGCTTAAAAATTGCAAATGTCCGGTGATTGCTCCCACAATGAAGGTGCCAGGACAGAATGCTATGCCTTTCTTTAACTGTCTTGTAGCCGCGCTTATATAGCACCTAACACCTTTGGGCTCCGTGCTTGCCTGCTGACTTTATCCTCAAAACCTCTTATTTTCTCGCTCCCTCCAGGTCAGTGTTCCAAAATTGTAATCGTCCAGTGATTGCTCCCACAATGAAGGTGCCAGGAGGGAAAGCTGTGCTTCACCCTCACTATCCAGTGGCCGCCCTTACATAGCACCTAACACTTTTGGGTTCCGTTCTTTATCCTCAAAACCTCCTATTTTCTCGTTCCCTCCAGGGCCACGATCAGAAATTGCAAACGTCCAGTGACTGCTCCCACAATGAAGGTGCCAGGACAGAAAGCTGTGCCTTGCCTTAACAGTCTCGTTGCCGTCATTGCATAGCACCTAACACCTTTCGGCTCCGTGCTTGCCTGCTAACTTTATCCTCAAAACCTCCTATTTTCTGGCTCCCTCTAGGGCCACGCTCAGAAATTGCAAACGTCCAGTGATTGCTCCCAAAATGAAGATGCCAGGAGGAAAAGCTGTGCCTTGCCCTCACTGTCTCGTTGCCGCGATTGCATAGCACCTAAAACTTTTGGACTCCATACTTGCCTGCTATCTTTATCCTCAAAAACCTCTTATTTTCTTGCTCCCTCCAGGGCCACGCTCAAAAATAGCAAACGTTCAGTGATTGCTCCCACAATGAATTTGCCAGGAGGGAATGCTGTGCCTTTCCTTAACTGCCCCGTAGCCGCGCTTACATAGCACATAACACTTGTGGGCTCCGTGCTTGCCTGCTAACTTTATTCTCAAAAACCTCATATTTTTTCGCTCCCTCCAGGATATTCCTTGTTTTGTATTCCAAGGCACTGCTGCAGAATAGATCAGTATCTTTCAGAAAACCTCCTGCAGTTGCGTATTGGTGCAAGTCAATTTTAGAGAGACCTGCTGAAAGAACCATGGGCTGTTTGACAACTATTCCTTAATCATGTGTCTACAAATTAGGTATGTGTTCAGAGATTTTTATTAGACTTACACAGTGTCTACCACAATTAATTCTTTCAATACATTCAAATAAGTGACTTCTTAAATTCCCCAAATACTTTTGACACGCCAGAAGAAATTAACCAGCTAAACTCTTGAAAATTGAGCTAGTGTTGAAGAGGCTGACTAGAAAGGGGGAAAACATTTCTTTACTTTTACCATTAGAGGAGCCCAAGGACTCCTTTAGATGAAGACATCTTGAGGACATTGTTTAGATTATGGTTTATACTATTAACACCTCAAGAACCCAGAAAGAAAGGGAAAGACAAGTCAGTGGACACCAAGGGGAATGCAATGGGCCCACATTTTCCCTAGCCTGCCCTTTGTCACCAATGTACTTAGAGAAGCCCTTCTTGTTGTCTTTGATGTGCCTGGCCAGATTCAGTTCCATTTGGGCTTTAGTTCTCCTAACTTCATGCCAGGATGCTCAGACAATGCGTCTGTATTCCTCCCAGGTCCTCCTGTCCTTGTTTCCACCCTCTTGTGCTTCCTTTTGTGTTTGGGTTTGGCCAGGAGCTCCCTCTTCATCCACGCAGGCCTCCTGGCATTTTTGCCTAACTTCCTATTCATCGGCATGGACCTCTCTTGAGCTTGGAGGATGTGATCCTTGAATATGAAGCAGTTTTCTTGAGCCCCTCTTCCCTCCAGGGCCTTATCCCACAGGACTCTTTTAAGCAGACCTGTAAAAAGGCCAAAGTCTGCTCTCTGGAAGGCCAGGGCTGTGAGCTTGCTTTTCACCCTCCTCCCTGCCCTCAGGTTCCTGAGCTCCACCATCTCATGGTGGCTGCAGCAAAGGCTGCCTTTGATCTTCACATCACCAGTGAGCCCTGCCTGGTTGGTGAGGGTGAGGTCTAGCAGAGCACCTCTCCTGAACTCCTGAGCACCTCTGTCACTTGGAGAAAGCAGTTATCATCACTGCACTGCAGGAGCCGCCTGGATTGTTTATGGCAGCTGTGTTGTCCCTTCAGCAGGTAGTGGGGTAGTTGAAGCTCTCCACGAGGACCTGTGAATGTGAGGCTGCTACTGTCTGCCTGTAGAAGCACTGATCCCATCATTCTTCCTGGTCAGGTGGCCATTAGCAGACACCCACTTTGCCTGTCCTCTCTCTAATCCTAACACATAAACTCTCTGGCGGCTCCTCTTCCATCCCCAGGCAGAGCTCCACGCACTCCAGCTGCTCTCTCACATAGAGGGCAACTCCCTGTCCTCCTCTTCCCACGCTGTCCTTCCTAAAGAGCCTGTGTCCCTCCATTGCAAGACTCCAGTCATGGGAGCCATCCCACCACGTCTCTGTGATCCCAACAACATTGTAGCCCCGCAACCACACACAGATCACTCATTCCTCGTGTTTATGCCCCATGCGGCCTGCGTTAGTCTGCAGGCATTTTAGAGAGGCCTTGTAGGCACTTCCACCATGGCGCCTTGTAGGCGCTTCCTTGTTTACAGCCACAGACGACTTACTTCAAGGGCAGCTGGAAGCAGACAGCAAAGCCACCCGGTGCTGAATGAGCTGCCCCTCATTGCAGCTACCTTCACATGAGGCGTCCAGCCTCAGTTTGTCACCTGTACTCCCCCCGCCGCTGCCAACGGCAAAGAACAGGCGCTCCCTGTGGCAACGCTGCTGGCTTGGAGGAGGCGCCATTTTCTTTCTTAGAATGAGGAGGAAAGCAGACCAAACTGACACATAGGGTGGTTCTTACCCTGTTCTTACCCCAGAAATTGTACTGTTTCTGAAACAATCGTCCCTCCAGCTTCTTCCTCCCTGGCCCACCTTGTTCCCTCCCTTGCCCCACGTTTGGCCCTTCCCTGACATATCCCACAGCAAGTTCCTGTGTGCTGCTGGCCTTTGCCCTGGACACAACTGTGCGATGCTCAGCCTCCTGTGTCCCTGAGTCTCCTGCTGCTGGCAGCGAGAAAAAGGCTGCATGAATTAGAATAGAATAGTTCAGTTGGAAGAGACCTAAAACAATCCAACTAGTCCAACTGCCTGACCACTGCAAGGTGGACCAAAAGAGCTTTACACTTTTTTAAAACAGTCCCATAAGTGCTGTTGATAATTATAAAGAAACAGCTGTCTATGCTTTTCCGTGCTCTAACATGCCTACATTGTTAAGTCATGTAAGAAGTGCAGCCACCTCCTCCAACTGCTCCAGCCCAGGTCCTCTCCAGCCTGGCTGCTAGAGCCCAGACCAGTGCCTGGGGAACCAGGCTCGCTGCCCAGGCTGAGGCACACAGCTGCCGCTTTTCTGTTATAGGTCCAGCGAGTAACGAAGCCACAGACGTATCCCAGACACACATATGCACAGGGCACTCCAGTGGCCCATCACACAGATGGCCACAGGCAAGGTGCTGCCTTCAACATCACTTACATACTGGACTCACACCCCTTTTTAAAAATGGTAATAAGGAGGACCCTGGGAACTACCGACCAGTGAGCCTTACCTCTGTGCCCAGTAACATCATGGAACAGATCCCCCTGCAAGATATGTTGAGACATATGGAAGACTGGGAGGTGATTAAAGACAGCCAATATGGCTTCACCGAGGGCAAATTGTGCCTGACTAATATAATGGCCTTCTGCAATGGAGTGACTGCATCAGTGGACAAGGGAAGAGTTACTGATGTCATCTACCTGAATATCTGTAAGGCCTTTGATATAGTCCCCCACAACATTCTTACCTCTAAATTGGAGAGGTATGGGTTTGAAGGATAAGGAACTGGCTGGATTGCCATGTCCAAAGAGTTATAGTCAATGGCTCACTGTCCAAGTGGAAACCAGGAATGAGTGGTGTCCCTTAAGGGTCCGTACAGGGACCAATACTGTTTAATCAGTGACGTAGTGCACACTCAGCAAATTTGCAGATGACATCAAGTTGAGTGGTGCAGTTGACTCACTTGAGGGAAGGGATGCCATCCAGAGGGACCTTGACAGGCTGGAGGAGTGGGCCCGTGCAAATCTCATGAAGTTGCACAAGGCCAAGTGCAAGGTCCTGCACCTGTGTCGAGGCAATCCCCAGTATCTATACAGACCAGAGGGATGAATGATTGGAGAGTAGTCCTGCAGAGAATGACTGGGGGATACTCGTGGGTGACAAACTGGACATGACCCAGCAATGTGCACCGGCAGCCCAGAAAGCCAACCATATCCTGGGCTGCATCAAAAGCAGCGTGGCCAACAGGTGGAAGGAGGGGATTCTGCCCTTCTACTCCGCTCTCGTGAGACCCCACCTGGAGTATGCATCCAGCTCTGGGGTCCCCATAGACCTGTCTTTCCAGAAGAGGGTCCAGAGGAAGGCCACAAGAATGGTCAGAGGGCTGGAACACCTCTCCTGTGGAGAAAGGCTGAGTTGGAGTTGTTCAGCCTGGAGAAGAGAAGGCTCTGGGGAGACCTTATTGTGACCTTTCAATATATAAAGGGGGCTTATGAAAAAGATGGAGAAAGACTATTTACGAAGGTCTGTAGCGACAGGAGAAGGGACAATGGGTTTAAACTGAAATAAAGTAGGCTTAGATTGGACATAAGGAAGACATTTTTCACTATGATCGTGGTGGGACACTAGAAGTTGTGGATGCCCCATCATTGGAAATGTTTAAAGTCAGGTTGGACAGGGCTTTGAGCAGTGTGATGTAGTGAAAGATGTTCCTGTACATGGCGGGGGGCAGGGTGAACTAGACGATCTTTAAAGGTCCCTTCCAAACCAAACCATTTACAATAAAACATAGACAGCCAAGTCCCCTTCCTCCTCTTTGGCTGGTAGAGACAGGAGGTCACTGGTGCAGGCACGCACACGCTCACCAGGTTCACAAGCACACACACATCCACAGATCCCTCGAGTACCGGCATGGCGCCTCTGTCCACCTGGCACGTCTGCCCAAATTCTGCCCCCCTTACTCACCCCATGGGTGCCCTATTCGCTGGCTGGTCCAGCTTGATGCTCACTGCAAATATGCACCTGCCTCCCAAGCGCTTCTGAGCATACCACCATGGACCTCCAGCCTGGACTCAATGCTCCCCTGCTCACCAGATGGTCCAGCTTAAAGTTTGCTGGTGAATGCACACGCATACCCCATGCACATCAGGCCTGGGGAAGACACAGGTGCTCATCCCACCCAGCGACCAGCACCAGGTGTGTGGGCTGTGACCCACAGTCGCGCTCCAGCCACCAGCACGGAGCCCCTCACTTGCCTCACTCACGTTGGTCTCCCCCAATAGCTGGTTTTGGGGACACACACTGTTCGTGTCCCAGTGGCTGGAAGCTAAAGACTCCCACTTGCCCCAGTAGCTGAGGCTGAGACCCCACTGGCTCCAGTAGCTGACACCACAGGCCAGGGGCACCCACACCCCAGGTCTGATTCCAGTAGCTGGCACCAATTTTCACTGACTCACACACAGGTCTCACCAGTAGCTGGCACTTAGTCCTTGCAGCATACACACACACAGAGCGAAGCCACCCGGTGCTGAATGAGCTGCCCCTCGTTGCAGCTGCCTTCACGTGAGGTGTCCAGCCTCAGATTGTCACCTGTGCTCCCCCCGCCGCTGCCAACGGCAAAGAACAGGAGCTCCCTGTGGCAATGCAGCCTCCTGTGTCCCAGAGCCCCAGCGTCCTGCTCAGCAAAACTGCCACCCATGCAGTCAGTCCACAGCCTCGAAGGGGCCCCTGTGGGAGGAAAGGGAGAGTCTGCAAGAAGGAGTGATGAGAATGAAGGAAAAGGTAGGAGACGGAACAATTAACACTTGATTTGGAAGTGTGGATCTTTGCAGACCTTCTGATAGAACCTGCACTTTATAAATGATGGAGAAGGTGTCTATAGATGATATATTCTGCATCATACTTGTTCGTGAAAAAGATGATTCGGAACAATTCAAACCTACCATGAGCAGTCCGTTAAGAGACCATCCCAAGGCAATGTAAGATGAGGTGCAACCTGTGTGGTTGACTTAACCTCCATCAGCAATCCCCACAGCATGTCTCTGGGGGCCCTGGCAGAGCTGCTGCTTCTGCTGATGGCTGGACCCTGTGCCCATCACAGAGAGCCCAGCCCCAGTACTGCCCCAGCAGCAGGGCAGGGAGGGCAGGGGGAGGCAGGCGACGGGTGCCTGGGGAAGCCCGGCCCACATGAGTGGGCTCCAAGGTGGTACCAGAGGAAGAGGACCCTTGGGGGCTCGGGGGAAAGCAGGGGATAGGGGTGCCCCAGGCTTGCAGCACCCACGGGGGAGCTAGGTGGGGATGTGGCATGGCCCTGTGGTGGAGGAGCAGCCAGGTGGTGGAAGGGGCCAGGGAGAGAGGGGAAATTCAAAGTTCCCCTTCCCCAAGGAGAGGGATGGGGAAGGCAGGGGGTCCGGGCTGGCTGGGACTGATGGCAAGGCATGGGGGCCCCTGACTCCACCCATCCCCAAGCATGTGGGAGCTGGACCAGGTCCTTGGGGAGCTGATGGTCAAGCAAGATGTGTGTTATCAGGATCCCTGGGACAGCTGGGAAAAGGGGGACCTCTCCAGCACAGCTGATGGTCATATATGTACCCATGGCTGGGGGTTGTCAGGAGAAGTCTGTCTGCATGGCAGCTTGTCAGAATGTCTGGGAGCGGAGTCTGGCTCCAGCCAGGGCCGTGCAGCAGGAGTTCTCCTCCCTAAGCCTCGGGGATGCTGCAGTCCTGCCCTGGGATCACCCAGCCTCTTACTGGGAGCAAGAAGAGGGAGGATGCCTGCGGTCCCACCTGAGTCCCTGCCCTTTTCAGGCTGGGTGGCACCCGGCAGCTCAGCTGTCAGCACTGTTGCTGAGGGTGGCAGGAGGCTCAGGGTGTCTCCCTGTGAGAGACTGGAAGGTCAAGTAACTGTCTCAAAGCTTGCTTGTATGCACCTGTCTGCAGTTTGCGAGGGACCTTGTGCAAACAACAGACCATTCATTTCGTTTATCAGGAAGGAAACTTGTGCAGACTTACTATAGCAGCAGACCATTCTCGTCACTCATCAGGCACCTCCAAAACCAACCCCTATCCAGGCTGGGCTGGCAGCTCCCAAGGACCGTGTCCTGGTTGCTATAGTCATGTGAAGGCCACATGACAAGCGAGACCTGAGGCGTGTGAACAGTTCATAAGATGTGTGTGCCTGTGCCTGACAGGATAAGAGGACCATAGAAACAAGCCACGGTGTGCACCCACCGCCGAAGAATTGATGACCAAGGACCAACGGGACGCCGCTGGATCCATGGTGGTGACTATCCTTTGCTTATCTTTCTGAATGCTTGCTTAGTTTCTTTCTAATATTTCCTGCCTTTCCTATTGCTCCATTCCTTTGTACTCATTCAATAAAAACGGCCTGATTGGCAGCATTTGACCTCGTTTGTGTCTTAATCTCACTCTTGGGATCACTACAAACCTCCCCCGAGCCTGAAGTTGGACCGGGACTTTACACTCCCCTGTCCAGCCCCCTCTGCCATGCACCTTCAAAGCCCTCTATCCTGCCAGCATCTAAGCGCAAAGGTGCTAATTAACAAAAACCCCTCATTGATAACATCCTACCCTCCCAGCTAGAGCCCCCCCACCTCAAATGGAGGCTTCACAGTCCCTCCAGCACCCCAAGCAGGGCTGTGGCCTCCCCATATCATGCAGCAGCAGGTCCTTGCTCCTCTATGGTCTTCAGGTCCTGACATGGCTGCTCCCCTCCCAGCAGCTCAGCTATACCAGCTGCAGCTGCCCTGACACCACAATGATGGTCTCCAGTTCTAGAGCCAGGCAGGAGACACACCATCTCAGCCCTGCCAGGACTATTCCAGTCACCCCCCACCCAGATGAGGCTCGCCCAGGCTGGGGGTGGGGGGTGGGCAGCAGAGAGAGGGGACCCAAATAGACGTCTCTGCCAGAAAAGATCCCAAGACCAGAGGAGGGAGAACCTAATGCTGGAAAGAGAGAAAGAGTGAGAAGGGGTGGGAGGGAGGCCCCCAGAACCAAAGCAGAAGGAGAGAGGGGCCAGCAAGAGAGAAGCCTCGAGGCTGGAGCAGGACGGAGGAAGAACTGAAGGCAGGGAGACCAGTAGACCCCTCCAGCCAAACCAGCCAAGAAAGGCTCCCAGTCTGCAGGCCCACATGTCAGCTCATAGTCATTTGTATTCCCTCCCCAAGTGTCCAGGCTCTCCTCCAGCCGCACTGGGCAACTGTGCGTGTGGACTACGTGGTCACTCTCCATCCATGCCCTGGCTCTGGGACCCTCTTCAGGGCCTGGGACCAGTCTGGAGTGCCCCAGCACAAGGCAGACACTGGCACACTGGAGCAGGGACAAGGGCTAGGATGCATGGAGGGGATCCTTCCCAGGGAGGGCTTCGTGCACTTTGGAAAGGGCTGTGGCCTGGGACATTCAGACCTTGATGGGGACACAAAACAGGGAGCCTGCAGGCCTGGAAGAGGACAGGGAGGCTGGATCTCCCAAGGACCCTGCTCATCCCCAGAGCTGTGCAGCCTTTCCTGCCCCAGTGGGCACTCCTTGGATCCAACCTCATTGGGCCACAACTGGCAGCTTTCTAGTCTCCATCCACTTCCAACACATGGGGCACTCTGCCTACAGCTGCCCTGAAGCCAAAGCACATGACAGCTCCCCTCCATGTGCCCCCTGGGCTCTCCTCTGTGGGTACCCTGGTCCGCCTCTTCCAGCAGTGCAGCACCTGGGGGGGGCTGGTGGCTAAGGTGTCCCCCTTGTCTTCCCTGCCCACCAGATCTCACAGACAGGCCCAGGATGAGCTCGGAGCCATTTCCCTGCAGCATGTTGAAAAGAGTACAGCAGGTTCTTAACGTTTTATTAGTTTGTTGATCTTTTTCCAACACAGTAAATCCTCTCTACAACAACAGGTTAGTTAAATACGGTTTACATATTGCTGTCTCGTTGAGTGCTGCAGCCTTGATGCCACTGTGACAAAACCAGGTTGCGCTCAGACAGGAAAATGCATTAAATTCTGCTGTGACTGAGAAAAAAGGAAACCCAACAAAAATCAAAAGAACAAACCACCAGGGAAAACCAAACTGATCAACGAAACCAAGGTGAGGGTCCAAAGGCAAGCACGGCCAGACCACCTCCAGGGGAACCACACGGCACCGCAATGCAAGGGGAAATGAACCCAGAAAGGTCACACACCGGACAAACCCTTATATATATTATGTATAGGTATTTTTATATATATCACCTGGAAGGACACGCTCAGAAAATGAGAGATCGCAGCTGTATCTACAGTAAAAAGGAGCTACGTAGCTTTGAGAGTCACACCAAGAAGGAAGAACATGGCAGAACAAAGTGCGGGACAAATGGGGACACTGGTGTTCCAGGGTGGCCATTCAATATGGGAGGGGCTGGGCAGGGCACAGGTCTCAGGGCCAAAAGCCCTTGTACACCCGCTGGGAGCCCTGGGCCCCCTGTGCCCCTCGCTGGGGAGCAGGGATAGGGTCTTGGGGGCAAGTGCTTTTGGGGGGCTGGGTGGGACTTGCTCCCAGCAGGCTGGTTCTGCTGGGACCCTACAGATCCCTGTTTGAGTCCCCCACAGACCACCCACAAAGACCTGAGCACCCATTGCCAGAGCCAGGGGCTCCCTTACCCCAGGTGCAGGAGGACCTGGGCTCTGCTCCCGTGGGGTGGGCCAGGGACAGCAGCAGAGGCTGGGTGGCCAATGTTGGGGTTACGCGAAGATGTGGCTCTCCATGCTGAGCGCAAGAGGCTGGATCCACCCAGAGCTGGTGGCCGGATGCGGCCCTGTGGCTCAGGGGGAGCCAAGCCCTTGAGAGACACCCCGCTCAGGGAACAGGCAAGATGCTGGGGGTGGGTGTGGGTTTGGGGGCACCATGGTGGGTCTGGCCAGCTCTGTGGGCAAAGCCAGCCTGACGGCAAGGCCAGACACTGGGGTGCTCCCCACGTCCCACGGGTCACCCCACACTGCCAGCAACTTGCGGTGATGCACCCTGCAGGGCAGAGGTTGCTGAGGGCTCCCCAGCATTGCGTGGTGGGGTGTGTGTGTGTGTCATCTTATTGCTAATGGCTCCACAGCAGTGACACCCACAGGTTGTGGCAAAAATGGAGGGGGGATTTGCCACGCAACATCCCCAAATCTGGTGGCCTCTGAGCCCTGGCAGCCTCAGCCCAAGAGCTGGGGGTGGAACTGCCGACGTGGCAGGGACTGACCAAGCCAGGGCACACAGCCCCCCTTCCCCCCCAGTGCGTTTTTGGTGGCAGGTGGTGATGGTCCTGCTTGCAACAAGGGACCAAAGAAGTGCCACCATGGGTGAGGGCATGAGCAGAGGCATGGGGAAGGGACCCCCCATGCCACCCTCCTGCCCTGATGGCTTCTGGAGCAGGGCTGAGCCCTCTTCCCCTGGCCCAGGGCAGCCCTCAGGGTACACGACCAGGGTGAGGGGACAGTTTGTGGTGCGATTTCTCACAATGCTCAGCCAGCTCTGGGGCAGCAGGTCCTGGGTGTGCTGGGGGATCCTGTGCTAGCTCTCCCTAGGGAGGGCCGGTGGGGAGAAACGGGAGCTGGATCCCCAGGAAGGGCCCAGTGACCTCCCAGTGAGTGCTGCTCCCTGTCCCTGTCTTCCATCTGGCTTGGCCAGCCATCAGTTGACCTTGGGGGACCAACCTACCTCCTGTGTCATCACCACGTCCTGCTGTCCTGCCCACAGCCTGCCGTCCTGCGCCATCCCACCATCCTGCCCCTGTTCCCCCATCCTGGCCCTGTCCCCCTGCCACCCACCCTCCCAAGCCAGGGCCAAGCCTATGCTAGGGAGGCTGAGGACTGATGCATGTGTGACTGCTGGGTGAAGCCAGGAGCCGGAGCCAGGAGGCAGTGAAGCAAAGCCCCTCTCCTTCTCCGGTACCAGACAAGGGGATGAGGCCAACAGCAAAGAAGACAAATCGACCCCAAAGGAGGGAGGCCGCTGGTGGAGAACGTCCACGGGGTGGGTTGGTGCTGGCGGGATGCTGACGGATGGGAGATGGCTCTGGAGGAGACATCGGCAGCAGGCGTGGACCTCAGCACGATACTTCCATGGTGTGGTTGATCTGCCCCATGGCCTCAGTGCTCTCCGAGTGGGTGCAGGCACGTGGACGGGTGCCATCCACCGAGCTGGCGCTGGTGAGGGAGGCCGTGCGGGAACGTGCCAGGCGGGTCATGCTGGCAGATGGCACTGCATGGGCAGAGAGAGATGGCCGGGGTGCTCAGCTCCCTCTGAAAGCCAGCAGGACCTAAGCCAAGATTGCCTCGCCCAAGCAAAGCCGCAGGTCCTGCTCCCCGATGCAAATGACCCAGGCACAAGCTTGCGGCATGCAGTGCTGTGACAACATGAGCAGTTCCAGGCTGGCAGGGGACAGCGGGGCAGGGACAGGGCACGCTGCACACCAGGCACATCTCCCAGCAATGTGACCACTGGGCATGAGGCAGTGTGGACCCCTGGCCGCCACACACCAGGGAAGGAGTGAACAAGGATGGGAGCTCTCCCGGCTCCCCAGGGTGTGCAGGAAAGGTGACACCCTCCTCCAGCCAGGGTGCCCAGCAGGCACAGCTGCTGGCCGGCTGGAGGAGGGCACAGTGGGCACACTGCTGAGGCTGTGCCCGTGTGGAGGGGCACTTCTCCAAATGCCATTTCTCAGCCCCTGGCCCTGGCTCACGGTGCCATCTCAGGCAAAGTGGAGCGAGGCAGAGGACACCTGGCTGGGAAAGGCCAGCCCTGCACCCAGGCTGCTCCCAAAGGTGCCCAGGCAGCTCGAGGGCACAGGCCAGGCAGGCACCATGCAGCAGCGGGCACGGGCCGAGCAGCACTGAGCGGTACCTGTGCCTCCACTCAGCCTCCGATCCTTCAGGTGGGTGACTGGCCGGGGTGGAGCGGGAGAAGGGCAGGGAGGGCAGAGAGAGAGTGTCAGCTGTGCCGGCCACTCGTGGGGCCAGAAACCCCCGCCCAGCCCCACGTGTGCAGGCACATGGACCTGCACGTGTGCACACAGACCTGCACACACACACAGACACACGTGCATGTGCACATGGACCTGCAAACACACACATGCGTGTGTACGTGAACCGTCGTGCACGTGCGCACACAGACCTGCACACACACACATACACACATGTGCTCACAGACCTATACACACATATATGCCCACAGAATTGTGCACAGCGACCCCATCCACACACACAGAGGCCTTAAGTACACCTCTGTGTGCACACAGAGCCTGTACACCCCACGCCCCTACAAACACATGGATAGACATCTTGTACACCTGCACATGCAGTGCCACAGAGGCAGGTGCAGCTCTCCATCAGGAGGGGCACGTGGGGGTGCCAGGCTCCCCTCCTGCGCCAAGGTCAGCACACGCACACACAGGCACACACGCATGTGCACACGCAGGCATGCGCCAGCCCCGTGCCCAGCCCTGGAACTCACTGTAGCCCATGCCTTGCAGGAAGTATTTGAAGGCTTCGGTCAGCTTGCCGGGCTGCGGGAGAGAGCAGGCTGAGTTGAGGCAGCACCGGGGCCAAGACCCCCACTCAGCCCCGAGCTGCCTCTGGCAGCCCCTGTGCAAGACCCCTATGCCCACCTCAGCCCATCCCCTGCTAGCCAGGGACAGCACCAGTGCATGTCTCAGTGCCCAGTATGCCCAGTTAACTGGGGAAATTGTGGGGGCTCACCTGTGTGACCTGGGGCAGCCCACCGGAGTCAGCCATCTGCAGAGAGAGGGTCCTGCTTAGTCTGGGAGGGTGCCTTTGCCACCCAACCTGCCCCCTGGTACCCACTGGCAGGATGCCACTGCTGGGGCCACCCTGCTCTCCCCATCCACCCCCCAGCCCCATGGCCAGGATGGACCTGGATGGGGGAGATCGGGACACTCTGCAACCCTGGGGCTGCCCCCTGCCACCTGCCTACCTTCAGGAAGGTTGTGTTGGTGGGATCCAGCTTGGAGTTACACTCCACCTGCAGGTGAGAGGGATGATATTAGCACCTAGGTCGCCCTGAGCCTGGCAGAAGTTGCCCACCACTGGCCCGTGGCACCCCAGCTGGCACATCCCACCCCAGCCAGGGGGAGACAGGGCGCTAGGCCAGCCCTGAGCCCGCAGAACCACCATCATTTTGCCATGGGACAGGGGGACCTTCCTCCTGCGAGGCAGTGTCTGGGCGAGGATGGGGGCTGGAAAGGCAGGGGAAGGGGGGGCTGGTGAGGCATCCTGTGTATCACACACATGTGTACAAGCACACAAGTGTGCTCATGTGCATAGAGGTACATGTGCTGGAGAAGAGGGTGTGTGCACGCGGTTACGCATTATGTACAAATGTGGCCCCCTGCACAGTACCTGTAGCTGATTGTGCAAGTGTGGACAACCACGTGGATGTGTGCAAGCACATGCATGTGCTAACCACTGTTTGGGTGCATGTAGCCAAGCAGGGAGTGTGCCCATGTGCCAACACATCTGAGTGTGCATGTTGTGAGCACGTCTAGGCATATGAGGAAGGGGAGGTTTTCCAGGTGTCGCAGCCATGCCCAGATGCACATGCATACATGACCACAGGAGCAGGGAGGTTTGCACATGGGCATGCTCCCACACATGGGAGCTCACATGTGTCTGAGCAGGCAGCGAACATGAGCATGCCCACGCATGGGCACTGCCTGCGTGCCACCCGACAGGCACTACCCCATCGCTCACCACCCCTTCTTCAGCAGGCGCATTGTCTCCGACCACCAGCATCACAGGGCAGCTGGAAGTGAAAGGAGGAAGGGGCACAGTTAGGGCTTGGCCTGGGTGGACTCCACTGCCCTGGGTCCTCCCATGCCATGCCAGCACAACTCTTACCGCAGCGTCTTGGCATTGGGCACAGTCCCAGGTCGGTTGATGTCCAGGTCCCTGCGGCTACAGGAGACAGAGGGCCAGTGTGAGCCCATGAGCAGGTGCTGCCACTAATGCCATAGCACAAGAGCAAGAGCTCTGGGAAACACCAACCAACCCCGCTGTCCTGGCACCCTGTGGATGGAGGACCCCACAGCCATCTCTGCCATGACTCGAGCAGATCCCGCACCGTGGGATGCAGCACCCAGTAGAGTAGCAAGGCTCCCAGCCCCCTGCATGCATGGGACAGTATCTCTGCCCCTTCCCCAGGCCTGTGACAGCACCCAGCACAGGAGGAGACCAGGGGATGTGCACCCATGGCCATGGGCTCTGGGACATGGCAAGGCTCTGGCACAGGTGCCACTACTCCTGCATCCCCGGACAGCACCAGCGGCTAGCTTTGCACCACTGCCTGCCTGTGCCAGAGGGTGATGGCAGCACCCTGTAGGGGTTAGGGTCCCCATGGTGCCCTCAGGACCACCACCAGCACTGCAACCTCTCGCCCTGGCACAGACAGGGCTGCCCAGGGTACTAACCTGTTGTACATGTTGAGGAAGAGTTGGAGGTTGAACTGGTTCACTGCGCTGCCAATCTGCTGCCGATAACTCTGCACCAGCTCCGTATTGTTCACTAGCTCTTCCTGTGCCAGCAGGGGATGGAGATCAGAGTAGGCACTGCTTGGTGCTGCGCAGAACCCCTACTCCCCCAGGCCTGCCCATGCTGTGCTGGCCAGTGGGGCAAAGGCAGAGGATGCTGGGCAATGTGGCTGGGCACAGCGATACTACAGGCAGCACACCCAGGCAGGACACAGGCATAAGTCACACACTCATCAAGGCTAAGCCCTGGATCAAGCAGTAGGGATACAGGCAGGGCTTGACTAACCCCATCCCTGGGCATGGGGCAGGTCCAGCAGCACTACGGCACCCAGCAGGCAGGGCAGGGCACAGCCAGGTGACCCAGCTGGCATGCTGGCCAGGGGGCTGGTGGCAGGGACCAGCAGGATGCGCGGCCCTTACCTGGCTGAACAGGTGGGACAGGACAGTGTCCGGCAGCGTGCTGGTGAGGCCAGAGAGCTGTGGAGGGAGTACAGGGAGTTACAGCACGGCCATGGCTGGCTCCTGCCCCAGGGAGCCACTAGTGCCGGGAAGGGGGTCGGGGCCCTGCCCACCTTGGCAGCTGCCCAGTCAATCCAGCCTTTGCCATTGGGGTCGATGTTCATGAGGACCAGTCCTTCGACCAGGTCGGGGAAGATGAGCTGCAGTGAGCAAGAAGGGTGATGCTCAGCAGGAAGGGGAGATGCACCCAGGGCTGGCCCCACCAGCACCGCTGCCCTGTGCATAGGCACAGCATAGGGCTGATGTGGTCCTGTCCTGGGAGTGATGGGAGACCTGTGGCAAGACTGCCTGGCCACCATGGCCAAGGCACTGCTGTCCTGGCCCCCCCGTCCCTCCAAGAGCCTGCCCAGGGGTGTCAGCTCCTGCTCTTTCCCTTGCCTCGGGCTGACAGCAGGTAGGGCCAGCCCAGCCCAGCCCCAGGCTCACCGCAAACTTGGCCAGCACATAGGCTCCTGCCCCAACACCGATCCCGATCACGTACTTGAACCTGGAAGGCAGAGAGGTGCGTATGGGGGGGACAGTGGGCTCCAGCATGGGTTCCCTGGGGCCCATAGCATGGGGCACAGGAAGACATGCAGGGTGACAGCTTACAGGGACAAATCCCCCAGCCCCAAACCCTTGCCTCCAGCCCGTCTCCCTGCCCAGCACCGTCAGCCGTCAGCCATGGAAGAGAGGCTGACTCACCCGAAATGCTGTACCACGCTGGGTAACATGGCAGCCAGCTGGTCCATGGATGGGTACTGGTACCTGCAGCACAGGGAGGCCCAGGACAGTGGTTATGGGATCCATGTAGAGCGGGAAGGCTGGGACAAGGCAGCTGGGCTGCCCGAAGTGGGCAGGGAAATGCTACCCACCCACAAATCACCCCATTGCCCACCCTGGGCCAGTCGACTGCCATGGACTTTGAGAGACCCGCAGGCAGGGAACGACTGCTCAGGCAGTGACAACCCAGCGGGCAGGGAGGTGACATCCCAGTGGGCACAGAGAGTCCCCAAAGCTGGCACCTACCCCTGAGGGAACTGCGAGGCTCCTGCCTGCTGGCCTGGCGCATCCACATGGCACACCACAAAGTGCTTCGTGATCTCCTGCATGTCCTCATAGTTGAAGAAGGTGTTGAAGCAAAGCTTGTCTGTCAAGGGGCAGGCAGGGATTAGAGACCAAATGCCCCAGCAGGGGGGCCTGGTGGACCAGGGGAGCATGGAGAGAGGTCACCTGCCCTCCCACTGCCCTTCAACTGGGAGGCAGCCATGCCACCAAAGCCCTTTCCTCCTGGCTCCTCATCCCCACAGCAGAGACCACAGCCACTGTTAGCAAGGGCTGCATCCCTCCTGGTGTTGGGAGGCATGGGGATGGATGGACACCACCAGGAGGATGAGGAGTTTGGGATGAGCCTCGTCTGCTTGGAGGGATGGGGCCGAGAGATGCAAAGCCCGGAGCTGCAGGACCACCCAGTGAGCAGTCAGATTAGCAGTGCAGGATATTATCAGCCCTGTCCAAGATCCCTGGAAAGGGCTCAAGCAAACATGGGATTTGAGAAACAGCTGCAAATTGCCCTGCTTGGAAACAGTCAAAGAAACTGCCTCAGCACTGCTGTGGACAGGTCACCACCGTTGCAGTGGGATACAGCCATTGCCAGGGCTTGGAGGGGTCTTGCCCCATGGCATCAGTGCCGGGACATCCCTCCCAAAATGTGGGGGCAAGGCAGGTTGTAAGGTCCATCGCAACCAACATGATGCATCCCTGGACACAAGAGTGCTGCTGTGATGGTGAGGCAGCTCACGCAGCATGCCGGTGACAGCCTCAGCCACCAGTGGAGGGGGAGATGCTTCTTCCTGCTCACAGGGCACCGGGCATACTGGCTCAGCCAGGGGGAACAGCTCAGGACAGGGGTCTGGGGTGCAGGTCCAAGGCTGCAAGCTAACAGTGCAGCATCCCCATATCCAGAGCCCTGGCTTGGGGTCCCTCCTTCCCTGCTATCCCTTAACTCCTCCGGCCCCCACTACGCCCTGCTGCCAGCTGGGTCCGTGCTCTGAATACCAACAGGCTGGCGGCGGCGGTGGGGACTGACCCGGCATCCCCCATGTCCTGTCCCTCCCTGGCACATGTGGGCCGCCAGCCAGCACTGGGGTGGCCAAGCACTTCTGGCTGTGCCTGGCCTGGGCTTTAGGTTCGGCTGAGCATCCAAACCCTCCTGGTACTTTCAGATGCCTGGGGAGACCCAGTGCAGCCTGGGAGGAGGCAAACGAGCTGAGCCAGGGGCTTTGGCCAATATCCCAGCACCCCGTGCAGTCCCAGGCTCAGTCCTGCCTGCCCCTGCGCCCCATGGCCCAGGGACCAGCACTCACGGTTGAGGCCCACATCATGGTACGTCAGGATGGCTGGGCGATTCCCCTTGGGTGAGCCCCGGATGACCACATGCAGCAGCCCGTAGGGGGTCTCAATGTCATGTTCCTGGGGGAAGAGGAGAGATGGGGTGATGCCTGCCTGCCCCAAGACATCCTCTCCTGCCCTGCCATCCCACCCCTCACCGCTGCTTCCCTAGGTGGCTGAGTCCCATGGGAGCACAAGGGAAAGAAGAGCAGCCATCCTGGGAAAACTCCCAGCTCTGGGCATCTTGGCTGTGGCAGAAGGTGGGACGAATCACATACAAATGCTCCCAGCCTCCACTGACTCATTGACGGGAAGGGAAGGGAAGGGAAGGGAAGGGAAGGGAAGGGAAGGGAAGGGAAGACTTGGAATAGGTTAACAGGATTTAGGATGGGACAGGTGTATCATGGGATGGGGTCATAGAATGGGATCAAGGGATAGAAGTTTGGGATGCGATGGGATGGGATGGGATGATCCAGGAGGGCTTGGGAGAGAAGGATCGTGGGACAGGACAGATGGACCACAGGATGGCACAGGAGATCTTTGAGGGTCTAAGACTGAGGGAGCTTTGGCAACAAGGTGGGGGATCACAACATGGCCCAGTTGGCCTGGATTCACTGTGCACGGGACACACACACAGAGGTCAGACCCCAGACACCACCCTGGAAAACGCTGCAGCCTGATTCCAAAATGACAGCTAAAATAACTTTAAAATCCCTTGGTCTGAAATGGCTGTGCCCCCATACAGAGACCAGGACTGCCCCATGCCTCAGTTTCCCTGGCTGGGAGGGCTCCAGCCTTCATGGCCGTCGTCCCCAGCCAGCAAGGGAAACTGAGGCTACAAGCCCAGGTGCTGGTCAAGGCATCGCCTGGGGACAAGGGACCAGGGGTCCCCTCCAGATGCCCATGCCTGCCTGTCAGCCAGCCCACTGGCAATGACCTCAAAGCTGGGATCTGGCAGGTGCAGGAGCATCACACGCGGAGCAGGGCTGGGCAGGGGATGCTGGCAGGGTGCCCAACCAGCGCAGTCCTTGCCGCAGGTACTGGCAGCCCCATGGATGGGCTGGTGGGAGGGGTGCAGGTTTGTGGACACTCCCGTGGGTTACACACCACCAAGGACTCTGAAGGACATATGGGCCTCAGGTGGGAGGAACCGCCTGAGGACAGGGTCTCCTCACTGCAGTGCCTCCCTTCACTGTCCTCAGGCGGATACAGCACCCAAGAGCAGCTCAAGGGCTCTGTGGAGACAACGCTGGATTCCCCAAGGGCACCTTGGCCCCAGCCCTCATCCACAGCTGTCCCTCAACTCCCCGGGGCTGTATCAGGCAGCAGGCGATGAGCAGGGATATCCCCCCACAACAACAGATGGGGAACCTGAGGCAGAGGAAGGGCTTGGCCCAAGGTCACAGAGCAGGAGGCATCCATGTGGTCTGGTCCTGGGCACAGGGCTGTGTCCTTGCCCATGGTCCCCATCACAGCCCCAACAGCTCAGCCTACAATCCCACCCCAAAATCACATGCCCAAGGTGGCAGCTCCTTCCCCAGCACTGCTACCCTCCCCCCCCCCACCAAGCCAGGCACATCCCTTCCCTCGGTGCATCATCACTGGGTACCACAGCCCTGCCCTTTGCCGCAGGGATGCTCGCTGGGGGGGAGAGGCTAGGGATGCAGGGAATGCAAGCAGCGAGGAGGGGGGGCACTGACAACCCATAGCCCCAGTGAGGAGGGGCACGGGGGTCACAGCACCTATAGGTGCCTGAGAGAGCCCAGCCCTACCCAGGTTACCCGCTCACTGCTGCAGTGCTCCCACCTGGCTTACTTCCCCCTCCGCACCAGCCTGTTGCCATCAGTTGTTGCCATCACTGCAGAGGCTGGAAAGCATCTGAGGGATTGCTTCAAAACAGCAAGAGACCCTCTCCCTCTGCAACTCTGGGGGTGGGGAAGGGGCAGTGTGCCCCCCCTATCCCCCGCCAGCAGTCAGCCCCAGCCACTGCAGCAGTGCTCACTCACCCTCAGCATCAGCACAGCATCTCCACTGGGCTCTGGGAGGACATGCTCAAGGACAATGCGTCCCTGAAACCTGCGGCAGGTCAGGGATGCGGCAGTGGGGCTGGGGGAAGGAAAGGCTCCCCAGCAGCAGGTCCACCCAGCACTAACACCTGCCTGGCCCATGTCAAGCCCTCCTGGGTGCAAAGGACCAGCCTGGGTGAGCAGGGGAGGTACTGGGGCAAAACTCCCTGGGAAGGGAGGGCAGCGAGCACAGGAACGGTGGTACCTACCCCATCCCAGCACTCAGGCATGGTGAGGAACCGGATGGACGAGGATGCGCGGGCAGGGTGGGCCGAGCACAGGGTCCCAGCGTGGGGCACAGTGGTGCAGCAGCAAAGCAGAGCTCTGTGCTGGCTCAGCCCCTCGCCTCGATTTATAGCGCAGCCCCAGCCCTGCGCTAAGCCCTCCCTCTCCCTTCCCCCTCGATGTGACACGCAGCCCCAGCAGGTTTGGCCTCCATTGTGGGCGAGCGCGGCGATGGAGCCAGCACTCAGCCATTGGCTGCTGCGGGAATTATTCATGCTCCAATTGGCCCCAAATACCCTTGTTTATGAAGAAAAAACGCCTGGCACCTTGCAGTACCTGCTCCATATTCCCTCTTTTGGCAGACTGAGGCAGGCAGGGTTGCACTTGCACCCCTTGCAACACACAGAGCATCATCATGGCAGAGCCCCACAACGCTTGCCTGCACCCACCACACATACACACACAGCTCAGGCCCCACGCAAACACGCAGAATCATGCTCGAGCCTGCAGCTACCTAGACCAAGGCCCTGCAGCAACACACATGCACCAGGAAGCATGCACACACCCACAAATGGACATGGGCACACACTAAACACACATGAGAAGGACGCAGCATGTGTGCTCTGCATATGCATGTGACCATGCACATACATGCACAGGAACACGTACCAACACAGACACACATGGGCCAGGCAAAACCATGGCCCCTCATATGTCTGTGCATGCAAGCTTTGGAAAAATAAATACAATGACCCACACTGAAGCACATGCACCCCACAAACTGTTTGTGCGTACCCCCATGGGGCTGGCCCCTGTGTGTCTGTGTCAGTACATGTTCCTGTACATGTATGGGCTTGGTCACGTGCATATAAGGAGCCTGTCTGCTGCATCCTTCTCCCGTGTGTTTAGCATGTATGCCATGGCCATTACACATGCAGAACCTTGTGCACATGTGCACGGAGAGGCATATGCTTGTACACACATGAACACTGCCCAAACACCTGTGTTACCTCACCCAGTAGCACAGTCATCCCACCTGCTGCAGGATGCTGGCATGCAGGGGATGTGCAGGATTTAGCCCTAACTTCGATGTCACCAGTGGCAGGTAGCAGGTAAATAAGGCAGGAGGAAAGACAACCCAGAAGCGCTCAGGGGTCAGATCCTGTCCCTGCGCTGATGCATGCTGTGCACACACACACACGTGTGTATTCCCATGTGCACATGCATGCAGGCAGATGGTTTCTACCCTGATTCCAATGAGGCTCTGCAAGAGGGTGAGTCTGTCTGCCTGCAGTTCGCACCCACGGACAGCCCCAAAACCCCTCGGCAGGCTCTGGGTGCCCTGCACCCTGCCTGCCCCTGCCCAGCCCAGCCCAGCCCAGCACCACTGCCCAGCTCGGCACAACCGGTACCTGAGCTGCTCCAGCACAAAGCTGGGCAATCATGGATGGAGAAAGAATCCCGTGGTCCCTCCAGCACCTGCCCAAAGGGGCTGGAGAGCCATGTGCCAGTGCTGGATCAGGGCAGCATCCAGCAGGGATGGATCCGGCCTGCCTGCCCAACACAGGGATAGTCCATGCCAGCCAGAGCCTGCCAGTACCTCTGCATCATCCCCACCCTGGCAGCTCGCCACGGTTTGCTTCCACCATGCCCTGTCATGCACTGCAGCCATGGGCAGAGGGGCTCCAGCTGCCATCACCAGCACATGTACAGGCTTCCTCACATGGCAAAGCCAGAGCATCTTGGCAAGCGAACAGTGACTGGCTCTGGGGAGGAGCCAGAACTAAGCTGGGGGCTGGATTGAATTACCCCAAGAAGGTGAGCCTAGAAAATGGGGTAGAAGCTCCCCGAGGAAGGGCAGGCAGCCCCCAGCCTTTGCAGGGAACCAGCCTGCGAAGTGCCAGGGTGGGAGAAAGGAGGGGGCTACCCCAGCAGCCTGGGAAGTTCATCCCATCCCTACCCTGAGGCTCTTGGAGGGGAACCAGGAGGGCGCAGGGCCTGGCTAGCTTGGGAAAAGCCACTTTGATCCTTGCCCAGTTCATTATTTTAGGTACTGAGGGCATGCAGGCGCATGGCTGTGGCATTTACCATCCGAACCCACTCTACCTAGTGCCCACCAGGGACACGGTTCAACAGCACCATGGGCCAGTGCCTGAAATACTGATACGCAGATTGTCCTGGGAGAGCCATTGCCCTGTGTGCCAACCAAGCCCTGCCCCAGCACAGCTGAGTGAGACCCCTACCAGGAGCTCTGGGCAGCCCGGCACTGCTGCCTCCCTCTCCCTCCTCACCCTCACTTTGGTGACACCAGGAGGTTTGGTTTTCCCTCCAGTGGTCAACAGGGACCCTGATCAAGCCGAGCCAGGAGCAGCCCAGACCTGCACACCCTGCCACTCCTCGGCCCAGCATCTCGCCAGCTTTGGAGCTGCTGGGAAGGGCAGCATTTTTCCTCCACTGCCATTTTTTGAGAAATGTTCTGGTCTCCAAGAGGCCCACCAGAAACCTCCTAACCCATGAACCACAGCAGCCACTGCCCAGCATCCTGACGAAAGTCCTTGCTCCCCGTTCAGCTGCACCCTGCCACCCACACAGGTGATGGAGACCAAACAGGCCAGCCCCAAAAGCCTAGGCACCACTTTGGGTCTGCCAAAATGGGGAGCTGTCCCTCTGCCAGGATGAAGGAAATCCAGATTTATTTTATCCTTGGAGGTGCTGCTGTTTCAGTGCTGGACGTGGCAGGGCTCAGCTAGCACCACCCGAGCCCACCCTCCTGGTGGTCTCAGACAGGGGCAAAGCAACAATGTGCAAGCTGAAGTCGGTCACTGGTGTCCCCTGGGAGGAAGGATGCTTTGGGAGAGGGACAGGCAGTGAGCTGGGGTCCAGCAGGCCCACGACCCTCCCTGCCCATCTACCAGCAGCCCAGCCTTTGCAGGGCAAGCCTGGTACAGGATCCGCTTGGGCAGAGGTGTGAGAGTGAGGAAGACCAACACAGGAGCCAGGCAGGAGCTCAGCCCCTGTGAGCCTCATGGGGCTCCTCCTGAAAGGCAATACAGAGGTACGAGGCGGGCAGGTGCCAGCCAGGGGAGCAGAGGGGCCCTGCTCTCCAAGAGAGGTGGGTGGTACGGGGGGCAATGCCCTAGCCCTCCAAAGAAGAAAGAGGCTTTCAAACATCCTTATGTAAGCAGGGAGCTGGCATCGCCTGGGAAACCATTGCCATGGCAATGGTAGAGGGGCTGGAAAAGCAGCTCAGCCCTCCTGAGAAGAAATTGCCTGTTTTGAAGAGGCTTTGTCCCCAGCCTGTCACCAAGTGCCCACCAGCCACATCCAAGTGCCAGCATAGAGCATGCCTAGAGGCATCCCCCACCCCGTCCCCGTCCCCTCCGGCCGGGAACCATGATAGACATGCAGCCCCATGCACAGACACCGACCAGGCACTGTGACCCCATGGAAGGGGGCGACAGCAACACCCTTGGGTCTGCTAAGCGCCCCACAGCCTTCCCCAGCTGCAGGCTGCTGTCCCACGTGGGACCCAGGGGTGGGGGGCACCCCCCGTGGCTGGTCCTACCTTCCAGTCCGTGTCCACAGCAGAGAGGAAAACATCTGAGTTCTCCTGGGGAGAGAAGGAGCCGTTAGGGACACAGACATCCCCTTGCCACCCCTCACTCCCACAGCACCCTCCTCCCACCCAACTCAGGAAGGCCCCAGACACCACAAGCACCCACTCCCCGGGGCAGTGCTGGCTGCAGGGGGACACGATGCCCAGACGTGTGCACACATACATGCACATCTACAATACCCGCACACATGTGCATGCACTACCTGCATGTGTGCACACACACAAGTGTGTATTAGCATGTATGTGCAACATCTTCACACACATACATCATCACACCAAACCAGAACCCATGCTCACTCATGCATGTGCATCAATACCAGCACATCTGCACACACATGCACTGAATAGCAACACACATGTGCACACATGGGCACCCAATACCAGCATGTCTGTGCACACGCCTGCACTGAATACCACACACATGCGCACCCAATACCAGCACATGTCTGCACACCACACCCCACACCCCCCCCAAATACTAACACACATGTGCACCCAATACCAGCACACCCGCCCCTCCAAGCTCCCACTTAAGCACCCACATCCTGGCACCCCACGTGCAGGAGCCAGAGCCAGTGTGGTCACCGGACTCACCAGCTCAGTGTCCTGGCCCCGCAGCAGAGGTTTCTCCTCGGTGAAGCGCAGCTCATGCAGCCCCGCCATGGTCATCTCCTGCAGCAGCAGCCCTGCCCAGGGCAAAGGAGATGTCAGCGCCCATGGGGACCTGCCTCGGTCTCCTTTGCCCCAGCCCCCTGGAACCTCCTGGGTCTCCATGCCCGTGGGAATAGGACTCAAAGCAGTTTCACTCCACCCATCTACCACCGGGACTTGTTGCTTCAGCTTGTCCGGGCACCACAGCGAGCCCCTCCACTGGGAGCTGGAAGCAGGCACCTGGACCTCAGCTCCCAGCTCCCACCCACATCCAGTTCTCCCAGTTAAGGACAGACCTGTCTCCAGGATATGGTCTTAGGCAAACTGGGAGATCAACCTGGTCTGTCCATGCTGGTTGCCCCTGTAAGCATTCAATCCAGGGCAAGAACATCCCAATTCCCAGCCCAGCTTCCAGCACCAGTCAGAGAGAGAAAATCCAACATTTTGGCTGGTTTTAGGCCGCAGACAGAGGGACAGAGGGAGATCTCCCTGCACAGCCAGAACGAGGGGTGATGTTTCTCAGCCATGCTGGGAGGCAGAGGGATGCCCTGAGCAGCAGGGGAGCAGAGAGACAGCCTGAAGTTTGTATTGCAATGATGGGAGAAAACCAAGTATGAAGCCTCTACTCCTAAAGTCTTCTCCTTGCCTGCGAAGCAGGTCCTGGCCAGCCGGCAGCTCAGTCCCAGGGCTGGCAGGGCCAGACTTCACCATGGAGCCGCCACTCAGCAGAGGTGTGAGACCGGATGCTGCTGGCCAGGGCACCGGGACTTGGTACCCCTCAATGCCGGCATCTCCAAAAATACGCCCAGGCACAAGCCCAGCTTATAAAGCAGAGGGGAGCAAGGGGATGCCTGTGCCCCCAAGCAGCTGGCTGCACACAGGTGACAGACATGGGGGACACAGGGGACAATCCAGGCTCCCCTGTGTACAGATGGGGTGGGTAACTGGCAGGTCCCAGTGCAAGGGGATTATCTGCACTCAAGCAGGATCCAGACCTCAGGCGTTTGCCTTTCCAGCCCCCGTTTCCACCCCTTCCCCAAGGCCAAGCCTTCAGATGAGTTGTTGCTGCTCCGAATGAGCCAGCACCAGTCCCACACCCCCTCCACTGGCTACCCACCCTCTGCAATCTCCCCTGGGACGATATGGGGCCGCGCTAGCATCACAGCAGACACAGACCCCACTCCATCCACAACCTTGGCCAAGGCTGCTCCACGGTTTGTCCACTTTCAAATCTGGGTCAGCCCGGGTTGGCGATGTGGAAAAGCCAAGCAATGCTACAAGCATTGCAAGGACACCAGGAATACAGGAGCTGGTCATGAACTCCCCTCCAAAGCCGGCTTTTGCTCATCCGACCGGGTTTTCCATTCAAAAACCAAGCAGGCTGTGCCACCTGGCTGCTTTCCGCAGACACAGCACTTTGCTCCTTGGGAGCCATCCAACAAACCAGAACTGTCAGGAGGGAGAAACACCACCACCAAGCCTCCCGCGAGTCCCAGCGCCGGGGTTCTCTACATCACCCCTTGCACCCCCCACCGGGCCGGAGGCCGTGCAAAACCCCAGTGGGGAGAGATGCCTACAGCCCCGTGGAGAGGCACGTGTCTGGGGCGTACTGCTCCAGGCCAGGCTGCTGCTGGGGAAATGGCTTTGCACAAGGGGACAGCCCTTGCCTGCAGCCCACCAGCGCAGCTGAGCCAATGCAGCCAGCAGAGCCACCAAGCAAGCAACTCTGCGATCCCCTGGGGCATGATCCCAGGGTTAAAAAAATGGGAGGAAAATCAGACTCACCAGTAGCTGGGTCTGGAAGAGAGCAGGATTGTCCCATGCTGACCGTGCCAACCCGTGTGGCCACAGCCCCACAGGGTGGCTGGGAACAGCACTTAGCATATGGTGAATGCCTATATTAATTAAAGCCTCCACCTAATATGGGAGGGAGGGTGGCCAAGCAATAAGGAAAGGCCCTGTGACCTTGCTTGCGTGGTGGGGGGAAAGCTGGCTCACAAGGGACATGGCAGAGCCCTGTGCCATCCAGCATCCTCAGCACAGGATGGGACAGTCACCTAAAGTGGTGCTGAGTGCAGGAACGGAGGAGGGATCAGTACATTGGCAAGTCCCATGGGTGCAACAGCCTGTAAGCAGGATCACAGACATGCTGCTGGCTTCCCAGGGGTGCTCTGCTTCCCATGCCACCCCACAGGTACCCTCATGCTGCTCCTGTCTGTGCAGCAGTGGGGCTGTGGGGCAGTGTCACCCAGCATGGCTGGGCGACCATCACTGCAGAGGGCTGGTGAGGAAGCCCCAGCTCCATATCTCCTAGCCAAAACAACTCAGCTCCCATCGCACAATGGGGCAATGTGGCTGGCAACAAGCCCTTTTCCCTGCAGCTGGCCCCAATGCTCCCCAACAGCACCCATCCCCAGGGTGCTGCCCCAAACGCACCCATCTCTGCTCCCACTCTGCCTTCCTGGTGTGGTACCACTATTTCCTGGGCACGGCTGGGACATGCCTCCTCCCCAGTCCCAAACCCGGTGTGACATTAGTGCTCCATTTGGGAGTAGTGCTCTGCCCCCCATATACAAACAGGGATGGAAACAGCCACACTGGCCTACCTCCCCCAGGGATCTGCAGCCCAGGGTTGGCTTATTGGAGGAGAATCAGCTCATGGCAAGGAAATACACTATTATCATTATTATCGTTATCATCATCATCATCATCATCATGAGGCTGTGGGAAGGGTTTAACACTGGGCAGCGTGTCTGGTTGGAAGGCAGGGGTCCCTCAGATGATGCACCATCCTCACGGGAGTCTCCCCATGGAGCACCTGTGACCCTCCCTGCTGCGGACCTGGCACCCAGGGGATGTCGGCACGGATTCTCTGAGGGGTGTGCAACAGACAGGGAGGCAAATCTGGAGAAGTGAGGGCTGACCCGTACCAGGTGGCCAAGCCAAGGCAGCCTCCAGCAAGGTGGGGAGACAGAGGAAGGGAACCTGCAGCCCAGTTTGAAACACTGAAGCGTGCCCACAGCATCGCCCCCCGAGCAGGACCACTGAGGAGCCGCGATGTGGTGGAGGAAAACCCCAGTGCGACACAGCCTGGGCCACCTCCCGCCCCGCCGGTGCAGGATAAACACCCGCGGCTTGCACTGCCCCCCTGGGGGGGCACAGGTCTGCACCCCAGCAGCCCCCACAAACCAGCCTAACGGTGTGGTCCAACTGGGGAGTGCAGCAGCAGGCAGGCCACAGTGGGAGACCCACCAGCCCAGGGCGGCCCGGTGCCACCAATCGGGGGCTCAGCACCCCGGGCTCCGGGGCTGGCGGTGGCAGCGGGGGCCCTGCGGGGGCGCAGCCTGTCTCGCGGTAGCTGTTGCTAAGAGCAACCCCCTCCGCAGCCGCAGACGCGTCCTCGGGGCACCTAGGCAGCGGGGAGGCTCCCAGGGGAGGCGGGCAGAGGAGCAGGCGCTGCAGGGATGCTCCAGCACCCCCCCACCCCGGCTGTCTGCTTGGCGGACCCCCGTGCCAGGAGGCTGCCGGCTCAGCCCTCCCCCCTTGCCCCCCTCCCAGCACCACCAGGCTGGGCTTCCCCCGCTGCAGCTCCCCAGGCATCACCTCCCGCACCCCAAAAAGCACCGTTCCCCAGCAGCCCATACCTGGGGGAGAAGAGGTAGGCGGCGGATGGGGGGGAGGGCGGCAGCCCCATCTCCTAGGCAGGGGCTGAAGGCTCTTCCCGCCCCCCCCCGACCCCATCACCCCAGCGCCCGGCTCCTCCCAGCCTTCCCCCCCC
>VFFE01009107.1:43555-61703 GCA_008921705.1 Burhinus oedicnemus
GGGGAGGGGGGGGCATGGGTGATGGAGCAATGGGGGAGTTACACGGGAGATGGAGCGGTGGGGGTGGGGGTGTGTGTTACACGGGAGATGGAGCACTGCCAGCGGGGTTGGCGCACATCACCCTGTAGGCAACCATGGAGGTCCCAGAGCTCGACCATAATGGCCAATGGATCCAGGGGGTCCCTGTGGTCATGGGGTCCCAGGAGCAGGGACCAGTGGGAACCTTGGGGAGCCCCAGGCATGGGGCTTGCCCAAGGGGTCTGGGGGTCCCCGAGAGCAGGTGATGGTGATGATCAAGGTACCCAGGGAGGATCCCAGGACAGGAGGGGACTTGTGCAAGAGGGATACCTGGAATAGAGCCACTATGGCCAAGGGGTCAAGGGAATCCCAGGGAGTGGGGCCATGAAGGCCAAAGGGTGTGGGAGTATTCAGGAACAAGAATAAGGATGACAAGGGACCCGGGGGTCCTCTGGAGCACAGGTGTGCATGTTCCCCTGAGCACAGGATGGTCATGGTCAAGGGGCCCAGCTGGTCCCAGGATAAGGGGGACCTGTGCAATGAGGGTCCCCACAGCAGGGCATAATGGTATGGGTGTGCCAGGGAGTGAGGGTGGTGATAGCCATGGTGTCTGAAGGATCACCCAGGAGTGGAGGCCATGGCTGGGGTGGTGATGACCCCCCCCCGCCATATTGATGCTGGGGGTGTAGGGTGGCAGCTGTTTGGAGTAGAGCAAAAGCTTGTGAGGTGGCTGTTTGGATCCAGCAAAAACAGGGGCTGTGAACACAGCCATGGAGACGGCCAGTCCCACAGTGGGGAAGATGCAGGACTCCCATCTTCTGTGTGAGGCATGGATGCTGGTGGTACCTCCCTCTACCCTGGCTGTGATCCTGCATCATCAAGAGCCACCAGCTCTGCAGGGCAGCCACTCTGTGGAGGTTTCCCCACCACCCTTGTAGTGGTGCCCAGGTTTCTAAAGGAGCCAAGGTGCTCCCAAGGTGGCAGGGTATGAAGCAAGGCTGTGTCCTGAATTGGGACAGCTGGTCCAGCAAGGACAGAGGGCCCCAGCCTGCCCCTAGAGCAAGGGCTGATCACCCCTTGCCTCCAAGTTGGGCAAGCCCATCCTGCCACTGTTCCTTCCTCTGTACTTCTTTGGTATTGCTTTAATTCATTTTTTCCACAGTTAGGGATATAACAGCCTCCACTCCCAAGTTGCCTGAGGCAACTGCACAGGACTTGCCATTCAAAACTGGCCCTTACTAAAACATCCCCATGGGAAAACTGTGGAGGACCTCATCACCTCCTGCTGCTTCATCCTGCATTTCAGTGCTATTTACTTGTCCGCATGGGAAAGCCAGGTTTTCTTGTAGAATGCGTGAGGCTCAGGTTCTCCTACACCAAGCGGGGTCCACACAAGAGCTGCAAGAGGGTCAGGATTTGGGTGCTGGGATCTCAGAGACAACCTCTGCCCTGGAGGACCTGGGGACCAGCCAGCAGCAGACCTAGGCTGGCCCTGGAAAGAGACTTCTTGGCGGTCCCTGTAACCACCAGCCATGGGCCTTGGGAGCAGTGCTGGCATCTCAAGGGAGTTGAACCAGGGTCTTGATAGCACCACCCTCATCCAGAGATCCAAGTTTGCCCCCAACCCTAAATTCCCAGGATGGTAGCAGGTGCCCACAGGCTGCTCTCAGCACCTGGGTTGAACCAGGCATCCCAGACTTCAGCCTCATCACCCCTCAGCCAGCCGTGGTGGCCAACATTACCCCTGTGCTTCGTGGCACCTTTCACTGCTGAGCCATGTGGTGCCTTGAGAGTGGCCACAGGCAGCTCATCCTACAAATGCCTCTTGAGGGGCTCAGGAATGTCTGCTGGTACATTCATCTCCATCCCTGGTACATCTGTTTTAACAGCTTGTCCCAGGCTTTGTGGATGGCAACCAGTTTTCAGCTGATTTCAGCCTCTCCCACTGAGTCACCAGGAGCTCTGCATCCAGGCTGTGTTCACCTTCTCACCTCGAAGGGAGAAAACACCTGGGACATCAGGGAGCACAGGAACCCCTTAATCCCTCAACTAGGAGCCAGCCCAGCACCCAGCACTTCAATGGGGTCAGATCTTCCCTGCCATAAGGGCTGCCTTTCACCCTCTTCTGTGGGTCCAGCAACCAAGGGTTTTCCTCTGAACTGGTCAGGGATGAGGTAGGGTCAGATTCAGATCTTCCTGACATTGTGCAAATTTAAACCTCCTCCTCCTTCAGTTGCCAGGGATTTTTACAGGAATAAATTATTTTTCACACTGGAGATTTATCTTCTCCGCATGAAGTCCAACTTTATCAAATAACAGCTTTTAGATGGCTACCTTGCCAAAGGAGCCGGACCATGTGGGTGAAATAATTGCACAATTAATTAGGCTTGGGCTCTGTGCTCTAAGCTGGAGGGACTGGGGTGTCACCCCATGTGGGTTCAGAAATCGTCTGCAAACAGAGCCATCCACACCCTGAATTTGCATGATTAAAGGGAAGCAAGGGAGTTTTACAGCATGGATTTTTCCACATTATTTTTCACTGCGCTTTTAATGCAGGTCAATGTGGCATTTTCCATGTGGCTTTCCCTGTGCGTTTAGCTCAGCCATGCGACACTAACCAGTCGAACAGAGGTCTGGCTCCAGAGATGGCATCAGGGAGGTCACAGTGCCAGACAGGGACTCCCCAGGACCTTGCTGGGGGTTTGGGGATGCCTCTCACAGACTTGTGTCCTCTCCTGGCATTTAGTCACATACCCTGATACTTGTTTCCAGGTGCTGCTCTGGCACTGGCGCTTCCTGAGGACCCGAGGAGCCCTCTGCCTGGAGATGTTGGTGATGATGTTGAAGTTGGGCTGCAGCTGTCTGAGGGGTGTCCCGTCCCTTGCATCAAAGAGGGGGGGATCTTGTTAGAGATATGTCAAGCACAGAGGATGTTCCCCAGCACCCAGGGCCCACCCAGAGAGGTGTGCTGCCACCAAGTGCTGCCACAGCCGAACCCCTTGGTCTCTCCCAAGTGGGCTTTGCTATGGTCTCCTGGGGCTGGGGCCAGATTCCCATCTTCTTTGTGCTGCCACACACATGAGAGCAGTTGGGTGGTGATGGACACAGGCTTAGGCTGGCCATCAGGCCAACATCCTGAACCTTGGTCCACCAAAGTAAGCGGGTCTGAGGGGACAAACCAAGCTCCAAGTACACCCCACAGTGAGCTGTTCCCCCATGCCACTCAGGGCTGGGATTCCCACCTGTGCTGGCAGCCAGCCATCGGCCTCCCCAGCAGCACAGGGACTCCTGGCTGCGCTCCTGCAAAGCCCAAGCAGCCTGGGAGCCACCTCGTCCGTGCCACAGTGTCCCAGGTGTCCACCCCAGCCCGACGGCAGCCAGAAGTGGGAGGAAAAAGTTGGGTGCTGCGGGGTGAGTCAGGTCATAAGAGGTGTAGGAAAGGCTGCCAGAAGCACGATGCCGCTTGCCAGACCCAAACCTCTGCCCTGCTGCTGCGGGCTGGAGCAGAGTGTGCCGTCCCAGGGCAATTCACCCCCTCATACCCAGCCAGCCTCTATCCTCCCCGGCAGTGAGTGGAGGGGGCCAAGCCAGGCAGCAGAAGTTGATATTTTAAGCTCCCGGCTGGGAGCTAGACCCCTCCACCCTGGCTGTCTGGTGTGTTTCCCAAGGACACACCCCAGCCAGCATCATTTTTCAGCCCCCTCCTTTCCCCGTGCACAGGTCTACTCCTCCACCAGCAGAGCAGAGTAATTTTCCATGGCACTGCCAATGCCAGAAGTGGCACAGGGAGCACGGGAGGGGCTGTCAAGCCACTGCAAGCCAGAAACATCCACGTGAAGGTTTCACATATCTCTATGTAGGAGGTCTTCTTGCGGGATTTGTTGGTAGGGAAACTGAGGCAGGGAGCAGCTGGGCTGGGGCAGGGGCTACCAGGCTCACAAGCCTTAGCCACAGGCAGCCTTACAGCAGCTCCGCTTTCAGAGTGGTGTGGCAGAGAGCGGGGCAGGTGGATGGAGAAAAGGGAGCTGAGATGGGGATGCTGCTGGGACTCCAGAGCAAAACTCCACTGAAAGCTCAGATCCCAGCAGGGACCCCTCCCTCTCCAAGAGTCACCTGTCTTGAACAAGAGCAGCTTGAGAGCAATGGGTTGCCCTTCTAGCTGGGATCCCCGGCACAGGAGCTGCCTCAGCAGTCACACCTGCAAGTGGAGAGGCAGAGGGGCCAGAACTGCCGAACCCAGCGATGCCACTGCTGGCAGAGAGGAATTGGCAGGACACGAGGCCCCAGGACCTTTTCATCTCCCCCATGGCTGGAAGAAACCTGGAGAGATTCCATGAAAAAGAGGATAAGGCCATAAAACTCTAACAAAAATGCTCTGGCCTGGCCCTGTTCCTCCCCAAAGCTCCTGCTGCAAGGACCGTGGTGCCATCTTGACCTGGCAGAGGCCAGCTGGGACCCCCAACCCCGCTGCAGGTACTTCCACACCCTTTGGCCACCCTTCTCACAGTGGCACCCAGTGCTGACAGTGCCACAAGGACCTGTCTGCTGGAGGACAGCTGGTGATGGATGGAGCACGCAGCTGCTGCTGGCAGAGAGTGACCATAGAGATGACTAGCAAGTGAAGCAGAAGTCTGAATGAAGCTGTGAGGCAGGGCAGGGTTTGACGCACGGCTGACAGCTCCAGGGTGCATCCTGTGCCACACACAGGGCTAATTTGGGGGCAGGAGGAGAAGCAGCCTGGGGCAGATGTGCTGGCTGCCCGGGTTGGCCAGGCAGGGGATTGGTGCTGTTGATGCGCCTGGATCGAAGGGTTTCATGGGGATTAGGTAGCACCCTGAGGCACATGCAGTCCAGTGACAATGCACAGAGGAGTCAGAGCTAAATTTAGCCCTGGTTGTGCGCGAGTGTGATGTTTTCATTGCTGCACTTACATAAAGACATTGTTTGGAGCATATGACCGCTGGCCCTGCCTTTCTCGTCCCAGGACCTTTGATGAGCTGTTTCAGTCAACCTGTTCAAAAGGGGGAGAAACAAGGAGAATTAGTAGTTGGTGAGACATATCCCAAGGGCCTATTTCCAAAAATGCCTAGGAGCCATCTCTCAGAAACCAGCAGCGCACACAAAGCAGTGAGAGGGTGAACTCGGTGGACGTGGGCACATGCTTGTGCTGAGGCAGAGCCGTCTGCCAGGCAGAGCCGCTCCATGGGCATGGGACTACATGCTGTGGAGCCATGGCCATAGCCAGGGGGCTACCAGGCTGGCTTGGGCTCAAGGCAGTGGTGCTGGAGTACTGGCTGTTGGTGATAGGCCCCATCCTGCTTCCCATTGCCTGCCCCACCCTAGGGCAGGCATGATCTGCCCCAGCCTTGCATCCGCAGGGCAGCGAAAGGCCCACAGCTTGCTGGCTCCAAAATAATCAGGGCCAGAATGACAGCATGACAATCGGACCTTGGGCACCTCAAAAGAGACCCTCAGACCCTGCCCAGAGCCTCCAGGTTGGTCCCAGGACAGGTTGGTCCCCCCAGAACCGCTGGGCTTTGTGCAGAACAAGGGGTGGCTGCGACATGGCACTGCCCATGATGAGCTCATGGTTTGGGCTGCAGGCAGCAACAGGCAGGAGCCAGCCACCCCACTCTCAAGCCTACCCACCACACATTTCGCTGAAGCTGGTGGGGAAGATGCGATCCTGCAGGGAACCCAGCATCCTCTCCCTGGAACACTGCCCAGGAGCCCAGGATGGGGAGTGTTGCCTCTGTGACCTGGTGCAGGGCAGGGATGCGCTGTGCCCTGTCTGCTCCCCCGCCGCAGCACAGAGCATGTGCTGGGGCTGGCGAGCCGCCAGGCCCCACCCGTCTGCCTCCTGCCCTCCCAACACAGGGCTACCAGTAATTTTCCATCCTGGCTGCGGGCTCTGCCCTAACGAGATGTTCTCCTATGACCCTCTAACAGGGCTCGGCCCTGTTCAAGTTTCTCTGTTCATTCAGACCCCGACTGCCCCCTCCTTTTGCTGCTCCAGGCACCCTCCAGTTCTGCAGGATGGCTGCTCCTCCGAGCTCTGCTCCTCCCTGCACTCACAGCCCTTGCGTCTCAGGAAAACAGGAGGATTTTGTCCAAAAGCCAAGGAAAAAAAAAGCCCAGCAACCCGCCAAGAAAAATTCCCATGGCTCAGCTGCACTCTTGGGCCAGGAACAAGGCATCCCCAGGGGACTTTGCCATCAGCTGTTTCCAGAGCTGCCTCTGCACAGGCACCTCTGCCTGGAATTGAAAGTCTGGGTCCATCATCTGCATCGATTGGCCAAGCACGGCAGAGCAAAGTTGATTTACAGAGGGAGGTATCTGGCCCTGGAGCTCAGTGTGTGCACAGGCTGTGTGCAGCACTGTGCTGCCTTGAACTCCCTTCTCCTTGCGATGAAGCTTCTCAACGTGGATCTCAGCTCAACCATTGCACTTTGTGGGTCTGGGGAGCCAGAGGGAGATATTCCTGCTCCTACATGAGCAGAAGGTGGAGAGGCAGGTCGTCCTCCTCCTCCTCCTCCCACACCAGCCCAGCAGGGCCGATGCAACCAGGCATCACTCCAGCGTCTGCCCTCGCTGCTCCAGAGATGGGCAGAGGATGCAGGGGTCCCCTGGGAGCTGGTGTTCACTTGCACTCCTGCCTGCACACAGAGGGGACAGCGCACGGCTTTCCAGAGCGGGGGGGTCAGATGCTGCATGCGGCAGGGAGTGTGGATACAAACACCCCCTTGACTGCCCTGGGATTGGCTTGTACCAGGAGGGACAGACAGGAGGCTGAAGGCATGGGTGCTGAGGAAATCCCTCTGCTGCTCTGGGGAGCCCGCTGCGGCCAGGGAGAAGCTGAGCATCCGAGAGTCTCCATCTCAAAGTCTCAAACCACCTCCAGGAGCACCAGAACCTTAATCAAAATACCTGGAAACCACAGAAGGTTCACCCATCTCCCTTGGGTTTTGCAGGCACCAAAGGGGGTGCAACCTCCACCTCCGCTGCCGCCCCCAACACCCCTCAGAGCTGCACCAACGACAGAGAAAGGCATTCAAAGGTGCAAAATGAAGGATGCTTTATATGGCATCAAAGTGTCTTAGTACCAGCAAACATGTTACTTTGGACAAGAGATGCCTCAAAACATGTCGCGAGGCACGGGGAGAGACAGACGGCTGCGGGAACAGGCATGGCACATGAAGAGTTCTCCCACCACCAGGACACACCTCTTCTGGAGGTGCCATTTCCCAGGGCCTCGCCTGCAAAGCCCACCTGCAGCCCCTCTGTGACTTGCTGGGCTGCCAAGGCCTTTGGGCCCACGGGCCAACCTCCTGCCCATCTCTCCTGAGCCGCCCCCTCCATCCCTCCCGGCCTCCTCCCCGCTGCAGGAACAGGTGGCAGCAGTGCTTGGCCCCACCGTGCCACTGCTGCAACAGCCCCTTTTCAGAACCAAGCCAGGCTTTTAATAAATACCTGTCAGCAGAGCAGAGCTGAGCTGCTTGGAGAGTGACTGCATGTGTGCGGATGTATTTAGCAAGTTGACAGGCATGAGAGCACAGCAGAGACAGCAGGGACTCCCTCCTCCGAGGCCAGAGACTGGCACACTCTCAAAGGCAGCATTAATCAGCATTTTCAATTATGCAGCACCCATTGCGATGGAGCAAAGTTGCCCACTCATACCTTCCCCTGGAGAGTGGGATAATGCCATTTCCGAGGGGTGGCTTCTCTGTGAGCTGCCGTGATGGTTTAAGGGGAAGGTGATGGAGTGGGGAGACTCACTTGTTCTCAGAGCTTCCACAGTTCCCCAATTGCCATCAACTGTGTTTGGGGACACAGGGGCCAGGCGTGCGTGGGCTGCACCTCTCTGCTGGCTGGTTGTGTGCAGCTGGGCCAGGAGGTAGGGAGGGGGTCCCACTCCTGCCTGGGTACCAGGGAGCTTCATGAGCACATACCAAGGTCACCTCGTGGTGAGACCAGGATGTGCTGAGGGCATTTGGGTCTTGAAACATGGACTACTTTCCCAGGGACGTGGAGGTTCTTGGGCTGGCAGGGCAGATTTTTTGAAAGCAGATTATATTTGGCTTCTAACATCGCAAAGGTAAGAAGCAAGCTCAAGTGAGCCCGGCAACCCTCCTGCTGAGACAGCAAGATGCTGCTTATCCCTGCAGAAGGCTGGATCTGGTTTCTGCCCTCTCTGCTCAAACTGAAGGGAGCCCTGGTGGGATGGTCACCCACCACCTCTCCCCAGAAGGCGCCAGATGCCCATTGCCTGCAGTGGACACATCAGCAAGCTGCCCCTGAAAATAAGCTGCTCTAGCTCAAACCTAAGCCTGGCCTGATACAGATGTCCCCAGGGGGGGTTCTCAGGGAGTCTCGCAGATGGCCACAGCAGCCCTGGGTGGCTTTGGCACTCCTTTGCTTGTGCCGGCAGAGATTGATCCAGGTAAGCCAAGCCCGCTCTGTTTGAGCTGCCTGAACTCCCAGGACCTTGTCTGAGACACAGCCAGGCTGGGGCCTTGGCTGGGTGGGTGGCAAAGCCAAACAGGGGCTGTCACACAGGAGAGACAGCAAAGCCTTGCGCAAAACCAGCCAAGGAGTGAATTCCCTGTGCTTGGATAGGGGAGGCTGGCAGGAGTGGAACCAGCTCTGCCCCGAGGGCTGAGGGCTCCCTAGGGTCACAGTCATGAAAAGAGAGGAGCCTGGAGCACAGGGGTTTTCCAGGCATCAGCTTCCCTGCTGGGGTGCCTGGGTTGGGGTGGGGGGCAGGAGGGGAATGCAGTGGGGCAGAGCAGCACCTGCAGGAGCAGCTCCAGCACAGCCAGTCCTCGCCCAGGCAGGAGAAGGCATCTGGGGGGGTCCAAGCAGCCACCTCCTTGCTCATCCCAAAAGCCTTCACAGGAGCAGCCAAATACCCAGCTCCCCTTGCCTGCGCCCCACCAGCTCTGCCCCTGACCTTCTCCTTGGCCCACAGCTGATCAATACCTCTAGCTCTGGGGGGATCCATTAATCCTAACAATTTCATCCTGCTTTTTGGTAATCTGCTCTCTTGTTGCGCTGCATTTGGGCTGTGGACCTGGTGGATGCTTGGGAGAGAGGCAGAGGGCTGGCCAAAGGTACCATCACACACTGTCCCAGGACAGCAGGTTAGCTTAGCATCACCCCTTTGCAACACAGCCTTCACCACAGAGGCAGATCTTCAGCCCTTCCTCCCCCGGCTCATGGCTCACTGGAGGACCATAAACCTTCCTCTCTCAGCTCTCCAGCTCCTTGGAAAGACACATTCAGTACATTTGAGTGCCTCAGCTGGGATTTTGGAGCTTTTAACCAAAACCCACCAACGTGTCCTCGCAATCCCTCATTGCCTCTTCACTCAGCAGCTGCTCCTCTCTGGAGAGCCTCCATCAAACTCCCTGTGCCTGTCTGGAGTTGGAGGGACTCGAGGACACACTGACCCACCAATGATGGGAAGCAGGAGACAACATTTCTAGAGTCCTTTTCTCAAGGCACTCAACTTTTAGCCAGGATGAAAGTGCAGACACTTGGATAATGGTGGGGAGTTGAACATGTCCCCCTGCCCTGTACAGAGCTGCCAGCCAGCCAGCCTGCCTCCAGGTCCAGCCCCTCTGGGTTGCCAGCCTGCTGCCGCTCCAGCCCCTACCATGCCTGCCTAAGATGGAGGCACCCAATTTCAGCAGCTTCCCATTAAGAGCAGCCTGGACCCCACCTGGCACCAGGAACACTGCTGGGGTGCCTGTGTGGAGCACCAACCCAGCCACGCAGCACATACCTCCCTGCCCGCTCATCCTCTCCTGCCCTCCTGCAGCAGGGTGTTGCACATCTCTGGGCTAAAATCATCCTTGATGTTGTTGCTGCTGGCCGTGTGACTCTACCGCCGGTTTACAGCTGGTCCTGGCAGAGCTTCTGGAGCCCATCCCCATGACCTGGGGTGTACCAAACAAGGGGCTCTGGCCCAGCCTGGCACTGACCACTGTGAATCCAGTCACATGCACCCCATCAATAACTAAAAGCAAGATAACAAAATGAGCTGTCGCAGCCAATTAACATGCTGGGATAATCGGCTTGTGGGCTTTCAGGGTAGAGGTCAGGGGCTGGCTCCAGGCCAGAGGGGCTGGGGAGAGGCAGGGTGAGGGGTCTGATGGGTCACAGCCACCCCTGTCTGCTGGCTCCCTCAGCCGAGAGCCAGGAGCAGGAGGCTGATGTGGGTGCTTCCCTGGCAGCACACAGATGTGGCATCATTTCCCTGGTGTGTGGACACCCCGGCCCCAGCCAGAGCCAGCAGAGAAGGATGGGCAGCTGCAGAGTAACCAGTGCCGAGACACTCCCATGCAGGGCTTTAGCCCTGAAGCAGACCGCTTGCGTTAGGAAAGTGGCTAGCTACAACTGCCAAACCCAAAAGGGTTCCACTTAAAGCCAGGAGGGATCTCAATGTCTGTCGTTGAGTGCCTCTCAATTAATTAGCATCCTGCTGATTCTACGATTGAGGCGATAGCTAAGGAGATTAAATCGGTCTCTGCCACGCAGCAGATACTGTTCCCAAGGCCTGATTCACAGTGATTTTCCTTTCCCTGTGCCATCCTGCCCTACCGGCTCAGCTGAAGCCCCAAGGTGCTGGGTGCAGCCTGGCCAGCCAGCACTCCAGGGGCTCCAGGGGCGAGGGTAGGATCACTTTGCAGAGATGCCCAGGGCTGCACAGGGAGGGCCTCACTTGGAGGACACTGGTGTAAATCCAGAGCAGTGCTCATCAGAGGAGCAGCATGGCTACGAGACCTGGCTGTCCCGGGAGGCAATGCTCTGTTCACCCTATTCTGCCTGCATCAGCATGGGACAGACTCACAGCTGGGCGGCTAGAGCTGCATTTGTGCACCCAAGAGGCCAAACTGAAAGGAAAAATCCCAGCTCAGGCTCCAGGCAGGGCTCGTTAAATCCACCACAACTGCAATAAACCCTGCTGATTTGGTGCAAACTTGGAGTAACCCTGCTGGTTTCACTGGAGCCAGCCCAGAATCACAGAGGCAGTACAATGGGGTACAGCCCTGCCCAGGAAAACACAGGCTGCACCCGGCTCAGCTCAGCTCCGCTCCACTCCACCAGCGCTCCTGAGGTCTCTGCCAGCAGAAGTGAGGGGGGACTCTTCTCTGAACGCCTTTGCAAAGGGTGTGACTCCAACAGGACGATGACCAGGGCCTGTGCATGGTCCACAAGCCCTCTGCTCCCCAACCCCAGCCACAGAGGTGCACCCCAGCAGTAAAAGTGGCTGTTCAGCCACCCACAGGCACGAAAAGCACTTAGGAAAGGGGCCACAGGATCCATCAGCTCCCACTCCCCCAGGTAGCAATTAAACACCTAAACAAACCGCAAATCTTGTATTTGTAAGCGAGGCGAAGGCAAGAAACTCATCTTAAATCATTGCTGTGATGGGAGCCTGCCCACCAAGATACACCCACGCTGCAGCAAGAGAAATGGACACATTCGAGGATTATTTTAATGGTGCCTTGATTTCTGTATCTGCTTTACTGCTTCCTCCCGAGTGCATTGCTGCCAAGCCCCCCAGCTACAGGACTATGTTGTCATGTGCTCATCTCCTCGCTCCCCTTTTTGCTCTAACGCCTGGGAAAAAAAAAAAGCCACACTGCATCCTAAGCATTTGGCAGCTTCTTGGTCTGAAGTCAGGGAAAAATTTGCCTTCTATGTCCAGCAAAAACCTCCTGGTTCTGAGGGTTTGTCATAATCCTCCTCGTGCTTCTGCTTTACCTAGGAAGAACCCAGAGCCCTCGAGGGACCAACAGGACAGCCAGAGACAGGCCCAGCCTTATAAGCCACACAAGCTGAGAGCGCAGGTTGGGCTTTTGCAACCTCCACTTGCTTTTTGCCACATTTTTTGTATTGCAGCATCATGAGAGAGATGGAACAGCACCATCACAACCTTCAGGATGCATCTCCTTACCGCTGCCCATTTCTAGGCACAGGGAAATCTGGAGGGGGGTAAGGCTGGCACTGTCTTTAGGGTTGCAGTTTCTCAAGCTCATCTGCAGGCAAACTGGGATTTCTTACGGGGAAACTATTTTTCTGCATCTGACAGGATCCCAGCATAAACAGAAGATGGCTTCCAAGCTTTAAAGCAATCTTCACCCTTGGGATCCCCCCTCCATTTTGTAGGCTAATTGAAAGTAAAGTGCTTTTAATGAGTAGTTGTGAATGAGAACCTGAGCCTGAAACAGGGGCAAGAGCAGTATGCAATGCATTTGAGTGCCATAACTCAAGCACAGCTCTGATATCACAACATCAGGCATTAAAGACACACTTAGGAGAGAATATATGAAAAGAAAGTATGAAATGGGTTTGGTCCTGGGGTGCTGCTGAACTCCTACCCCTTCCAGCTGGGGCTGGGGAGAAGCAGACCCCAAGGTCTGTGTTTCCAAGGGGGCTGAGCTGATGAGCAGAGGAACCTCACCTTCCCCCAGGGAATGCCAGCTGCTTTCTCTGGTGACTCCAGCAATGCCACATCCTCACCCAGCGGGATGCAGTGCTGCAGCTGCAGCCCTGCCCCGGAACATGGCACCGAGGCAGCCACATCCCTCACCTGCTCCATCAGCATGACGTGCTGTTCCCCTGAGAAGCTGTGCCTGAAGCGCTGCACCTAGACCTAGGCACGGCCAGAGAGCCACCCTGAGGTGGTACACACTACACTCTGCAAACTCCATCTCTGTCCCTACATGCCCCTTGCACCCCAAACCCTGCTCAGCCCGGCTGCTGCCCATGGCTTGCCTGTGACCCAGCACCTCGAGGAAGAGTGGATTCTGTCCTAAAACACAAGGGATTGCTGTCTTGTCATAGGGCTAGCTGGAAAACCCGAAGAAGGTACGTTTTCCCCAAGGCGTGGGGGAGCATTGCAAAGAGCTGTAGCTATATGGCTTTACAGAGGCTAACAGAAGGCGAGAGACCACAGTGTGTCCTGCCAATCCAGATAGAAAGGATACTAAGGCCACTGGCACTGCTTGGCAGCCTGCCATGAGAAATAACTCTTCAAAAATAGAAGCATGCTAATCTCAGGAACCTGCTGGTATTGTCAATGACATTAACGAAGTGTTTTGAAAACCAGAACAAATGCTGTGGCTTTTTGGGGCTATACCACCCCTTGTAATTTTCCTCAGCAGCTGAGGAGTGGTCCGGTGGCAGCAGCGCACTGCTCTTCCTGCTGCTCTGCTCTCCCGCACGCAGCTCCCCCAGGACCAGCTGCATGGGGTCAGCTCTGCCGGGCTCCCAGCGAGCCTGGCACCTGCATGGGAAAGCCTGGCCAGCCCTCAGCGCCCAGGGAAGAAGAGGCTCCCAGAAGCAATTTCCTCTGCGAAGCAAAACTCATTAAACATGCTCAATGGAAACAGCGCCTGGGGGCGGTGGAAGCTGAGTCTTCCTCTTCCCCCTTGTCTTCAAGCCTTGTCTCAAGTCCCCTCTGGGTTCTCTTTCACTCCCTCAGCCCCTTTCCAGCTCCTGCCTCCTCCTCTTCCTCCTGTCCTTTTCCTCCCCACCCATCTCCACCTCTCTTCACCCCAGTGTTTGGTCTCAGACAAACCACACAATGATGCACAGCCTGGAAGTGATCTTGCAGTTTATTTCCTGAGATGTTACACTGTTTACAATGGTAAGTGGAGGCACTTCAGGACCCCTTCAAATGAAGCAGTACCACACTGAGCGCCTCCAGATACTCCCCCTCTCCCTGACTGCTCTGCTTCCCATTCTCTCTTCCCACCTCCTGTCTCTCTGCCCAAGGAGATCCAAAGGGACCACTGTGGCTGCCACACCCTGCCTTATTCTGTGCAGCTGGCTGCCTTCCATGGCCAGACACTTCCACAGCTACCGTGGGTGGCAACTTCTCCAAGGCTGCTTTTCTTGCTCCTTAACAGCTGAGAGCTCCCTCCAACAAGTGGTGGGGAAAAGAGGGCAAATGCAACTTTCCTTCTTCTCCCTGTCTCTCGTTGTCCCAAAAAATTCATGAGGACATATTGTAGAAATGGGAACAGCCACAGCTCCATCCACCACAGCCAGGGCGCACAGGATGGCAAATCTACCCCTGGCAGAAGGGCTTTGAACTTCTGGATGGTATGTGTTGAGCACTGGGCTCAGGCTGGCAGACAGAGAACAGATGTGCAGACAACCTGCTGATCTCTTCCCTTTCTGATCTCTGTGAATTGCAGCCTTTAAACCCACAGTCAATCCTACCTCCGCTTCTTGGGCTTTCCAACAGAGGAATAAGCAAGCAGCACTTTATGAAGGAGAAGGCAGCAGAAGCCAGGGTGCTAACTCCTCCAGCTCACTCCTCCCAGCCCACCACAGTGCTGCAGGACCCCTTGGGGCACTGATCACGCCAGCACGAAGCAAGTCCTGCACCCGCTCAGGTAGTACCCAGCATGCTGCATGCTCAGCACATCTCACATTGGCTGAAGTGGCACAGCCAAGTGTCTGCCCATCTCCTCCTCTGCTACTCTCTCTTGGCAGCTTTTGCACTACTTCCCTCCTTACGCAGCAATAAGTAATACTTCATTTTCATTGCCTCTGCCAACCACGACATCCACTCTTCTTGCATGCTCAAATCTAGGACAAGGTAGCGCAACCTAAACTCTGCTTTGAATCTCACTTGACTTGTGTTTTTGCCTGGCAGATACAACACAAAGTCACTTAGACACCTAGTTGATCTCACAGGCCAAATAGGGTTCTTGCTACCTACAACTTAAAGCAGTTAGGGTCGGACCGGCACAAAAATAATGTCTTGAGCTCAGTGCCCCCTCTCCTGGCTGCTGACAAGCAGTGCAGGCACAGGCCCTTCCAGGCCACGGCCTTCCTGTGGTCATCGTTTCAAACTCGCCTAGAAACTACTGGAAAACCCAACATGTGCACCTCAGCCAGCAGCAAAGAGGTTACTGCAGACACTGGCAGAAAAGGAGCAAGGTGGTGTCTCTAAAACTGCGTAACACCAGCAGGGTATAAAGCTCCAACCTGATCATGTATCTAACGTAGGCTGAGATGACAATACTGTTTGAGCAGAGAGCACAATGTGAAGCTTCCAGCTTCACTGACCTCAATTCATTGCAGAAGTATCTTAATGCTGAAGGGATCAGATTGATTTGTGCACACAGGGTGAGAGGACATGATAAACTAGATAAAAATACACTAGTAACTTGTATGTTCAGCTCCAGCCCAGCCACAGTAGGTTGGCATCCTGTCCATAGCAATGTGCACATGACATTAACGGGTTGACACCATTCTCAAGGTCCTGCTGACACCACTGTCAAGTTTAGTTGAAGAACAAAGGCTATCAGGCTGTTCCCATACCAAAAAGCCCCCTGGGCCTAGAAGTAAGAAGCAGCTCTCCATCAGGAACACTGCAGTAGAAGATACGACTCAAGGGAAGTACTCAGATGGTCCTCACCCAGGAGACATGTTCAAGAGAAGCCCAAACTGGCACAGCTTCTTTCAAAAGCAGCATCCGCCTGCCCCAGACTTGAATCACATTGCCTCATCAGCATGTTACACCCACTACAGTTCAGCTCCCAAAGCCAACCTTGCAAAGCAAAACCATCAGACATAAGCTGGAAATGTGCATGGCGTTCCCCCATTACTCATCCATGTGACATGATGAAACGAGGGCAATCTGTTATCCTTCCACCAGTTTCTGCACCAAGTCCCACCAACAATTCTGCTGAGCATTTAGTGCTCAGGCTGCCATCAACTCTAGTGAAAACACTCCTGAGCTGGTAAAATTAGGAAAACAGAGGATAAACAGGGGCTTAGAACTGCCCACTCGGCCACTCTGCAGGGCCAAGTGGCTGTTCAGGCAGGAGAGAAGGGCAGAGAGTGGGAAAAGCACTTATCTTATTCTTATAAGTTATCAGATGTGTGGCAGTCTTGAAGAAGCTTAGCAGTAAGGGTTTCATGGGACTGATTAAGGAAACCACAGTGATTTCTGAGAAGGGGAATCTTTTAGCTCTGACAAGCACTTACCAAGTAAGCATCTGAGCTCCGGCAGATGCAGCAGAGCTGGGAAAATCTGGCTGGCGTATTTGCTGTAACAAAGACGCTGCCTACAATCCAGAGGACAAAACACACTCTTAATAAGGGAGGGTTACCTTCGTTTGTCAGAAAAGGAACTTGAGGCAAGGAACAGCTTTAAGTTGCCTCCTGCCAGGCAGAGGCAGTGCTAGATGAATAGCTAGTTTTTTAAATAAAACCACAAACTCCTGAGCCATATGCTGTACTACCAGACAATGTGTTTTATAAAAAGCACATCTGGGGACAGAAGCAGCTCTGTGTGAAGAAAGCATGCACACTGTGACTCTGCTGATTACATCACATCTCTGCTAAGCAGCTGGTTCAATTAAAATTTTGAATGAAGCTCTTGTAATAGCTGGTGACCAAAAACTGGGTAGAAAATCACTGATCAGGATCAGAAAGGCTTGTGCTCCTACCTCAGTTAGGAGCCACTGTTTTTCTCATAAAAATAATATGTGGTGTTACAGTAGGTCAGTTCTCAAAACATTTCTTGCTGCTGCTCCTCCTCGTTGCTGTTGGTCCAAATGACACCACCTATTGCTTCCAGGCTGGCAGAAGCAATCAACTGCTTCATCCTGCTGGCCAAAAATAAATCAGTGCCAGAGGACAAACTAAGACATTGTTTAGAGCAATGGAGACCAAGGAAGAAACATGAACATTTTGTGAAAGGGCAATTTAGACAGGTGAGAAAGTGTGTATGTGCTGGTTGCAAAGCTATTTGTATTTAACTGGGGGTTAAACCGCCACAGCTTCCTCACCTGCTTGAAAAAATACACAGAACAGATAAACATGAGGAGCTGAGAGTTTTATGAGAAGTTAATGTGAAACTTAGGTGAGGAAAATTTTTCAGTTTCACTCACCATTCCAACAGGAATACACTGCCAGGAAGCTTGACTGACTGTGTCTTCTGCACTGTCAGTGAATGTGCGGCTCCAACTTTGTTCATCATACATTGCAGCCAGGCACAGGAACAGACTACCTAGGGAGGCTGTGGGTTCTCCTGCAGAGGCAGCTTGTAAAGGCCTGGCTGGACAAACATCAGCCCGAGATGGGTTAGACAGGGCTAATCACAGAGTATCTAAAGTTGGAAGGGACCCATAAGGATCACCAAGTCCAGCTCCTCGCTTTAGGGGAAGGACTGGGCCGGGTCAGCTTATACCTCTTTTCAAAAACAGGCCATTAAAACCCAAATAAATATTCTTATGTGAACACATAACTAATCAGCATCTGAAATTTTGCCTGTTTTTCATTTGATTGCAATGAAAACCATTGTGGCAATACTGCAAAATGTGTCTATGGACTGCTTTCTCATAAACCTCAGTAGTCCTCCAGTTCAAAAGATGAGGGAAATGGGGAGAAATGACACTTGAGAGTCCTTTTCAGACCTCTTTCGTATAGTTCTGTAATGACGATTTATTGTGCCATTCTGAAAATAAACAAGTTCAAACTCCTCAAACAAACATAGCTTGCTGTGGTGTAATCACAAAGGACAGTCTGTGTTCATAAAAAGTACAGCGTGCTATTTCTGGACAGAAAAAAAAAACATTGCAGCCAGCAAAGAAAAGACAAAAAGAAGAAAAAAAAATAATCAACAGAATACCTAATCTACTAACCAAATCCTGTAATTTAAAGTTACAGAATCAGATTTTTTTAAGGGTGTCCTGGTTCTGGCGGGGATAGGGTTAATTCTCTGGCCCGGGACACAGGTATTCCATACCACGTGACGCCATGCCCAGTCCATTAAAGGGAGCTGGCCGGGAGGGGGAGGAAGGTGCGGTTCGGGAGCGGGCTGGGGCTGCGCGGTCCGGTCGGTGAGCGTCAGTACAGTAACCCTGTGTGTGCATCCCTCCGTCAGTTGTTGTTGTTCTCCTCTTTCGTTTGCTGTTATGTTAAACTGCCTTTTATCTCAACCCACGAGTTTTGCCTTTTTCTTCCGATTTCTCCCACCGCCCTCGGGGGTTGAGCAGGCAACTGCGTGGTTCTCTGTTGCCGGCTGAGGCCAAACCACGACAGTCTTTTTGGCGCCCAACGTGGGGCACGAAGGGTTGAGATAACGACAGATCCGACT
>VFFE01009107.1:70384-186968 GCA_008921705.1 Burhinus oedicnemus
TTTTAAAAACACATCATTGAGGCTCTCCAAAGAACAGGGAACCTGGAAACAGCTGTTCCCAGGAGGTTGGACTGGGAAGGGCAAGGTGAAATACATAGAATTACGCTTTTTTTCCAAACAGATCTAGTATTGTAAATATCAATTTGGAAGATAAAGGATAATAGATATTAATTACCCTTTTAGACAATCCTCTCAAACCCTTTCAGCCACCCAGCAAACACTTTAACTGCAAATCCTCAGGAGAGGTATGAGTAAGCTGTAAAGCTATCCAGTGATGTGATGCGATCTATTTTTTATATCCTTGTCATCTGCCTTTAAAATTTGCACTAGTCTAATCCAAAGATGTTATAGAGAAGAATTCCCATTAATGAACAGGGAGCCTAACAGGGAGCCTGTCCTTTCCCTAAGTTGATTCATCTTTCTCTTCTGTGACAGACAGACTGTAAATCTCTCGGTGTCCCCCACTGCAGCTGCATGTTCTTCAGGCTTTTAACCATCCATATCTGTGAATTTTCTTTTCCTGTAATTCTGGACCAGACTGGAAGCTGTGATTTGAGAAGCCTGTCCCTTTTCCCAGCACTGGAAGTCATTCAGCCCTTTCTGGCCAGCTCGAAATAAGGCTCGCTCCAATTCATCCAGCCGAGCCACCAGCACTGATGTGTCTTCGTTATAGGCATTCTGAGAGGAGTCCATGATACGACGAAAACGGCTAATAAATGTCTAAAGAAGATAAGCAGAATTACTGACAGGTAACACACAAGCTTGAGCCCAAGTGCTAGATGCCTGAGCTTGCAAGACCGAAAAGCCAAAGATGTAGGCTCTAGTTCACAACTAGCCAGGGGTCTGCAAACAGCACAGCACCTATTCACAGAATCACAGACTGCTGGGGGTTGGAAGGGACCTTTGGAGATCATCTAGCCCATGCCCTCTGCCAAAGCAGGTTCGCCCAGAGCAGCTTGGACAGGAACGCATCCAGGCAGGTTTTGAATACCTCCAGAGAAGGAGACTCCACAGTCTCTCCAGGCAGCCTGTTCTGGTGCTCTGGAAGTAAGGAAGTTTTTCCTCATGTTGAGATGGAATTTCCCATGTTCCAGTTTGTGCCCATTGCCCCTTGTCCTGTCACTGGGCACCCCTGAAAAGAGTCTGGCCCCATCCTCTTGACACCCACCCTTTACATATTGATAAGCATTGATGAGATCCCCTCTCAGTCTTCTCCAGGCTAAACAGACCCAGGTCTCTCAGCCTTTCCTCATCAGAGAGGTGCTTCATTCCCTTGATCATCTCTGCTGGACTCTCTCCAGTAGTTCCCTGTCCTTCTTGAACTGGGGGGCCCAGAACTGGACACAGAGCTCCAGATGTAGCCTCACCAGGGCAGAGTAGAGGGGGAGGATGACTTCGATCTGCTGGCCGCGCTCTTTTTAATACACCCCAGGACACCTTTGGCCACAAGGGCACATTGCTGCCTCATGGTCAACTTGTTGTCCCCCAGGAGTCCCACGTCCCTCTCTGCAGAGCTGAGCCTTGGACACAAAGACAAACCATTTCCTGCCTAAGCTGGGAGAGCAAGTGTCTGATATACGGGATGGGAAGCAAGCACAGAATTAGATTTTGGCCTCTTTGTAGTGACAGGCTTGAGCAGACCACAGGGTATAACACAATTGCCATCTATTCCATCTCACTTCACAAGCAATCATTGCTTTAGAGCGGGTGGAATGAATCTCATGCCACAGCAGCTGCTGCAGGAACATGCAAGCTGCAACTTGTGAAGCATTCAGTATGCTGAAAAAAACCACTTAACCACAAGAAAAGTAAAAAACAAAAAGCATATCTATAACTAATAAATAACATTTTAAAAAGCTAAGCAATAAGACATATTTAAGAATTTTTATTTCCCTCATTATCTTTGCTTTTGGGAATAAAAAAAAAAAAGTCAAAATTCTTTGAAAACTCCTGTGTTATTTCAGAAGCTGATTTTAGAATCATCAGAACTGTGGTATTTTAGAGATCTACTTACAGAATAAATATATTATAAATTATTAATTTTTGGCTTTGTCACCAAATAGTTATACTTCACATTCATAGTTCCTGAATATTTGGGAGAGGAGGTTTTTGGTGTTTTGTTTGAGTCAGCACAACTCCCCTCTTGCTTGCTTTTAATAAAGAGAAAGCATACCTTGCATGCTTTGATTTTTCTGTCAACAAGTGATGTGTGCTAATGTGGCTTTTTTCCTACGACGTCCACTAGCAGAAAAAGAAAAGACAGGGAAAGATGTGGCCACCTCCTCAATGCAGAAAGCAAGCTTTCAGTGGATAACTCCAAGAAAGCAGCAGTGCTTTAAAACCTCTCTGCATCAGCCTTCATTTAAAGAATAGAGAAAGAAAGAAAGAAAAAAAAAAAAGAAGAAGAAAAAAAAAGCGCCAATAGCAATCATCCCAGACTACTTAGAGAGCTGGCTGAAGAAATCTCAGAGCTGTTAGTGGTTATTTTTAAAAGCTCAAGGAGCACAGAAGTCCGGAAACTGGCAAAGATGGTATCTATCTTTTAAAAGAGAAAGGGGAGATGGAGAGGGAGGAAGGAAAAGCCAGGGAATTATACACCCATCAGTATCAATTCCTAGAAACATACTGGAACAACGAAACCATACATAAAATTCTGCAAGAAAATAGAGAGTAGAGTAACAGCCAACACGGACTTGCCAAGAACAAACTTTGAGAGACCAGCCTAGTTTCCTACTATGGCAGAATGCTAGGCCTTATGAAGGAGGAAAAGCAGGAGGCAGGTATCTGTCATGGGGCATTCTTGCACGATTTAGCTAAACCGCCCGTAGGTGGTCGGTAAAGACAATTACCCATCGCTCCTGTCAGGAGGGAAGAGCATATTGAGTGGAGTCCAGCAGGGGTCTATCAGGAACCGAGTGCTGTTTGATATATTAATAAGCTTACTAAAGGAACACAAGTTATGCTTATTAAATTAACAGACAACATGAAGGAGAAGGGATGACTGCAAGCATGGTGGGGAGCAGAACTCTTAATTCATAATGATCCTGACAAATTAGAAACAAGAAGATGTAATGCAGCTGGGACTAATGGAAGCTTTTACATTAAGGCAGAAACAGGAAGAGGAACAATTGTCTGTGTAATGCAATCTGTACCATCTTACTGTGGAGTGCAAATCGAAGGCAGATCAATGTCACTCTATCATGACAAACAAGATGCTGTGCCATGACGAGCAAAGAGCATCATGGCCTACGAATTTCACATGGTAATCTTTCTGTTTTCATCAGCGCAAGTCCTGAGCAGGAGGCCGTATGCTGTTCAGGGCACTGCAGGTCACAGTGGATGAAGATCAACTGGAAAGATACCAGCAGTGCACAATAAGGACAATCACAGGTTAGAAAGCGCAACCCACAAAGAGATACCAAACGAATGGGGACTGTTGCAGGAAGGAAGAGACTAATCTGTCCTCAGCATTTGCTTTGTATGAGACAAACAGAACAGAGCTTGCATCCTGTGAAGGAGCTTTAGTTTAGACATTAGAAGAAACCTTCTGAGATTAGGATGGCAAACCACTGAAACAGATTGCCCAGAGCCGTGTGAAGTCTCATTGCTACAGAGCTTTAAAAACAGGGTAGAAAAATGGAAGTAATAGAGAGTGAAATAATTCTGCCTTGCAGCACAGGCACAATTAAATAATCTTATGTCTCCTCTAGTCCTGTTTTACAGGATTTTATGAAATACCATATTTACAGCGTAGAAACTCCAAGCTAAAATTACACTCCTGGATGCATACTTGAGGCTTCCACCACTGGACTGTGCAGTCACCAAAAGGGTCATCCTACAGCTTGATCTAGAAATCCATATTCAACACAAAGTCATTTGGATTAAAACAGGGTATTTTTGCTGAAGACTGCTGACCAGCTGGGAAGGAGATGAAGGTGGAAAAACATAAAACCAAATGTCAAGATTTAGTTCAGATACTTACCTGCAGGATAGTCTGAGCTATGTCAGGATTCTCTGGATTGTCAAAATTCAGGAGCTGGGAGCCAAATCCATAGTAGTATGGCCCCATTTTATGTAGATCAACAACACTGGCATCAGCACTGAACACTGTCCTCCAGGCTTCCTTGTAGATCTTTGGCAGTTCCACAGAAATTATTCTTCTTTTGCCATCATGTAGACCTTTAGCAAGCCACAGAGGAATTTCCAGCTTTGATCCCTGCACGAATGAGAAAAGCCAGAAGTTGTCCTCGCCAAGAAAATACATGTAAAGCAACCCCAAAGACTGACAGTGAACTTTATTAATGAAGATCCAGTATTTCAAAAAGTGAATTTTGTTTTCAGAAGTCTACTGTAATTGTCATATAAAATGGACACTTTAGAGGCATTAATTATTACTGCAACACTTTGAAAGTGTTTATTGCTGTTGTATAATCTAATAATTGTCCGATTATTAAACACCAGGGAAAAAAAAAAGCCATGCAAAATGCATACAATAAAAGTAAAAATAACTTTTAAAAAAAGTAGCTAGAAGCATAAATTTCCTTGCCGTGACCCCAAAAACAGGGGGCCGCTGAAGCCCGGGACGGGCGAGGAGAGGTCCCCGCCCCGGCACCGGGCCCACGGGCCCGGCCCACGCGGGAGCCGGCGACACGGGAAGGGCCGCGCGCCTACAGCTCCCAGCGCCCCCCGCGCCTCCGCCCGCGGCGACCCGCCCCGTGTGGTGGCTGCTGGGAGTTGTAGTTTCTCCCCCCTCTGCCAGTTACCTCCGGGATGGCGTCGCCTGTGCCGGCCCCCTGGACCAGCGCGAAGGCCAGGCGCGGCAGGGCGCTCTCGGCGCGGCCCGGCAGCTTTTCCTGCGACATCAGGATGTCGTCCAGTGACAAGAAGTTCTCCTCCAGGCCCAGCCCGGGGGCCACAGGGAAATACGCTTCGGACATGGCCGGGCACAGCACACACCAAGGCGGCCCCTCCCGCCGCCGCGCATGCGCCCTGGCGCTGCCCGCCCCCGCTGGCTTAGCCCGGTGCCCGGCTGGGCCTGCCCCGCCGCTGGGGCGCTCCCGTGCAGCCCCACCGGCGGTGCGGCGGCTGCCCCCTGCGCCCGGGGTATCCCTGGCAGCGCCGCGGCCGCGCTGGCCCTGTCGCCCGGCGGATCCAGGCGGGTGCGCTGCCCAGACGCGCCGAGGGAGGCCAGGCCTCAGACCTCGGCAGCGAGCAGCCGAGCCCTGGGCCCGGCGCAGCCTTGTCCTGCCCTGCCGGCGTGTTCTGTTCAGCACGCCGGCGGTTGTCCACCGCCAACAGCCTTTCTAGCGAGGGAGAGCTGTGGCAGCGGCGCCGGCTTGCTTTCAGACTGGGCCTTGGGCAGTTCCTTGCAAGCTGTTATCCCCCCAGCCTCGGCCTTTTAGCAGAGCTCCACAAAAGGGCTATTTTGAAGGCATATCTCGTTTAAATACACGCACCAGGCTAATTTGCAGCAGTGCTCCCTGACAGCAGCGTGCCCAGGTCATAGCTGGGCGGCAAAGTCCCTGTCCCCCCGCAGGGTCTCCAGGCAGAGAGACAGTAACGGCCCGCTGTGATGCCTGGCACCGCAACGGCTGTTCTAGCAGGCAGGGCGGATTTCCCTGCAGCTTAAATACATTGATCTGAACTTACCAGTTAGCTGTATGAAAAGCCAAGTGAATGCTGCTCATGTGGTTAGTTACCCCTGTATTTCTTTTTGGCAGTTAAGAAGATGCGTCATGGTGCAGAGCAGAAAATCAATGTGGCTGTGCTGAGTAGGCAGAAGTCGGTATTAATGAGCTCTGTATGCCATGGATTTCAAAGTAATTTATTTTAGTGCTATAAAATAAGTAACAAAGTCATATTTTGATGACAGAATCAAATACCCTGTGCTAAATTCTGGGTTTGATTGTATAAGCATAAAAACAGTGGTTACCGCCATTTTTATCTGAATTCTACTTCGTATTAGAACCTGACCTTGTGGGTTGGGGTTTTTTGTGCTCATTGTTTTGTTGCTTCAAAATGTGTTCATTTTTTATAATTTTAAAGTTTTCTTTCTATTCCCTAAGCTGTATATGCTGAAAACATTACTCTTTCTATATAGAGTGGTCTATAAAATAACATTTAAATAATCTAGTAAATATTTCAGTCTTTGTTCTGCTAAGGAAGAAAAACAAACAATTGAGCAGGGTTGAAACTCGGAGACCTGACAATGTCCCTGAAAAATAATGAGAGTTATTTATAGGGGGTTTGATGATTTCTTTAAAGACATTTACAGTCCATGACTAAGGCATAAGCCAATGCCTCTTCAATTACTTTTTAATTGTTACAACCTCAGCATTCTTCATGCTGCTGTTTGCTCAAGCTGGATCCATTGTGATTTGATACTGTTTTGCCTTCATTAATTAGCATGCTGGTACTTTAATATCTTGATCAATGTCAAACCCATGCAAAAATAATCAAATTTGCACAGTTTATTAAATCTTGTGCTATTTTATTGCATACTAAGAAAAATAAAGCACAGGCGGTGGAGACCGAGACCTGAGGATGGTGTACTATTGTCACTTACAGATCCCTTAGGTACCATGGTAGTATATGCTATAAAAATCCAGCCTACAAAGAAATGGCAAGCTTTTTGGGAACTGTGGCGTGCTGGATTTGCAAAAATCTAAATGCCATTAATTTGTTAGACAAGTATCAGAAATAGAGACCGAGGAGCAGAAGAAATGTATGCACATGTGTTTGTCAACGTGACGCCCACACACTGCTGATTTTAGAATGTTCCCTTTTCCCATTAGTCAAGTACGTTAAATCCTGACAAAAGCTGTAAGGAAAATGCATGCTCCTGAAAACAGATTTAATGTAAAAGGTAATTTCTTGTAAGATGCTGAATTTTTATCTATGGTACAGAAAACAGACATTATATTAGAGTTAGCGATGTTAACTATTGTCCTGTGTTGTTTTTGTGGGTTTTTAATGAGAGATGAAGTCTTTCTGTTTGGAAAGAAATCCTTCTATCTGTGCACATATTCCGGATGAGTTATAGAACATTTTCCAAAAGCTCCTTCTAAAGGGCAGTTCTGCTAAAATTATGATTTGCTGAATTGGATTAGTAAAAAATACTCCCTGCTTAATCAGGTTTAGGAAACAAATCTGTATGCTAAATATGAAAGCTTGCACTGTAAGCGAGAAGAGAGAACTATGTAAATGGAACATGCTCTTTTTCTAGTGTGCACAAGTAAGACATCTGGAACAAGAAGAAAGAAAAGCACTGTTCCCCTGTGTCGCAAGATGCCTCAGCCTGTAGCATGTGCTACTGAAATAAGGTACTGGGCAAAGGTGAAAGAACACAAAGGGAAAAATGTTTACACTCACTGTAAAATCAGTTGAAGAATTGTTCTTTTGTGAGAATTTTAAAGAATGATGGGTTTAGTAGCCAAAATTATGTCACCCCTTTTGGTAGTATGTTTGCTGCCTTATCCTGAGAAAGGTACTAGGCAGGTTCTTATTCTTGAACATTTGTGTGTGAATCTTAGTATAAAAACATGCATAATGAGCCCAGCATCCTAAACCATATTATATTTTCATAAATATGATTTTAAGACCTTCCTGAAAGAAAAGGAATGTCCTGTGTCATAACTGAACCTGTTGGTACTTGGAGGATTTGTAAACTGAAGACTTCATTCTCCTCCTGTATTTGGGTAAAGTCAGAACTCTTTATGTCACATGGAGCTACACTAGCAGAAGTAGTCTGAGAGGGGAATCAGTCCCTGTACTTTTACAAAGGCAAAGAATAACAGAATCCCTCAATAACCAGAGTAGAGAAAGGAGCAAAAGTGTGTGAGAAGAAGAAAGGGAAAGAGATGTTGAAAGAAGTTGGTGGTAGAGCAAAGGAGGTGGGAAGCAAAGGCATTAACCAAAAACTGAGTAATGTCACAGCCAAATATTACAGAAGGACGTTTGAGCTGTGATGGATAAAACCCGAATGACTTCCAGGTACAGTAGATAAATTGAGAGGATTGCAAAGTGTGGGAAAGAATGAAAACTTACAAATCAAGGAACAGCTGTTACACCCCATCTATGTACTTCTTAAATCTTGAATACCACAAAATTCAGCCAATTTGGTATCTCAGATAACTTCAGGGAAGCAAAATTATGTTACCTGCTTTTTCTAGGGACTTTGATTTGATCAGAGCAGGCTGGTGTCTGTGTATTGCACAGTTGCTGAGATGTGTCATGACAGCATGTTTATGTGATGTTATGATAGAGTCAGCTGATACTGCCATCATGGGTAATTTAAATAACATTAAATACATAAAGTATGAAAACTGAAAAAGCTGCAGGATGTTGATGGGAGCAGGAAATACCACTCCCTTTGACCTCTCCTTACCTTACTTTAAGGTCAAAGTGAGAGAGGAATCATCGTTCTCTGCGTATTGGACTAAACCACAGCACAAACTAAGGTTGATATTGAGCCTTTGTCCCCTCTCATAGAATTTCAGTTACCATATAGGATTATAGTATAACTTGGTTTTCTTTTTTGTGTTTGTTATCAGGTAATCAGAAACCCTGTCAAGGTTTTTCACAGTCTTAAGATCCCTAGATGAGACAACTGACTTTGGTGGAGCCAGAATCTCACTGTCTAATCCTGGCCGAAGGATCCTGAGTGCACAAGTAAAACTCGGGCGTGTGGTGTGCACACTTCTGAGAGCAGAGCTTTCTGTTTCTTGGTGTCCAGCTGATAGAAGGCAACACACTGTAAGACATATCCTTCACCCGCATCCCCAGGCTTTCTGATGCAACTTACATCATTCCTTTCCCTCCTGGAACTTTCACTCAATGAATTTGCATTTCCAAATCAGTTAACTTGCCTGCAGCAGCGGGAGTTCTTATTTGCAAGAAATGCCATACTGTATCTTTGCTACAAGCTTTTGCAAACCCCTTTGTTGTGCAAATATGGGCATATAACTCAAGTAAGCCAATTGGCTTCAGTAGGATTATCGTAGGAGAGTTAAGTGCTACATCATATGAATAAATACTGCTCTCCAAGAGACAGATTCTGCAGTCCAGTACAACTTTTTTTTGAATTTTTTGAAGGAAAAGAGGTAGCAGCACAAGTCAATAGTTAATCCAAGCAGGTAATTACTTTCCTGTTCAGTTTATCTGCAAATGTGAGCAATTCAGCAACAGTATTAACAATAAACCATATTTATATCTCAAAGTATCATTCCTTTCCACATGGAGGAAGGGAGGAGGATTGTGTCAGATTTTGCAGATAGGAGAACAGCCACAGAAGCAGCAAAGGGATTTAGGGTAAGCAAGCATCCTATGGGAAGGGTCTTCTGGCTTCCAGCTTCTAGCCAAGGGTCCCTTAGCCAGAAGGCAGCAATGTCAGCGGGGACTCTGGCCAGCTTGTAGAATGAATTTCAAAACCTTTTAAGCACCTACTAAAAAGGAGTATTGAAGAGATAAGATAAACGAGATGCTATAGCTGGTATCGCAAAGAGCATTTTTGACAACCAAAGTGAAAACAGAAGCATTTCTAGAACTCTTCAATATTTTTTTCCCAGACGTCATTCACTGTGTGAATCTGTTATCATGCGGGAGTGAATTCAGCAATTTCCAAGGCATTTTTAACTGTTGTGCAGTTTGGCTGGTAAGTGGAAAGTCACGGTTAAATCAGCAGCAGGCATTTGATGAAGGTTTCTTGTTTTAAGGAGTGGTGCCATGTTGCTAAAACTTTTTATGATTTAGATGGGAATACTGCCAAAATTGTTGGCATTTCTTGCATTTGGAGTTCCCTAGATGGCAATTTACTATTGTTTTTGTTTATAAGTGTGGGAAAATGGTAATTGTGATAACTGCCTTCAGCAATAAATTAAGGAAATTGCTGATTACTGTGCAGAATTGTGTATCTGAAGTAAATTCAAATGGGGTGAAATCTGTCAAACTTTTGGTGTCTCAGGGTGACTGTGATGATGTGAGTAGAAAACTCACATGTATTTTTATTTCATTCACATCCACTCACATGACATGGATGAAAGTAAAAGTACTGTGTTCATTCATGAGAGGGAGACCCTTTCCTACATGTAAAGTATTTAAGCTGCTGAGCAAAACAATGAATCCTTTCCACAGTATAAAATATTAAACATCAGCAATTTCCTTTTTCTTACATCTCGCCATTCGCAGTAAATATCCTAGGGAGATGCCGGAAATTATGCTCTTCCAATTAAGTTGCATGCACTCCAACTCCATTCAGCAAAAGGCGGCTCAGTGCCCAGAGAAAAAAAAAACATTTAATGAATCAATCGTTGTGCACAGAAGAAAGCTTTTTTTTTTTTTAAGGTATTACATAAAAGCTAGAAACTGATGACCTGTTTGAAAGGAAGATACAGGGGTGGGGTCCCGTATGAGCGTCACTTCCTAAATGATATTGGGTTTTTTATCCAGGGCATTTCCAGTAAAAGCAAGTTAAAATTTGCAGATTTTACCCCTGTAAAGAAAAGATTATTCTTTGTCTTTTGGACTCGAATAAGCAGTTGTAATATCTGACTACAAATATTTTAAATATTTTTCTCTTTATATCCTGGTAATCTTCATTCTAGTTCTTGCTTTTATTCATGTTAGTTTGGAGAGTTTTATTAAGTGAGTGTGTCACTGAAAAGAAAGGCAACGTTACTTTTTTCTCAAGATCTAGAATAAGAGCTTGAATTCTGAATTGCAGGGAGAGCATGTTCATATCAACTCACTTATGTGTAAATTACCAATTAATAGTTAATTAATTGTTAATTAATGGTTGATCAGTAAGTTACCAAAACATGAATGCTACCGATTTCTTCACTGCGTTCATTCAGATTTCTTGTATCAGGCTTTTTCCCCCCCTGCCATGTTGTTGATACCAGTGACCCAGGATCACTAGCTGAAGAGGGTGGCAGTCTGCATTTCATGTTTTCAGCCGCCTGTGCTCTTTGAACCATGGTGTCAGTGTCAGCAGCATTACTCCAGCCCTTCATCCATCAGCATTAGATGAGCAGAATGCTGCTATTCCAGGATGCTTAGAAACAGAATGTCCATTTGCTTTGTCAGCGTGTGAATGCTGCTTCTGGCCCATGGTTTGCTGTCTTTGGCCAGCAGAATCTCTGAATACCTTAAATATGATTGCCTCTTGGCTGCTGCTTTTCATTTCTGGAATGTGGATATCTGGTCAGGCTGTCCCACATTTTTGAGGCATGCTAGAATAGGAAAAGATCCAAACAGTTTCTTCTCTGATCATAAGTGCAGTCTAACGGCACCTGCCGGAGCACACTGCATGATGTCAAGAAGTAGATAATCGTGTTCGTAGCTTGTGAAAAGGTTTCTTTCATCCTTCAATGTAAAAAATGCTATAGAGATGTCACGTTACACTGAATACATACTGAGGATTTGGCTAATATAATGTGATTATAGTCAGAATTAGCACACCAAAAATTCTATGCCCCAGTGGGAAAGACTATTACTATAGTAACAACAAGGAGCAGAGCGAAGCCAGAGTTTCTTGCTTGCATTCCTGGCATCTTTGGGAGACAGAGAGGTATCTACTGTGGATGAGAGGAAACCATCTAAGAGGCGGGCTGACAGCAGCATTTTCTGAGCTGCTGAAAGGATGCCTGTGGAGTCCTGCAGGATCCACCCTCTCTACCCACTATCACTTGCCATACCAGGCAAGTGGTCCCAGGTGGTGGGAGTTTGCAAAGCATGTGGGGAGAGTTTGAGATATTAACCCTTGGACTCAAGGGATTAAGAGGATGCAGTTCATTTTGAACATTCCATCTGGAAGAAGTCTAGTGATTCACAATGTGGGGGAATGCGAAGAAGAGACAAGACAGGCAGCTTGCATCATCTGACAGTTGAGTGGCTCTGTAGTTCTGAGAACATCCTGTCACAGTATATTCTCAAATCTGACAGCTTTTCTCTTTCAGGCATGGACTACTCTTTGATGCTATAAAGTTTATCTTGGTTTTCATGACACACCCCTGTAAGAGACCAGTGATTTATCTCATTGCTGGTAAGTCAGCAGTGTGCAAGTGTCATCAGCTAAATATCCAGGAATGTTATATTCAAAAGTGACAAAACCCTATGAGGTATTTTTAAGTGTATTTTCTCTGGACTTCGTGGCTCGTACTCAGTGGCAGGCTTTATCACACAAACCCAGATGTGGATTTTTGGCAGGGTTTTAACCTTCTAGGAGAGACTGCATATCTTTTGATTTTCTCATTTTCTTATAATCCTGTATTTACAAGCAGAGCTAGTAAAATAACAGAAAAGCACATTCAGTGGGGAAGGTTTGGCAAACCCAGAGTAATCTCATTGACATAAGTGATAATTTTAGACCTTATTTTCAAAATATGGAGCTCAAAAACCTATTTCCTTCTCACAGAATTTCAGGGCCAAATATCTCCATGGCATAAGTAGATGTAAATCCACTACAGCAAGTGCAGTTATATCTGTTCACCAGTGTTGATTTTTTTTGTCAATAGTGTCTTTCAATATTGCAATTGGCAGTCCTTAAAGAGATTGAAACCTTCTTTGATTGGTGCTTCAATGCAAATGCGTTGCTTTTCTTCTGACTAATAGTATCCATCCTGGAGCCTCTGACTGCATTAAGTAATGTGTTGTATACGTTTTAGCCTTTCCCTTATGTCCTTTCTGAGACTGGTATGCAGTAGAGAGCTGTTTCTCTGCTTCATTTCTAAATTCCCACACTCCTATGGCTTTCTAGTAGAGATGTCAGACTGGACAATAGTTGTTTTTACTTCAGGTGATACATGATGGGGTTTGTGGTTTCTACCAAGTTCATTCCACAGACCAAGGCTCAGCTCTGCAACAGTTCTTAGATGCCCAACTCTGTTAGGAGGTAAATATCAATGGGACATGAGGTACCAAAGAGGGACTTCGTAGCTCTGTAGCTATGGCTTATTGGTTTCCTGTACAGATGAGCTTTGTTCATGTGGTAGAAAATGTTGTTCCAAACAGCAACAAATGAAGGACATGAAAATCTCAACCAGGTGAGACCTGCTGGTGTGTCTTGGCAGAGACATTTTGAGCCAGTGTCAGAATGGCTGGTGAACTGAGATGCACCTGGGAACTTCTTGGTGCACACAGCAGTTTGTTGCCCCTTTTCCACAAAGGATGGAAACACAGAGATGGTTAGCATAGCTGAAATGTTAGTGATGTGAAGTGTGTGAGTCAAACCTTGAAGATAAAGGTCTCATGTAATTGCTTAAAATTGCAGCAGGTTGTTTATAACATCCTTTGCATTCAAGCCTACTTTGGCTTTAAACATCAGGAATAATTTTATTACGGAGCATTGTACTGGGTCTGGCTGGGATGGAGTTAGGTTTCTTCATAGTACCCTGTATTGTGCTCTGCTGTGCATTTGTGGCTAAAACAGTGTTGATAAGGTACCAATGTTTTGGCTGTTGCTGAATAGTGCTTGCACAGTGGCAAGGCTTTCTCTGCTCCATCCTCCAGTGAGTAGACTGGGGGTGGTCTGGGAAGGGACATGGCTGGAACAGCCGACCAAAGGGATATGCCATACCATATGATATTGTACTCAGCAATAAAAGCTCAGGGAAAGGAGGTGGAAGGGGGTACATTCATGGTCATGGTGGTGTTGTCCCAAGCAATGGTTACATGTGCTGAGGCTCTGCTTCCCGGGCAGTGACTGGACATCTTCCTGCCAATGGGAAGTAGTGAATGAATTCCTCTTTTTGCTTTTGCTTTCCCTATTAAATTTGATCCATGAGTCTTTTCACCTTCCTTCTGTTTTCTCCCCACCTTGCAGGAGAGGGGAGTGAGCGAGAGGCTGGGTGGGTGTTTGGCTGCTGGCTGAGGTCAACCCATCACAAGCACCAGAAAATAGACACTTAGCAGTTCCTAAAAAACTGCTCATCTTGTTTATCCTGCATGAGGTTACATTTTTATTGCAGAATGTTCCTCTACTTTTAAATATCCCCTAGCATTCAGTTTCCATCCAAATAATTAGTTGAGGAGGTAATGCCATAATCACAGTTTGCTCTGACTGTCCACACCAAAACAGTTAGCTATTTCTGCAAAGCTGATTAGGAATGACACCCTTAAAAACAGTGAATTTAGATGAGCGTTTATGTGTCAGAGTTAGTGTCTCATGGAAACCCAGCCTCCTGAGATGTCAGAGAGATGGTATTGATTCCTTTACCTACTTAAGCAGGCTGGTTCTAAAAGGTCTGAAGAACGACTCCTGGACTACACAGGCAACTCTACAGGAGCAGTTTAAAACTGTAGATTTATATAGATTCTCTGCCCGGCTTTTTCATCTGATGCCATTGCAAGCTACCTCATCCACAGAAGGTTCCTTATGAGAGTCTCATCATTGCAGTCTCATCGTTTCACTGTGCCAGTTCTAGGTAACTTCTCTGAGCCCATGGGCTCAGAAGCTTCAGCTCCATAAATGCAACTCCCAGCTTGGCAGCAGCCTGATTGATGATCCCCAAAGAAGTTTTAGTTTGCCATTGCTGCAAGCAAGTTCAGCCTAGCCCAGCCTCTGAACATACATACCAACAGCGTCTTCACACCAGTTACTTCTTGATGTTTTATTACTTCCTTCTTTTCAGCTTCTCTTTAGCTTGGGCTTCCTGCAGTTTTTATGGAAAGGTATTTAAAAAATGTGGGTGAACTGATTCCATATTAATTGTGCTTGCTCTGTATAATCATGGGTATTTTCGGCAGAATCCATCCTTTTAATCTGACTCTTTGCCATATATACACTGAGGGAAACAAAATACCTTTAAGACATCATGTATTTGTAAAGAACATTAGTAATGCAGTGAGGTAGATCAGCCTCATATGTTCATTTGAAGATTAGGGTCTAAATTTTGATTTATTCCCCAATGAGAAGGGTTTTGTGGCCTCAATTTCAATAGCTGTTTCAGTCCAAAACTACCACAGGAGTTAGTGCAATGAGAAGGCTTTGATTTGGAGCCTGGGACTGAATGATACATTAGAAGCTAGACTTCCAGCCTTTAGTGGAAATGCATGGCAGAAATTCCCTGCATGCCTGACTTTGGTCTCTGTCCAGCCCTTCTGTGAGCTCTTGATTTCATCAAATTCCCCTTGATTTATGGCTTGTTACTCATAAGGCCAAGCTTTCCCTGGATAATGTAGTAACATACCATTCATGTCCTTCGTAGGTTCGTGGTGTTGAAAGCACAGGCTTGGTGTTGCAGCCTCTTAACATGCTTTCACTGTAACATTCCCTGGTGTGATGGTCTGTAGATTGAAAACCATAACTCCAGGTGAGAGATTTGTTATGGGCTAGAAGTGTTACCCTGATTTACCATCAGCCCAGCAGTACAATGACAACATGTCCCAGAACTGATGTAATTGTCACTGTAGAAGTGCTGCTGTACTATCTTTAACACTCAAAATTGCAAAGCATTTAAAAGTATATGGGGGGCAGACTTGCAAAGTAACTCGTGTAGCTTATGAGCAGGTCTTATGAAGCATGCATACCATAAGGGGTCAATTATTGAAGGCATTCTGTCTTTCTATAGTAAGTGTAATAATCTCTGCCCCTTGTATATGTGCGTAGCCTGCATCAGGGAAAATGGTAATGAGTTTGCACACCAAGGAGATATTAAATCCCAATTTCCCTTCAGTAATATATAATGTCAACAGAAGCCTTTGATGAATGCAGCTTCTTAATTAGATGCTCAAGCAGGAGATTATTAATCCATTTCTCTCAAATTCTAATTGTACCATAAATCGCTCACTGTTTTATGCCTAAGTTTATGATTGTAGTTATCTTCCTAGAACCTTTAAAGAGTCATACTTGTAAATGAATGTATTTCTGGAATCTTGAACTGTTGTATTCTTATTTGTATTACTTTCCTCAATATGTGTGTGCGTAAATATTCTGAAAGCCTCACTCCATCAGCCATGGGTATCCTGCAGCATTCAGCAATTGCAGCTATATGCCATTTCCATGGTAGTGACATCTGACCTTTAAAAAATTGGATTTTGGCACCAATAAGGGGAACCAGCTGATTATCATGGCAAAGACTGGTCTGTATGTACCAGAATTACTGAGTGGGCATGATCTGGGGACCTGCCAGCTTTCAAATGCATGTTAAAACCATAAGCTTAGGTTGTGATACTAATGTATAATTACTAATGATCCTATAGATCTAAAAATCAGTCCTAGGAGATTCAGCACAAGCCAATCCATTGCTAAAAGACTGGGTAGTTGCCTGGATGACACACATTTGCCTGGATACAGCCAAGGATTCTTTTGAAGATATCTTCATAGCAGGCAGAAGCTTTTTTTCCTTTGAACATGCTGAAATGCCTAGTTCACAATTCATGGTGTATACTGCAATGGCTCCATCTGCTGAAACAACTCATAAATCACTGAAAACTTCAGAAAGTTGCAGCAAATGGGATTCTTTCTCCTATTATCTGTGCTATTAATGCCCTTTGTGTTTCTATGTGTAGGGTGGGCAACTTAAGAATAGACTAAGAACATATTGCAGTTTCTTTGTGTATATGTGAGTCCACACAATAGAGGGATGAGACTGACAGGCATGTGGCTGCCATTCAGTCAAGTGGAATAATAAATGATAATGAATGAAGTCACTTTCTCAGAGCATCCCTGTTTTTATATGGGCTGCTGTGTAGGGCTTGCTGTGTGCAAGCGAAGATTTAATGGCATCATCTAAATTGTACAGTGACATCTGGGAAGTAAGAAAGGTGGGGTTTTTTTTCTGCTGTGTTCTATGGTTTTAACTATCTATACTGGCTACTATTAAAAAATGCAAACAAACCCTACCACAGTTACTTCCTATTCTAAATACAGTGGCAGATCATAGCTTTTCTGGCACCTATGTGCTCACGTGTTGCCAAATGATTGCTTTTTGGTGTTACTGATGTCCTAGCTGACAACATGTCCCAGCTCCTTTTCCAGTGCAGAGTGTGTTTCTCATTAAGGTCCCTTTATCTCACTGCTAAACGAATTCAGACTGGGACAAGGCTGACTGCTCCCATCCTTTCAGTTCTAGGAGGACCCTTCATGGCAGACACTGTATCTATGTTGACATGCAACTACGCTGAGTTTAGTTGCAAGTATATATAAAATAAAATTATACCTGCCCAGCTGGGTGTCATTGCATCTCATTTTAGACAAGAGAGTAATTTGTAGATGTCTATTTTGGATGCATCTGGCAGCCTGTATAAACAGAGATATCTGGTTTCTAATTAGCAAACATAGAGGAGTTTCTTGCACTGTCTGCACTTGGGAAGCTATGGTAACTTGGTGTGTTAGCTCCTGCTTCACTTTAAATTTTTTTGTCTCCTTTCTCTCAGGTGGAGAGCTGCTGACCTTGTTTGTGTATCTCATCATTACCCTGAAACTGTTCTCCTACTATCAGGTGAATCGATGGCATAAAGAGGGGAGCACCAAGTCTATCAGAGGAACTGCCAGGACACAAAGTCAGCAGATCCCAGAACCCTTCTGTCAGAGTGACTGGCAGCAGACATTAAAAATTATGATCTGTTTATGCATGGGCTGAGCTCAGAACTGGGATTTCTGCACCCTACAGTTTTCTGAACCCCTCCCAGTTCTGCCAAGGATTTAGTTTGTGACTTGGAGAAAGTCAGTTCTCTCTTTTTCAGTTTCCCTATCGGTAGAGAGAGCCTTTGGGCCATGTAGACATCTTTTGTCTCACCAAGATTGGAAGGATTAATTAACTTGCACATTTCAAGGCATAAATTGTTATGCAGGGCCAGACCCTGTGTCAGTGTATCAAAGGGAGGTTTTATGCTTGACTTTGAGGGGAGGAGTACTGTGGTCCATGTGCCTACAAATGGACAAACCCCACAACAATGGGGCGAGTTAATGCATAAATTCCTTCCCCTCTCTCCCCCAAACCTCTCTGTTTGCTTTTCTTATTAACTTAATAGTATTCCTGCTCAGTCTTCAGGCTCAATTTTCTCCTGAGCATTGTTTGTTCCCGCTGTTCTTTCTGGCAGAGCTCTTCTGCTTGAAAAAGGCACTTTGATTCATTCTGTGTTCTTGACTTGGAACTAATAGGACTCATCCAAGTTGATGAGTCAGAGTAAGTTCCTCTGCATCTCTGCCTTGTGGACTGAGTGAAGTGGAGGCTCTGTGGAAGACAAACCATGGGATCATATAAATAAAGATTGGGTGAAGTGCCTGCACAATGTGCCTGATTCAAGCTGGATTACTAATCCAGCGTAAAAACATGCCTATTGTGCCATGAAGGTGTAGCCTTAATGGGGAATAACGGCTAAAATTATTTCAGTTCCTCTCTCCCTTTGACAAATTTGAAAGCAGTGTTAAGGTGATGCCGAGCTTTTTTTGAATACCACACTGCATGCTTCTTTTTAGTCAAAGTCTTACTTATTCTGCTTTTTAACCTCTCTCTTCTCCTCTTCTTAGAATATATGAATCTTTTTTAATGTAATACACGATCTTGCAAGAAAATCCTGCTTTCTAGTTATACGACTAGTATTTTGTGAGGCACATAATCTCAAAGGGGAGATTTTTCATGACAGGATCTCCTTTTAAATTAGCCCAAGAATGACAGTGTTGGATCCAGGCTTCCCATGTTGTCTGTGTGTGGCACTGAAGAAGTCATTTATGCCAGAAGACAAAGAGGTACCTAAGTGCCTAACTCACAGCTGAAACCTTAGAGACAAGAAGTGATGCTAAGGAGAAGCGCACAGTCAAATGCCAAAAGGCAATTAAACACAACTAAAAATTTGTGGAACAGTCTGGCTGTTCCTCTGTGCCGCATTTGTAAGAAGGGGGCAGCAGTGTTGTCCTAATTCCCAGGTGGGTTAAGAAGGTACACCAGTTAGAGACTGTGGGTGCTCAGAGTCTGGGGTGGTGGAACGGCCCATTGAATCCCAGAAGGCAGAGGGAACGGATCCCTTCCCTGACCCACTACACCCAGATCAAAGCAAAAGCAGAAGGAGATAAAATATTCATCCTGATACCATCACCTTGACTTCACGAGAAGTTGACTGGCGCAGCATCAGCCATTCCTGGTTATGTACCGTTGTTTGTGGCCTTGGATTCACCTAATCCCTATGATCCCTTTGTTTGCAGCAGAACATTCCAGCCATCGCTCCAGGAGGAATGAAAGGACAGTCAGAGCAGGTCACGTACCAGTGAGCCTGAAAGTAAAAGGTAACTAACTTCGTCCTTTTACAGCAGTTACCTCTTCTCTGTCAGCAGAGTAGGATTTTTATAACAAATGCTACATCAAGTCGCTGAGATAGGCCAGCAAGTGGGTAGTTTCTGCTTCTGCTGAAGGAACAACTTTTTCTTTCATAATCTCTTAGATGTGACATTATTATTTCAAAATCAAACCATTGTTGGAAATTACTGTTTTTAGAAGTGACCCAAGATTGCCATCTTCAAGCTTGATGTTGTATATTTGACAGCACTTCAGGTATAAGAATTACTGCTCTTTCCTCCTGTCTGGTCTTTTTTGTGTGTCTTTCACTAGGCAGTGGAGGCATTGAAAAAAATTTTCAAATGGAAAACATTTTTATAAAATCACAAGTGTGGGTGGCTAGTGAGTATTCCAGGGCACATTAAGTTCCTGGAAACATTTTCAAACATGTTTCCGTATCATCTCTTTTTGGTGGCTGATAAAATATCTTTGAAAAATCCCTTCACTTGGACTCCTTGGGCGTTGTGGAGTTTCTTGTGTTCTGAAAGTCAGGCTAGTAGTTTAGGTTCCTAAACAATAGTCTAACACTAGATAACTGTTTATTAAAAATCCCCAAGCTCTTCATCATGAGTTTCCCATGTGATGCGTGTCTCACAGTCCTGGAAGTCAACAAGCAAGCCAGTCTGTTTTGTAGAGGACTAGTAATAGTGCCTGCACACTGTACAGCTGTGCAGGAGTGCTCTTTGATCTACCGGTGCAGAGATAAGACCCTGCTAAGAGGATGTGTTTGCCTTAGAATCTCTCTTTGATGGGTTCCCAGTTCCCCTCTCATTTATGAGAGTTGAGCTATGTGTCTGCTAAATTCCACTGAACAAACACCATATCAGCTTTTTAGCATGAGACTTTGGGGCACTATACGCCTATGCATTGTAAAACGTTTTGAACTAAACATGACAAGGCAGCAGTCAGGCGGTCTGATTTACAAATGCGGTGAATTTTATCTGCCATGCAGTACAATTTGGGCTTATGAGGCTCCTTCAGCTTTGTCCTTAGATCAAGCTTATAGATTTGGTGAGTCCATGGGCACCTAGGATATGCAAAAATAGAGAACAAATTCTTCACTCCCCACCCTTTAACATGAAGAACATTCTCCTTGACTTCAACAAGCCAGCAATCACCCTATATCAATACAGTGTAGATACTATTTTCTCTGTGTCATTCAGTGTCATCCCATCAGTGTTGCAGTCCTGCACTTGGCATCAACTGCATCTCATTCTGTTTACTACCACATTATTAGTTCTGAAAGGAAGCTTAAAGTCCCTGTTCTTCTTTATACATGAGGTTAACTTATGGTAGGGATTCAGTGATGTGCGGGTCATGGTTCTGTGCAGTCACAAGAGGATGCACATGCCCCATGGTCTGGGAATGGTCTTCATAAAGCCTGGGGCTCTGCTTAAGATTGGTGTATCTACACGGGTTTCAAAAACACAGTGACTCCCATCTATTTCCCAGCTACAGCTAGTGAAACGATGACAAGGTATGTACTGATACAGCTCCCAGAATTCCACAGAACATGCTGGGGTCTGAATGTTAGAGCAGATTGGTTTTTCACTAGACTTTATGCAAGGAAATGATGTGGTATTTCCCTTCTTTCCTCCCAGACTTGTACTACTTTCTGCTAGTACCCCAACTTTGCTACCACCTGAATTTCCCAAGAAATTCACGCTGCAGACACAGCTATATCATTAAGAGGCTCCTGGAAGTGACAGGAAAATGACACTGCACTTAAACCCGTCAACTTCTGAGACTCTCCTTGGGTAGTAACACTTCTTGTATTGAGCCATGAGATTCATACCAAGATTGACATTGCTCCCTTGGATGCTGACATTACAATTGTGTGTCAAACACTGCCTTATCACACAGGCATATTTCTTCTGATGTTTCACAAAAAGCAGGAAGCTATTTCTGATATTACAAAACTATTTTCTTACCTCTGTGGGGCCCTGGAGGAGTAAACAAATGTCTTAGAGACTGTATGTGCACTCTGCTAAAATGCAGCAATCACCAGAGCTGTCTGCAGTTGCTTTCCTTGTGTCTAAGTCCAATGGTGATGGAATTATGCTGTGAAATAATGAAAATTTCAGACATCACACAGTGGTATTTTGCTAATCATGGGGATTTCACACAGTCCTTTCTAATCCCTCTCCCCTTTTTTAGGATATGTGAATGGAAGTTACTATTTGATCATCATGGATTAAGCTTTAAAGGGGCTCTTGAAGGATCTGGCAGTTTCACAGAGGTGATGTGAAGTGTGTGGGACTCTCTCACCTCCTGCCAATGAAGCAGATCAAATTAAGCCCTCTGGTCTAGCAGCTTATCACAGATCCATTGGCTGAGCCAGGCAAGGCTGAGCGTGGTCTGTTGTCAGTGCAGGCAATGTGTGCGGTGAATGCTCTGGAACACAGACAGTGAGAAGAGTCCTTACGCTAAGATGTTGACATCTTGTGTTAGAGTGAGTAATGTGCTGGGATGCATGCCAGCCTCCAAGACCTTCACGAGATGGCTGCAGCATAAGCAATTTCAGTATCAATTAATTACACTTGAAGACATTGTGGTGGTTGTATCTAAACACAAAATGGAGTGATGCCTCAGGACATGGTGACTTTAGTGTGAGGGAATCAATGAAGGGCTTTGAAGTCTCATTTTCTTTGCAGATATTTCTCTTTCATCTCATGCTGGTGCTAATTCAACAGCTATCGGTTTTTTGTTTAATGTTAAAACCCAGGGACTCAGTTGTCGCATACAACAAGGATTGCTGGGATGCAGTTCTTACCATCTAACATTATAGGAAAGTTATGGCTGGCCTGCACCACTTTATTCTCCTAACGGCCTCTGCGACTACCTTAATGCTTATGTACTGTAGAAATGGCTCACTTTATCATCTCTGTACTTATCCTCATCTCCTTAAACACAGCAGCTACCCCACAGATGACAATTCTAGTGCCTACTCAGTGTAAAGAAAGGACAGGGAAGACACTGGGATCAGGGGTGCTGCCTGTCTCATCTTATGGCCTGCTAGATGACCCTTTGCACCTCTGGGTCTAAGTTTTCTCTTCTCTGTGAAAGGCTGTAACTTCTTAATGTACTTCGGGATCTACAGAAGAGAAGCTTTGTAGCTGCATTAATACAAATGATTACTTCCCATACTTCCTGTGGGAGCCTCCCAGTAGCTGTCACCTGGCTTGTCCAGGATCCCCTGCAGAATTTCTCCAGCTGAGAACAGTAAAGGAATATTTGTTCAAAGATTTTGGGGGGTATAAAGTATATTTTTCATGCCAGTATAAGAATGATATAGTTCTCATAAAGCCCTCACTGTAATAAAGCACTTAAAATAGCTATCCCTGCAAGCTGTTCATCTCAGCTGGCAGCTTTTTTCACACAAGAGGATGTGGATGCTCTTCTCTGTTAATACATCCCAACGGAACTTTTTTGTGCCTTTCTGTCCTGGGTAGAGAAAGCTGGAGGACTTTGTCCTGCTGCCACTGGCCTGTCCCACTTATAGAAGGGGGTTTCGATGGTGAAGGCTTTACAGCCATCCTCGGTGCAACAGGAAGGAGCCACCCATGGGTTACCTGCTGGCTGTTTGCCAGTGCCAGCATCTCATCAGTCTGTATTGGCTCATCATATGCAGCAGAGGCTGCAGCTGTGTTTTGTCATCATAGCAGACACAAAGTCACTTTACAGGGCCTTCCAATCAAAGCTGCGTATACCTTAATTGCTCTCTATTTTTTCTTTCAGTGGATTTTACCAAATATACATGCGTCAGTGAAGCTTATAAATGTAAGCAAATAATGCCAGTTTATTTTCTTTAAGCATATGCTACTTCATATCATTGCTAGAGGTAATATTCTAGTCTGGTTTATTTATTTCTGCTTACAGAATACATCTTGAAGTAAGGTCAATCTATGTGCTTTTTGTTGAACAACCTGATGTATGTTTCTTAGAGAGTACACCTTGCAACATAAAACAAAGGTCAGGAAATGAAGCGGGTTAGTTCTGTTCCCTTCTAAATACTGTCAATACCATTCATTGCCCTTCATGGTAGCATTACTGAAATGCCTTCATACAAAATACCAATATCAAAGACAGTGGATTTCATTGAGTCTCTGCTTAGTGTCTCTTGCGACAATTGTTACTTTGTGAAGGGTTTTTCATCAGTTTTGACAGGGGGGCAGTGAATCAAAAGGGCTTGAAGAGGTATCAGTACTTTGTACTAGAAAGTCTTTTTTGGAGAAGAGTACTTTGCAGGATTCTTTAAAATCTGCCCTGGAATTTAATTTCCTAGCTGGAGAGTGTTTAATTTCCAGCTCTTCCCTGGCTTCTTTTTGGACTATTGTCTCCTGGAAGTGTAACTCTGGTGGTTTGAGGATCAGAATGTGCTATCAGATACAGCAGTATTGTATGCATCATGATGATCCTAAGGAATGAGACTTTAAACTGCCCTGCATGAGCTGGGCAGTGGTAGGCTGTACTGGCTGGAGCACATGCCCCACATTCACAGCCAGCTTCATGCAGTGACTTTTGGTGACACAGCCAGGAAAAGAACACACAGAGTCTGAGCTGAGAAGAAGAAAGAGTATTTCTTAGAGCGGGAGAGGAAATTCCAGCACTATTTAGCAGCCATGTCCCTTCTCCAGACACTTGTGCGGGAAGAACCACCCCATACCTGAGGGTACCATGTATATTATTTTCTTCTTCCGTATTTTTAGTCTACCCACTTCAGTCATGTCGTTTTCCCCATGCAAAGCCTCTCAGCAGTTCCCCAACTGCTGGCACCATTCTACGTGAGTCCGCAACCATTACACGGTAAGTTATTGTCCTGGTTCCGGCGGGGATAGGGTTAATTTTCTGGCCCGGGACACAGGTATTCCATACCACCTGATGCCATGCCCAGTCCTTAGGGGGGAGCTGGCCGGGAGGAGGGGGAGGAAGTCGCGGCTTGGGAGCAGGCTGGGGCTGCCCGGGTCGGGTCAGGGAGCGCTGGTACAGTAACCCTGTGTGTACATTCCTTCATCACTGTTATTGTTGTTGTTTTCCTCTTTCCTTTGCTGTTGTGTTAAACTGCCTTTATCTCAACCCACGAGTTTTGCCTTTTTCTTCCGATTTTCCCCCACCGCCGTCGGGGGTTGAGCGAGCGGTCACGTGGTTCTTTGTTGCCGGCTGAGGCCAAACCACGACAGTTATGAACAAAGCTTCTGCTCAGGAGGAATAAGGGATCTTCTGCTGCTGTACCTCTAAGCCTTAGTGACCTTTATGGCGGTTGATTGCCCTCCCAATCATTTGACCTTTATGGCAGTTGATTGCCCTCCCAATCATTTGTATTATTTTAAGTGGACTTGGGCCCAGGCTCAACAACCAATTTACTCTCCGAACTTCCTCCTGAAATTGATGGGCTGCAACATTCATATTGACTTCAGTGGGATTTATCTCTTGCAATTCATTCATTGCCCTTTTCTGGATCTGAACATTTTCTGTTTTATCCAACATGTATAGGGAATGAGCACAGCTCTGCCATCTCTGCTTGTTGCACAGTGCTCTTTGCACGCCCCTCAGATTGTTAAATTCCATTATATTTGCGAAAGATTGTTAATAGCTAGGATTCTGCTTGGGGCGTAGCTTTGAAGGCATATAGGACAACATTCAGACTGCCTGCTCTGTGAGGCTGCCAGACACTGAGTTCTTATGTGGTGCCTTCCCTGGGTAAGCCTCCATCACCTATCCCCATTGCAACATGAAACACTAGTCACTGGAAGGACTAATTTATAGACGGCCTGGATAAGAGCCCTTACACATTTGTCCTAACTCTTAAGGTATTTCCAGCTTTTACACCCAGATGTGAAGATAGATGTAACTGGCACTGAAGGTTTGCAGTTTGCCTTGGAGGGCTGTAGATCTTCAATGAACAAGTCTTAATCTTGGGAAAGCAGCTGCCACCGTTGGCTTTTTTACCCCACTACCTTGTTTTTACCCCACTACCTTGTATACACTGTCAAGACATGAGAATTGACTTGCGTTTGTGTGGCCTAATGTGTAGATGGGATTCAAAGGAGCTGAGGTTCTCATTATACGTGTGTTTTCAAAGCTAGGTCACATCTGATTTCCTTTGCTGCTGCCTACCTTTCAAGCTTTGCATGTACAGTGAATCTCAGTGCCAACAAAATCCAGACCTTCTGTTGTGTGAAAGTTGAGCCAGGTGCTGTATCCATCAACAGGTTCTCTGAGACCATAGTCAATAACGATGTCAGGCAAAAGAAGTGAGAGGACGTTGTTTGACATCAGTGTTTCTCTTACAGCATCTGCCCGAGTGTGTGTTTACTTTAACAGTGCAAGGTGCATCTTGATGTTGCACCCTGGTGTGTTTCGTTATTTTCCTTGCGCCAACACAGCATGCTCCACAGTAGATTGTGATAGGAAAGATATCTAATGCTCTCTTTTCTGAGAGCTGTGAGGAGCGGTTTTTACCATTTGTTGTTTTCTTAAGCTATGAGTCTTATAGTGAGGGTCTGGCAGATATTTTCTGTCTGCAATTTACCTAGCTTTTTCGTTAGGTCTAGCTCAGTTTCTTCCTTTACTCAGTCTGAGACATGCAGCAGAGGACCCTGCCCAGCCTTACAAAGGGCAGCACCCTTCCCAGTGTTGCACTTTGATTTTATTGGCATTTTCCCCTTGTCTGAAGGATTTTCCTGCTCCCGTGTTTCTGCTGAAATACTATGTGGTGTTTATCACTCTTCTAATCGTGGCAAGTTTACCGTATCTCTCCTTGATTGCTTCCTTGCAGTTTCGCAGCGTGTAATCTTTTAATTACATCTTTCACTTTTTTTGTTTGTGCCTGGATCTCACAGGATCTAATGGCTGGTAAAATCGTTTTCCAAATTGGTAGTTTGTCACGGCATTAGCATCTCGTGCCTTAGAACATGGGCTTTGTGTTAAAAGCACCCTTTCTGTCCCTCTGCTTTTTTTTTTTTTTTTTTTTTTGCCAATGCCAAGATCTTTCCCTCTTTAGCCTAGGAGCAGAAAATGGCAGGAGACAGAAAGCCTATCAACACAGTGAGGTGCAGACAACGATGTACCTACTCCAAGCATGCCAAAGCCTGCCAGACACGCACCAGTTCAGTTAATCCTGCGTTACACAGCGCTGAGCTCAAGCTAATGTCACCTCTTGGCTCGGACTGGCTCTGACTTCAAAGTATGCCCTGCTTTGGGTAGGACGCCAAGCCCAGTGTCTTCCAAATTATTCCATGATTCATTGCCACACTTACATGGCTGCATGACTCCCAGACAGAAGGTGGCTTGTGTACATCCTCAGTTCATTATCTGAGCATGGGCAGTCTCTCAAAAGCAGGTTCAAAAAATCACCCAGGCAATTCCTGTCTGATCCAGAGATGTATCAGAGGAATTCTCTGGAAGCCTGAGTTTAAAGCCCAAAGGCCCAGTACCTCCATTTTGTTTTACTGTCAATCCATATATAAGACAGGGTTTATACTATTTCTTATATTCCTCTGCTTTTATCACCAATACTGGTATACAAGTAGTATCTTTAAGTCTTGTGTAACAGTGTTCATGCTAGGAGAGTAATATTGGTATAGTTCATGATGATTAAAGTGTTACAACTTTTGTACGCAGGCAAGGTTCAGGTTGATAATAATTCAGTGAAGGTAATGCTGTTTAATGTACTAGCGTTTCTGTAGCATAGGTCCCGGGTAGATGTGTTTGCCGCTACTCAGTTCACTTAATGAGGCCTTTTCTACTGAAAATAACAAATTGCACACACATTTGCCATCATGACAGGGCATCCCTCCTTGTTCATGCCTGGAAAAGGGGGCCGAGGAGCATGAGCAGAGAGCAAAGCTATCTTAGTTAGCCTTGTTCCCTTAAGGGCGCTCTGTTTCTCATGCTCTCAATTCCAAAATTATCTCATTACACACCACAGACCCATATAGCTTTGCAATTTACTCTTAGTACCTTGTCCTCTATTGGCCTATGAACTTATTTATATCTGAACTATTTTTATTTGTCATCTTTTATATTAATGTCATATTTAAAAGCTTCTCGTGGTGCTTGGCCTGCAAATGGATACTTTAAATCAAGCTGAGGTAAATCTCTCTATAAGAACAGTTGCTCTGGAAGGGGCACGTTTATATTAGATTATATTCAAACTGTGCTGAAGGCGTGGAATTGAACCAAAAGGGAAAGATTATTTTTATTGCCTGTTTCTCCTATAAGTGGCAAATCATTTCATCTGACTCATTTTTTTTTTATTGGTACTCCTGCCTCAATTGCCTTGCAAGAATTGCTGCGATTTGGAGACTGGCATTTTTACCTAGATGGGTGGCGAGGTGTCTTGCACACCTTTTACAAAAGAAGCATACTGCTGCTTTGTTTGGAATAAGACTGCATGGTGACATGGTTTAGGTTTATTAAGAACTGTAAATGAGTTTCCAAACAAGAACACTGATTAGCTGATACAGGTCTAGTTTGACAGATCTCTAGCATGACTGAATGCTGTCTTAGAATTTAACAAGTCAGGTTCAGTAGGTTATACATGTTCAGCAAAAGCAAGGTAAGGCTTCCAGAGAAAAAGAGTCATATACCTTGTGTATCTCACATTTAGTATTGTCATTTACATTGCTGTGGAGAAGACAGCAAACGTTACTGACAGGGTGACAATGTCTTCATACCTATTGTGGTATAAATGACTGCTGCTAATATATATTGTTCACATGAGGAGTAAGAATTAACTTTTGCTTTCACTACTGTTGCTTCAGAAATAGACACTTGATTTATGCAAGTAAGGTATGGACAAGATCCAAAAATACCAAATCCTTACCTGTTTTAGCTAAGTGTATAATCCTGCACCTAATACTAATTTAGTCCCTGTTTCTGGTTTCTATTAGTATCCCCATACAAGGAGGTAGATCTGTGAAAAAAAGGTGCTGGGAAACTTTAAATGAAGCTTACATTTTTAACCTTTGCTGGATTTTCTATAATGTGAGCTCCTTTTCCAGTGCAGTTGGCTAAGAAAAGCCAATTTTGATCTTGGTATCACTAACAGATGAGAAGGAGTCAGCGGCTAAACAAAAATGAGTGTATGTCCAACTATTGATTCTTTGACTAGTGCCGAAGTTATTCAGAAGCCTGCTGTACTTCACATTGGGAAAAAACACTTCTGATAGAAGGTTTGAAAAAAAATGTGAGACAACGCTTTCTCAAAAATTCATTTTGGTTACCCTTGTTGTCTGTTTGATTTTGAAATGTTTATTTAATTTTCAAATGAATGGTTGTATCTTCTTTAGGCATAGCTGAATTCATTATACGTTTATACTTTAGCCAGTAAAACACCATTAATATATGTTAATACTATTTGCACATATATGTATAGACATGTATTATGTATTTATACATTCTTTAGATACATATGTATCATATATATCACTAATTCTTCTATTGAAAAAAGATATTAAAAAGTTAAATGTTGATGGCAAACAAGTTATAACATGGATTTTCACAGAGAACAGGAACATATATTGACCTAAAAGGGAAACAGGATTGGCAATGCATTAAAGGAATGGGGTTTGACCTGAGATATAGGTATTTATGTAAGATGTGATATTAATAAAGTTGATTTTGATCTCTCAAGTAGTGGCACATTAGCCAAGAATACAGCCCTTTGCTTTCAAACATCATTAAAAAATTGTAAAATGCTTAATACTTGTTAATCTTTAATGTTGATATTGTTGATACTTTATATGAAAAATAAAACTCAGCTACACATGCAGCAGGTGATACCTCAGGGCAGGTCAGACCTGCTCTGCTCCCTGACCATGGTGGCAGTGGTACGGGCCAGACACAGGACAAGGGAACCCCTGTGCCACTGGTCAGTGGGATGCTACACAGCACATTTTAGGCTGTGTCATTGCTGTTCTATCATTTTCCAAGGTGCAGTGAGGAGCTTTGTGTCCTTGCCATATCCTCTAAGCCAAAAAGATATCAAGTGTTAGAGTGTCTGCTCTCCGGGGATGTTCACTAATAAAGCGCTCTCCAGCTGGCTGCCAATGACTGATTTTTAAAAATAACCGAAACATAGGAGGTTACAGAATCCATTAACCCCAGGATTTGCTATTATCCCTAGAACAACAAAGATTTTTATGAGCTAAATTACAGCTTTGACAACAATGTATTTTAGAAGACAATGAATTGGGCCCTAAAAGTCATGAAGCTGGCTTAGAGGTCATAGATTTTTTTTTTTTCAGCAGGTCTTAGGGTTTTTTTAATATTCTTCTGATATCTGATTCTTAAAAATTTTTAAGTTTTGAGAAAGTACTATATTTTTTTCCCCCTACTGAAACATGGCTCCAGAGCTGGATCTTTAAGAAAGCCAGTAAATACTGCAAGATGAAAACATGCCCCGGTCTTCTAAATCTTGACTGTTCATTGTTAAGACAGTATAGATTAAATGTAAGTTTCTCATACAGACGTAGCATCTAAGAGAACTGCAAGACTGCAGTCCCCAGAGTATAATCAGGAGGTGCTTTGTTTGGATGTTTCGTCCTCTTTCACTTCTGAAAGTGTTTTAAGGAATATGAAACTTTTACATACTGGCAGAGTCAATGACAAGGCAACATGTGCTGGTACCTCTCATCTAGCAGACATTTGTCACCTTGACTAACAAACCATTCCAGTTTTCTTAGACTGCCACAGCTTTAAAAGGGAAACCAGGACTGGTGCCATTTAAATTACAGACTCTGAAGCCTTCAGCCCAATGCTGCAGCAATGGCAAGGAATGTGCATCACAGGTCAGGCGTGCCATCAGCCAAGTGCAGAGGCTGCCAAGGGGCATTTCCTTTTGTCCTCCTGGGAAATACCTACAGGTAGCAGCTAATCTCCGTTACACTTTTCAGCACCTGATTTTGCTGAAATCTAAAGCTGCCAATTTTTAGGGGCTTTCTCTTGGTACCAAGGACTTCAGTCATGCTTTCATAACTAAGCCTGATACACCTTCATGGCTGAGAAGGGTCAAAAATTATTTATCAGCTTTAAGTTAGATGATTTACCACATCGACACTGTAGCTGTTGTCTTGTGTTTGAAGTCATGGTCTCTAAACTCTAAATCTGGAAAAAATATGGGATACAGCTGACATTCAAATTGGCATGGTTTGCAATAAACAGCAAGTGTTGTCTTCATTTCTGGCTTCAAGGGTGGCTGGGAATCCAGCATGCTTACAGGAAGATTTTCAGCTGTGCTCTGATAACCAGCCCACATGCAATTTGATTTTTAGTGCACCTTTACCTCACCCATGGGGAAGGATGTCCATCCAGTAGGATGGGTGTGTGTTTTCTCTGGAGCTGTGTAATGAAGCCGGGTTTTACTCCTCCTCTCCTTGCAGGAATGCAGACTCACTCTTGCGGTTGTGGTTCAGGTGGAATACCCCAGCCCACAGCTGGCTAGACAGGTACGACACTGGCTTCTGCACACTCTAGTTAACATGCTCTGTGTTTGAAAGATGAAATACTACATAACATTAATCATCATCATCGACTTTTTTGAAGGATTAACTTGCTGTGGGTATGTCTGTCTGTCTCCTGTATGGCTCTGAAAGTTTGGCTGGCTTGAAACTTAACTCGGAGGCATTGTAGTTAAACCTTGACATTTGAAGTAATTAATGAGCAAGCTTTACGTTTTAGCATAGTCTCAAAGGAACAGCAGGGTGTTGACAGAAATGAAATAACTTTGTTAATTTAAAAGCGTCAAACTTTCTGTAAGCATGTAGCTTGCACTGCTGGGAGCAAGCTCTTCAGAAATTGCACTGCAGCCCCAGTAATCTAAATCTTGGCCCTTCTCTAAGGAGGGATCAAAGAGGGGAGTCTCACTGCAGGAAATCGAGGGCAGGAGTTAGTATTCCCCATCAGGGAATACATTTTACATCACCAGCTCTGCTTCTTCACCCCAAAGTCTTGGGAAGGTCCCAGAAGCCCTGGCTGTGACCATCTCCAGGAGCTGTCTAGGAAGGAGCCAGATTCCAAACCACTGCTTAATATTTCAGCTGGAAACTGGATCTTATTTACATCTATAAATAGCCAGAATATGTTTCTTTCCATCATTGCCTCTGGGAGGCTGTTCATTGTCACATGCAGATTCAGAAAGGTAAAGAATGATCATGTGGTTTAGCCCAAAAGCCTCCAGGAGAGACGCATGGTCACCTGCCACCCAGTGACAGCCAGCGAGTGGGCACTCAAGTCAGGATTGCTGCCGTTTCACTGCTTAAGCAGTGTTGAAAAGGCAGCAGTGTAAATACCAAGCCTTTTAAGTGAAGAGGTCAGAACTGGCAGCATCCGTGACACGATGATGACGACTCACCCCCTACAAAGTCACAAGCATTTTCTGAAGGACCCTTGTGCCAATCTCGTGGTGATAAGAGGTTTTCCTGAGCTTAAAAAAGTAGTTCATAAAATCAGGCTCCTGAGGCCAATAAATTGGAAGCTAAATAAATGGCTTCAGATATTTTCACATCATCCAGTAAGTACTCAGTACGCATGAAAACCAGAAGCAAGTTGCTTGTTTTCAGTGCCCTCAGTATGGACAGAGAGCCTAACTTAGGAAGTGCATTTTTTAAGTTCTCCTCCTTGTGTATTAATAGATTTCTGGTGTGTGCAGATTAAAAGATGCAAAGGAGGAGTTGAAACAGGTCCTGTATCGAAGCACATGGGTCTGGGCAGCACGTGAAGGTTTAGACTTCATTTCAGGCAGCAGTTCAGAGCAGCCTTCTCCCAAGCTCCATCACTCAATGCCAAGGTCTTAGAAATGAACCGCGTTTCCACAAGTCACCTAAGCTGTTGTGCAAGATGCTCCCCTCACTCATTTGTGTGTGCATTTAAGAGCAACTCCTTCAGCTTTGGTGGGCTGATTGATATAAACCGCATTATCTTGCTCTGAGTGATTAATCCGGATGTTAATGACTAGCAGTGCACTGGGAACAATTTATCTTCCCGTTTTTCTGTGCTCTGTAAACAGACACATCTACAAGCCCTTACTGCATCCCAATTATGACAAGTGGCAGGCCCGGCTGGCTGCATTCCTTCTCTCAGCGTGTTTCTGCAAGGTAGGCCACAGGAGCAGCCGTCCTGGTCATGGCCATGACCTCTCGTTCATGTAAACTCAGCTTTATGTGAAGCTGCTAAGATTTTGAGATTTGCTCTAGTTGCCTACAGATCCCAACCTAAGCTGGGTGCCATGTGCTGAGACTGGCATCTAGACCAAAGGAATAAGGTTTGGGGTTGCAAGGTAGCTGGCAAATGGTTTTAAATACTGATGTGAGTTCTAGTGAGAGGAGTCACATTGCAAAATAACACTCAAGCTTCACAAACTGATTAGATTAGCACTTCAGCATGCTTGTATTAGCAGTGCTGAGCGGCTGGGTCCCCACTGCGTTAGTAGCTTGAGTGCTTGCAGTTCTTGACCTTCTGCCTGTGCTGGCAATCTGCTAGCTTGGGTTCAAAGTAAGCTTTGGATTAAGCTAGAAATGTCCATGGTTAGAAGAGAGACCTTTAGCTGACCTTTGAATAAACTTTTTAGTTTCCCAGGACATAGGAAACAGTGGCTGGGAAACAGCATGAGGTCAGTTAAAAGGTAAGTATGCCAGGAGGAAAGTGGCACTGTGGCAATTCAGCAAATGGGAATAGGCTGTGCCACACTTTGCCTCCCAGTGCGAAGGATCCGGTACCCAGCGGGCAGAGTTATTTGTAAAAGTATCTGTGCAGTGCATCTTAGCCCTGGCCAGCTTTCTGTCACAGGCTATTAAGTATGACCCTGTTCTCCAGCACAAACCACTGCATTAGTCATTGGATGCTCTACCAGTCATCCATGTCTTTGGGCATCCTGAAGCTTTGCAGGTGGTAGAACAGCCCAGTTCCCACAGGGGTTAGGGATACGTCACACAAGAAAATTTAGGGAGCTCTCATATCCTCACGTTGATGAGGCAGGATAGCTGGATGTAGGCGGGGATGAAGGCAGAAACTGAAAGAGCCATCGGTCTGCATGGCATCTCCTCCTCCTAGGACAGAAGAATTTGTAGCACAAATTACATCATCACTTAAACCAAGAATATTGCTTTGTGACTTCCAGCTATTACTCTGGGGAAGCCCTGGGAAGCCAGTGGTGCCCCAGTCCAAGGCAGACACTGGAGTGTTAAGGAGACTTCTCTTTGTACAGTCCTGATTCTTGCTGTTTAGACCAAAGTGATGGGACCATCAGAAGAACAGATGAACAAAGCTGCAAAAATTATACTTGGGACAGACATCCTGGCTGGCCAGCTCAGTTTTGTTCCACTTGGTGGGAACAGTGCCATAGACTGGTGGCCTGGCAGAAGCTGTGAATCTCAAAGCTTTCTTTCCCCTTTTAAATTCCTATTAACTTTTGTTTCACTCCAATATGAAGAAAACCTGTCAATGGAGTCCCACTAGCATTGGGTCCTTCACGCTCACTCAACTACACCTCACCTGCTATTGTACAGAGCCAATGCAAGACATGATCACACAGGACCGGGCATGTCAAACTCTTGATCTTGATACTTTTCCAGGATCTAATTGACATCTCACTGAAGATGTTCCAGTTTGGGATGTTTACTGCTATGCTGTCTCAGGTATGGGGAGATGGACATTAAGATGAGGAATCTGCCAGCAAACATAAATCTATCAGGGCCCTGATCACAGAGCTCTTGCTACTGTTATTTTAATGATATTTAACAATTAAAGCACAAAGATTGTAGTTTTAGGCTGGTAGTTAAAACTGTCAATTTTGATTTTCTGACATGAATAAAACAGGCTAGACTGTGAAGGATCGGTTTCAGGATGGAGTGCTCCATGGCAGTGTCATTCCTGCTGCATCGTGAAGAGCATCCTTCATTTCTGTCACAAAAACCAGCCAAGCATTCCTTGTTTGTAAGTCCGTCAGGATGGCACCTCCTCATTCTCTGGAGGCTTTGCCTAACATCTAGAGCCACTGGAGACATGAGAAAACATAGATCAGATCTTTGAGCCGTTTGTACCTGAACTTCCATTCTCAGCAAGTGAGACCAGAGCCAGAAGAGTTCTGTACCCAGCCCAGTGAAGGTGGACTAGGTCACCCAATCCACAGTGAGCCTGCCACTAACTTGAAAACTTTAGAGCATTGTCAGGGGGCAGATTTCCTCAGTGTAACGATCTGTCAAACATCAATGATTTCTGAGTGCAAAACCTGTGGCTGTCTGTAATCCTTCCCATCTAATCTCTTCTAGCCTTTAAAAATAATATCAAACTCTTTCTATTCCCACAATGCCTGTAAATTTGGCAGCTCTTGGCTGTGTGGGGAGGGTAAGATTCTTTCTTTCTCCTTTCTGTGCCAGCCTGGTAAAATTTTAGCATTAATGGGTTTTTTAATTGTTTTATTATGAAGCCCACAGACACAGAGCCCTTTGGCAAGGGCACTCTTTAGAAATAAATTGAGTAATCATTCTTATAATAGAACAGCTAATTCAGTATGGATCTGTCCTCCAGTTGAGGGCATGCACATCCCTTAGAGAATGGTATTAGTGACCGACCAGACTTCTGCTAAACTGCTGTTTGCTTTTTGTGACAGATCCCACTGTCCTGCCTGTGGAAATGGCTTTTGATGGCTGCTACAGTAACATGCTCGTCTGGGATCAGCCTGGTCCTGGGCCCTCCTGTAACAGTGCAGCTGTACTTCCAGGACTAGTACATCATCCACTGCTAGAAGGACTCAGCTTCGAGACTGTTTGTCCTCTGACCTGCCCAGAACCTAGTTGCCTTCTATTTTCTGCCTTACTTTCTACACAAAACTGGCAATAGAACCCCAGATTTGAAGTACCTTTATCCTTAGTATGGAAGAATCTACCAAGGCTATAAAACTTCCATCTGGCTACAGAGAGAAAAATAAAGAATTGCAGGTTGGTATCTGTCCATAGCAAAGGTGAGGGAGTCGAGTGGAGCTGTGAGAGCTGCAAGGATCTGTGTCTTGGTCACTTCTCATATGTAAGTTGCTGAAGGGTGGCTGATACCTGATCTGGCGTAAAGCCCCCCAAGTGAAACATTAGCTGATATGTGTAAGCAAACCTGAGCTAGCAAGGTGGGTTTATCCTAGATCAGCTCTTTGCACCATTGTTATAATGTTGAACAAAGGCCTCCTCAGACACTTCCTCTTCTGCCTTGGATTTCTTAATACTTTCCCTCTTTTTATTCGCTGTCCTCTGTTCTTATTGGGAGGAATTCCATGTGGGACAGGACTGGAAGGGATCTCGAGGGTCCACTGATTCCAGTATCCTTCAAAAGGTATTGAGCCAATTCACAAAATGTCTCTTAGGTCACTTGGTGCCCTCTACAACACTAGGGTGGTCCATGCAAACTCCAGCCAAATGGCTCCATGAGCTGCTACAGCCCATGTACCTGGGCACTGTGGGTCATGCCAGGGAACAGTGCCCTGCCACAGCTGCTGCAGGCAACAGCCTCAATGGTCTCAATGTATGCTTTGATAAAAAAGCAAGGTTCCCATCCAGAGATGTATTCAAGCCATGGAGCTGGCTAAGTAAACTGTGGAGCAGATCTCCTCTGCAACAGCTCTACTTGCTTGAAGGCATTCACTGCTGGCCGCTCAGTCCCAGGCCACCTTCTCTGAGGATGGCAAACACCATAGTCTCTGGGTGTTAGATGGGTTTGTTCACATGTGCTCATGCCCGCTACCTGCTGAAATGAATTCAACCACGAGGAACATGCTGGTGGCCTCATTCTGCCATGCATGCTGGTACCTGACCCATCCAGGCCATGCATGCCTTCACCATGGGAGCCTCCATTGCAGCTGCTGCCTCCAGCACAGAACCAAAACCATCCATCGCAGCACTGGAAGTCTTACAGGATTACTCACAGATGGTTCAAGTCTTGCCTTGGAGAAGCAATCCTGTAAGACGTGAAGGCACCAGTAGCCAAAAGTTGTTTTCTCACAGAGTTCCTCAGCAAAGACAAGGGGCATCATTCCTGCTGGCAGCCAGCCAGAAGGGCTGTCACCAGAAGCCAGGAGTCAGGACCTTAGTGCTAAGGCCAGCAGCAAGGGGAGCAGTGTGATCTGGAAACACAAAAGGAGAAGTACAAAATGCCAAGGAGATGACTTAAGAGACATGTCGTTGCACAACAGGGAGCTGGGCTTGGGGAAGGAAGTGGCACTCAGCTCTCAAACATCTCACTATGCTTTGGTAACGCAAGCTTTAATTGAAGCCTGCACACTGGTGGTGTTGCAAGTACCACACAGCATTTGTTTTTCTAGGTGGTAAACTGAATGAGCGTGTCTCAAAGGCTGCGAAGGTTGTGTTGTACAGACTGGATTGGTGTTTCACTGTGGTCAACAGATTTTTATCAGATGCTTTTACTTGTTAAATTTTCCTTGGTAGTGGGAACAATCCAGCGAATAATATAAATGATGGAGCATCAGGAGACATGCAGCCAAGGAGATCACTTGTTTGGCTGGATCCCCTCCTGCACGAGGCAGGCTTTGTGCAAACTCACAGAAGCACCAAGCTTGCTGTGGGCAGAGCTGGAGGCAGGCTTTGGGCTTTCTCTCATGCAGAGTCAGGCTGGCTTCATTAACTGCAGGGCTTAAACCTCATTAGTGCCAAGGTTGCGGCCAGGCTGCTGGGAGGCTGCGGTTCCTCCTGAGAGGTGCCCATCTCCCAGCAGCAGTGGCAAGGAGGCAGCTGGTCCTTTGGGCAAAGGGAGAGGCTTGGGCAGCCTTGGGGAGGGTCGTGCGCTGCCCGTGAGAGCTGCCATGGGGTCATGCTTCTTTGGAAGTGCTGACCTCCTCTGAGACCTGCAAAGCAGGAAGGGACCGGTGTCACCAAGCTGGTCGACCCACAGCCCATGGGTAAAGGACATGGGTTGGTCATGGTTCCACCAGCACCTGGTCTCATGCAGGTTGTCTTTGACCCCTATGGATCCAGATAACATGAAATAAGTCAAGTCGTGCTCACAGTGAGTCAGGTTCCAGGCACTTCCGGTTCAGGCAGCATCACTGTCAGCTGCCAGTGTCACCTTTGGAAACTTTCTGTTGTGGTATCTCTGGCATCATGTTGGAACAGCCCAGCCGGTGATCAGGGACCAGCCTCGGAGTGGCATCCCCATGGGGAGGGCAGGATGAAACCCACCTCTCAGAGATGTTTTCCTGGCTCTTGCAGGGTTAAGTGGACCCTTTTGGCACAAATCAACTACAAATGGGCCTTGGATCATCAGCTGCCTCCCAGCTGATTCCCACAGCATTTCAAACACAACATCTCAAGAGCCAGGGATAATACACACGAAAGGCCCTTCTCAGTGGGACGCATAAGCACTGTCCTGGTTTGAACAACACAGGACTAATTTCTCTTCTAATGCTTGGGAAAACTGCATTTTTAGAAGACTCTAGTGCCTGAATTTGTGAATTCGTGAATTTGCCTGAATCTCTCGAAGCCCAGAGAAGCGGCTAGCTCGTGCCAGCACCGGCAGCTTGGGAGAGGGCTGCTGACGTGGCAGGGGCGGAGCCGGCGCCACCCGCAGCAGTTCTAAACGTGCCCTTCTGGAGCGCGGCAACTGGTCACCGAGGAACTCAGTTGGCACTCAGCGAGGTAAGTTCAGCTGGTGGTAACTGGTCCCCCTCCTGGCTTGAGAGGCAAACTCGACTCAAGTAGTGGTTGTTGCCCTCCCAGAAGCGGACCTAGCATGGTTTCCACTTGTCTGAAATCCCTTGCGAGAAGGAATGTGGCAACCCAGACGGAGCTTGTAGAAAAACATGCAGCCATGCAGGTCTCTGGCTGCAGGGAGTGCCTGTGCCTGTCACTCGCACTGGAGGACAGCAGAAACAACACCTGTGTGCGGTGTGACCAGGTGAATGACCTGCTTAGCCTGGTAGCAGAGCTGAGAGAGGAAGTGGACAGACTCAGGACTATCAGAGAATGTGAGAGGGAGATAGATTGGTGGAGCCACACCTTGAGGCCAAGACAGCAGAGGGAGGACCCAGAAGAAGTAAAGGATCCCCTCCCCTCTTGCCACCAGGCAGGAGGAGGGGAACTAAGAGACAGCGGGGAATTGGAAACAGGTCCCTGCTTGGGGAGGCAGGCGAATCCCCTCCTGGCCTCTCTCACCTTCCCAGTTGCCCTTACATAACAGGTATGGGGCTCTGGAAATTGAGGGCCAGGCAAATGAGGAAATGGGTGAAGATTCTTCCAGGGGGCTGCCCAGGGTGAGTCGGGTAGTCCCACACATTAGGACTGCTTCTGTTAAGAGAAAAAGGAGGGTAATTGTTGTAGACAATTCCCTTCTGAGAGGAACAGAGGGCCCCATATGCCGACCAGATCCAACCCACAGGGAAGTCTGCTGCCTCCCTGGGGCCCGGGTTAGGGATATCACTAGGAAACTCCCTGGCCTGGTACAGCCCTCTGATTATTATCCACTCCTGGTTGTGCAAGTAGGCAGTGATGAGGTGGCAGACAGTAGTCCAAAAGCAATTAAAAGGGACTTCAGGGCACTGAGGTGACTGGTGGAGGGATCAGGAGCACAAGCAGTGTTTTCCTCAATCCCTTCAGTGGCAGGGAAGGACACTGAGAGGAACAGGAAAACACACCTTTTAAACACATGGCTCAGAGGCTGGTGCCACTGGTGGAATTTTGGGTTTTTTGATCATGGGGAGGTTTACACGGCACCAGGCCTGCTGGTGACAGATGGAATTCAGCTGTCTCAAAGAGGGAAAAGGATCCTCGCTCATGAGATGGCAAGGCTCATTGAGAGAGCTTTAGACTAGGTATGGAGGGGGAAGAGGATACAATCAAGCTCGTTAGAGATGAGCCTAGGGGCAGCATGCCAACATTGGGGGAGAAATTGATAGCCCAGCTCAAGTGCATCTATACCAATGCATGCAGCATGGGCAATAAACAGGAGGAGCTGGAAGCCATTGTGAAGCAGGATAGTTATGACTTAGTTGCCATAACAGAAACATGGTGGGATGACTCTTATGACTGGAATGCTGCAATGGATGGCTATAAGCTCTTCAGAAGGGATAGGCAGGGAAGGAGAGGTGGTGGGGTGGCTCTATACGTTAAGGAGTGTTTTGATTGTATAGAGCTCAATGACTGTGAAGGCAAGGTCCAGTGCTTATGGGTAAGGATGAGGGGGAAGGCCAACAAGGCATATATCCTGTTGGGAGTCTGTTATAGAGCACCTAATCAGGATGAAGCAATAGACTAAGCATTCTACAAGCAGCTGACAGAAGTCTCACAGTCCCCAGCCCTTGTCCTAGTGGGGGACTTCAACTTACCAGACATCTGCTGGAAATACAACACAGCAGAGAGGAAACAGTCTAGGTGATTCCTGGAGTGTGTGGAAGAGAACTTCCTGACAACTGGTAAGTGAGCCTACCAGGGGAGGTGCCTTGCTAGACATGCTGCTCACAAATAGAGAAGATCTGGTGGGTGATGTGGTGGTCAGAGGCCGTCTTGGGCTTAGTGACCATGAAATGATAGAGTTCTCAATTCTTGGTGAAGTAAGGAAGGGGGTCAGCAAAACCACTACCATGGACTTCTGGAAGGCAGACTTCAGCCTATTCAGGACACTTGTGAAGAGAGTCCCTTGGGATACAGTTCTGAAGGGTAAAGGGGTCCAGGAAGGCTGGACATTCTTCAAGAAGGAAGTCTTAGAGGCGCAGGAGCAGGCTGTCCCCATGTGTCGTAAGATGAACCAGCGAGGAAGACAACCGGCCTGGCTGAACAGGGAGCTCTTGCTGGGACTCAGGAAAAAAAGGAGAGTTTACCACCTTTGGAAGAAGGGGCAGACAACGCAAGAAGAGTATAAGGATCTAGTTAGGTCATGTAGAAAAAACATCAGAAAGGCAAAAGAACAGCTAGAACTTAATCCGGCCACTGTCCTAAGAGATAACAAAAAAGGTTTTTACAAATACATTAACAACAAAAAGAGAGCCAGGGAGAATCTCCACCCCTTATTGGATGCGAGGGGAAGATTGTCAACAAGGATGAGGAGAAGGCTGAGGTACTTAATGCCTTCTTTGCCTCGTCTTTAATAGTAAGTCATCCTCAGGGTATTCAGTCCCCTGAGCTGGAAGACAGGGATGAAGAACAGAATAATCCCTCCATAATCCAAGAGGAAGCAGTTAGTGACCTGCTACGCCAACTGGACAGCCACAAGTCTATGGGCCCAGATGGGATCCACCCGAGAGTACTGAGGTAGCTGGCAGAGGAGCTTGCCAAGCCACTCTCCATCATTTATCAGCGGTCTTGGTCAACAGGGGAGGTCCCAGATGACTGGAGGCTTGCCAATGTGACACCCATCTACAAGAAGGGCTAGAAGGAGGATCCAAGAAATTATAGGCCTGTCAGCCTGACCTCAGTGCCAGGAAAGATCGTGGAACGGATCATCCTGAGTGCACTCATGCTGCATGTGAAGGACAACCAGGGGATCAGGCCCAGCCAGCATGGGTTCATGAAAGGCAGGTCCTGCTTGACCAACCTGATCTCCTTTTACGACCAGATGACCCGCCTGGTGGATGAAGGAAAGGCTGTGGATGTTGTCTACTTGGACTTTAGTAAGGCCTTCGACACAGTCTCCCACAGCATTCTGCTAGAGAAGCTGGCAGCCCGTGGCTTAGACAGGTGTACTCTTCGCTGGATTAAAAATTGGCTGGATGGCCGAGCCCAGAGCATTGTGGTGAATGGCGTTAAATCCAGCTGGCAGCAGGTCTCAAGCGGTGTTCCTCAGGGCTCAGTTTTGAGGCCAACCTTGTTTAATATCTTTATTGATGACCTGGACGAGGGGATTGAGTGCACCCTCAGTAAGTTTGCAGATGACACCAAATTAAGCGGGAGTGTTGGTCTGCAGAGAGATCTGGACAGACTGGATCGATGGGCTGAAGCCAACTGCATGAGGTTTAACAAGGCCAAGTGCCGGGTCCTGCACCTGGGTCGCAACAACCCCAGGCAACGCTACAGGCTTGAGGAAGAGTGGCTGGAAAGCTGCCTGGCAGAAAAGGATCTGGGGGTCCTGGTGGACAGCCAGCTAAACATGAGCCAGCAGTGCGCCCAGGTAGCCAAGAAGGCCAATGGCATCTTGGCCTGTATCAAGAATAGTGTGGCCAGCAGGAGTAGGGAAGTAATCGTGCCCCTGTACTCAGCGCTGGTGAGGCCGCAGCTTGAGTACTGTGTCCAGTTTTGGGCACCACAGTATAGGAGGGACATTGAGGTGCTGGAGCATGTCCAGAGAAGGGCAACAAAGCTGGTGAGGGGTCTGGAGAACGTGTCTTATGAGGAGCGGCTGAAGGAATTAGGATTGTTTAGTCTGGAGAAGAGAAGGCTGAGGGGAGACCTTACTGCTCTCTACAACTACCTGAAAGGAGGTTGTAGTGAGATGGGAGCTGATCTCTTCTCCCAAGTAACTAGCAATAGGACAAGAGGAAGCGGGTTCAAGTTGCGCCAGGGGAGGTTTAGGCTAGACATTAGGAAAAAAATTTTCACTGAAAGAGTTATCAAACATTGGAACAGGCTTCCCAGGGAGGTGGTTGAGTCACCATCCCTAGATGTGTTTAAAAGTCATGTAGATGTGGTGCTTAGAGACATGGTTTAGTGGCAGACCTGGTAGAGTAGGGTCAATGGTTGGACTGGATGATCTTAAAGGTCTTTTCCAACCTAAACGATTCTATGATTCTGTGCTTCAGTATAAATGAGAAAGTTTGCTGCAAAGCTCTCTCTCCCTTGATGTCTGTAATCCTGAGAACTTCTTGCCCCAGTGCTGGAGCCCTGAGCCCTTCCCTTCCTCCTGAAGCCGCAGCACTCACAGTGTCCCACATTTGCTGTCCCCTGCTGGGAGTGCACAGCTTCCTATGGATAGAATGGGCTGAGTATAATCCTTGTATATTTTGTATTGGTATTGGGATCACTATTGGTTCTTTAGTGTTATTACTGTTAGCTATCTAGTCTTACTCTATTAAATCTGTTTATATTTCAACCCTCGGGTTTCCTTGTTTTTTCCTGATTCCCCTGCCCGGGTTGGGAGAGGTCATTGGGTGATAGAATAATTGTCTAAATGACAATAAATAGTTGTGGGTTCCTCATACCATAGCAAGCATTAACAGAGTTGTTTCAGGAACACAGAGAGAGTACTAAATTTCCTACACACGGGACTGGCTGTATCTAGGGAGAAGACAACAACCATGAAAAAAACATCCAAGGTTTCCCTGGGATGCCCCTGTCCTAAACATGGCATGGCACAGCCCCTGCCCTTGCTAATTCTGCACATAATAAACATCTATTCAAATGCAGGGAAGAAATTAGTTCAGTTGACGCTGCCCTACTCTGTGCACAGGTTTAAACAAGCGCTTGAACCTGGATTTCCCTCCAGCCTTCTCCCAGCACTGTTTCCCATCCCCTTGGCTGTCCTTATCGCCTGTACTGCAGAGGGCACCCAAAGGGTTGGTCTGGGCATGTGCATCTGCAGCCACCACACACCTTGCTGGGGAGAAGAGCGATCCAGGGATAACCCATTGGGAGCGGGTCAGCCCCCCAGGAGCCACAGTGCCTTTCCTTTCTGCCTCTCACCAGCTCTTTTAACTCATGGATATTAATTAGTGCATACAAGGGGTACTGTAATTTCTCTTTCTCAACAGTTTTCTCATCCTTGATGGAAAGAAGGAGTTTTCACATCCCTCATACCATCCCACCTTGTCTGTCCTGCTCTCCAAATGCACACTCAGCCTTTCGCGACCTGGGAAGGGACTTCCAGCCAGCAGATCAATGCCTGGCTCTGAGACTGGTGCTACTGGCAGGACTTTGGGTTCTTTGACCATGGCTTGATTTACAGGACACCAGGCCTGCCAGTAACGAATGGGAAAAGCATGTCTCGCAGGGGGAAAAGGGTTCTAGGACAAGAGTTATCAGGGCTCATTGGGAGAGCTTTAAACTAGATTCGAAGGGGGATGGGGATGTAACTGGGCTTGCTAGAGGGGCGCCCAGATGTAGCAGCCCAGTACTTGTGGGGCAGCGTGCTAGTATTTTTGACAATCAGAAGGCCTACCACCTCTCGGGGGTAAAAACTACACGTTCAGCTGCCTCTTTGAAATGCTTATACACCAATGCAAGCAGCATGGGGAACAAACAGGAAGAATTAGAGATCTGTGTGTGGTTGCAGGGCCATGATCTCATAGCAATTACTGAGACATAGTGGGATAGCTCACATGACTGGAACGCTGTCATGGATGGCTATGTCCTCTTTAGGAAAGGTAGGCCAGCAAGGCGAGGTGGTGGAGTTGCTCTTTATGTGAGAGAGCAACCGGAATGTATCAAGCTCTCCCTGGGGGCAGATGAAGAAGGAGTTGAGAGCTTGTGGGTAAGGATTAAGGGGCAGGCTAACATGAGGGACACTGTTGTGGGGGTTTATTACAGGCCACCTGATCAGGATGGGGAAGTTGATGAGGCCTTCTACGGGCAGCTGAGAGCCGCCTCACAATCACAGGCCTTGGTTCTCATGGGGGACTTCAGTCACCCTGATATCTGCTGGGAAGGCTACACAGCTAGGCAGGTACAGTCCAGGAGGTTCCTCCAGTGTCTTGATGATAACTTTTTGACTCAGGTGGTGGAGGAGCTGACAAGGAGAGGTGTACTACTGGACCTGGTACTGACCAACAAAGAGGGACTGGTGGAGGACATTAAGATTGGGGGCAACCTTGGCTGCAGTGATCAGGAGAAGATAGAGTTCAGGATTGTGTGTAGTAGGCATAAAACGACAAGTAGGGTTGCGACCGTGGACTTCAGGAGGGCTAACGTTGATCTCTTCAAGAAACTGCTTGGAGAAATCCAATGGGTTAGGGCTCTAGAGAGTAGGGGGGCTCAAAAGGGCTGGTTGATTCAAGTATCACTTCCTCCAAGCTCAGGATCGGCGCATCCCTAAGAGCAAGAAATCAGGCAAGGGAAGCAGTCCAAGGTCCAGTAGTACACCTCTCCTTGTCAGCTCCTCCACCACCTGAGTCAAAAAGCTGCATGGTTGAGTCAGGCAACCTGCATGGTTGAGCAGGGAGCTTCTGAAAAAGCTCAAGTGGAAGAAGGAAGTTTACACTAAGTGGAAGAAGGGACTGACCACTTGGGAAGATTACAAGAATGCTGCCAGAGTATGCAGGGATGAAACGAGGAAAGCCAAAGCCTCCTTGGAATTAAATCTGGCAAGGGATGTCAAGGTCAACAGGAAGGGTTTCTTCAAGTACATCGGAGGCAAAAGGAAAACCAGAGAAAATGTGGGCCCGCTGTTGAATGAGACAGGTGCCCTGGTGACAGGTGATGCAGAGAAGGCGGAGTTACTGAATGCCTTCTTTGCTTCAGTCTTCACTGCTCAGGCCGGCCCTCAGGAGTCCCAGACTTTGCAGGTAACAGAGAAAGTCCGGAGGAAGGAAGACTTTCCCTTGTTTGAGGAGAATCAATTTAGAGATCAGTTAAGTAAACTGGATATCCACAAGTCCATGGGTCCTGACGGGATGCACCCACGAGTGCTGAGGGAGCTGGCAGAAGCCATTGCTGGGCTCCTCTCCATCATCTTTGAAAGGTCCTGGAGAACAGGTGAGGTGCCCAAGGACTGGAGGAAAACCAATGTCACTCCAGTCTTCAAAAAGGGCAAGAAGGAAGACCCAGGAAACTACAAGCCAATCAGCCTCACCTCCATCCCTGGAAAGATGATGGAACAGCTCATTCTGGGCATCATCTCAAAGCATCTGGAGGAAAAGAAGGTTATCAGAAGTAGCCAACGTGGATTCACCAAGGGGAAGTCATGTCTGACTAATCTGATAGCCTTCTATGATGGCATGACTGGATGATAGATGAGGGGAGGGCAGCAGATGTCTACCTTGACTTCAGCAAGGTTTTTGAGACTGTCTCCCACAGCATCCTCATAGGCAACCTTAGGAAGTGTGGGATAGATGAATAGATGAAGGATAGAAGATGATAGAAGGATAGAAGGATAGAAGGATAGAAGATGATAGAAGGATAGATGAATGGACAGTGGGGTGGATTGAAACTTGGCCGGCAGATAGAGCTCAGAGGGTTGTGATTAGTGGCACAGAGTCTAGTTGGAGGTCTGTAGCAAGTGGTTTTCCCCAGGGGTCAGTACTGGGTGTGGTCTTGTTCAACATATTCATCAATGACCTGGATGAAGGAATAGAGTGTACCGTCAGCAAGTTTGCTGATGACACAAAACTGGGAGGGGTGGCTGACACACCGGAAGGCTGTGCTGCCATTCAGCGTGACCTGGACAGGCTGGAGAGTTGGGCAGAGAGAAACCTCATTAAGTTCAACAAGGGCAAATGCAGGGTCCTGCACCTGGGGAGGAATAACCCCATGCACCAGGACAGGTTAGGGGCTGACCTGCTGGAAAGCAGCTCTGTGGAAAGGGACCTGGGAGTCCTGGTGGACAACAGGATGACCATGAGCCAGCAATGTGCCCTTGTGGCCAAGAAGGCCAATGGCATCCTGGAATGCATCAAGAATAGTGTGGCCAGCAGGTCAAGGGAGGTTATCCTCCCCCTCTACTCTGCCCTGGTGATGCCACATCTGGAGTACTGTGTCCAGTTCTGGGCTCCCCAGTTCAAGAAGGACAGGGAACTGCTGGAGAGGGTATAGCAAAGGGCTACAAAGATGATTAGGGGACTGGAACATCTTTGTTATGAGGAAAGGCTGAGGGACTTGGGTGTCTTTTTAGTCTGGAGAAGAGAAGACTGAGGGGGAATCTTATCAATGCTTACAAATACTTAAAGGGAAAGTGCTGGGAGGATGGGACCAGTCCTTTTTCGGTAGTGCCCAGTGATAGGACAAGAGGTAATGGGCACAACCTTGAACATAGGAAGTTCCATCTAAACATGAGGAGGAACTTCTTTACTTTGAGGGTGGCAGAGCACTGGAGCAGGCTGCCCAGAGAGGTGGTGGAGTCTCCGACTCTGGAGACATTACAAACCTGCCTGGATGCCATCCTGTGCAACCTGCTCTAGGTGACTCTGCTCTGGCAGGGGGGTTGGACTAGATGATCTCCAGAGGTCCCTTCCAACCCCAGTGATATCTGTGATTCTTGTCCCCACCAGGACCTCCTCATGGGAAAGCCCAGGCACGGACAGCTGTAGCATGGTGGTGCCCCTGTAACAGCCCCTGCTACCCTCCAGGTTCCCTACCCACTGCCCCCATGCACTTTGGGGTCCTTCAGTTTTTTATAAATCCCCTTAAGCAGCACCAGAGCTCCTCCTGCCTCCTGCTGCCCTTGCTTCTGCCTGCAAGTGGGACCAGGGTGGGCAGAGACCCCAAACTCCTGGGCCGGACAGGCTGTCCCAGGGAGAAACCATCCGGCTGTGCCCAAGGCAGGAGGAGCTGTGCCTCATAGATCCTTTCTGTGCAGGAAGATGTGCTGCAAGAGCTTCCAACAGCCCCCTCCACCATGCAGGAATGCCAGCAGGGTCCTGCATGCCGCAGTTAGCTCACAGAGGGTCTCGTGCCCACATCCTGCTGCCTGGGCTCCATGACAGCATCAGGGTGCTGAGCAGGGGGACAACATGGGGCCAGCAGGGTATCGGCGGGGGCATGATGGAGCAGGCAGTGTGCAGCAGGATGAGGCCCGTGGAGAGGGAGTGGGAGCCAGGGAGCTAGGAATGGGCCCATTGAGTCTCCCTGCATCCCTGCCTGCTGCCAGGGTGTTTGGGACATGCAGCGCCCACGACCAGGGCAAGGAACTGGCCTGGCATGCTCAGCACACGCACACCAAACCCCTCCAGGCCAGCTGCCAGCTGGCACCTAGCATGCCATCTCCCCATCTCCCTGCAGGTGGGCAGAGAAGGGGGGCCCTGGCTTCCTGGCCCCAGCTCTTTGCCCAGTGGGGGCAGCGCGAAGCCTCATGGTGTGTGTCTCTGTGCCATGCCAGCATCAGGTGAGAAAGGTGGCATGATCTGACTCTCATGCACTGCATGCCATGCCGTTGGCTTGGCCCCGTGGGTGAGCGAGGCTGGGCAATGCTGGCATCAGTCCCAGGCGAGGTCAAAGCTCGGGACAGCTGCAGCAAGGGGCAAGGGGGCATCAGAGGGAAGAGGGGAGCGGTGGGAGACCATAGGGCCAGGCGCACCCAGCGACATGCCCCCTGTCTCCCCACAGGCTCTGGGATCCAGGCTAGCCCGTCCCCTTGGAGATCAGTGCAGGAGTTTGTGGCCGCAGACCAGTTCCTGTGGAGGGTGGCACTCCAGGACATACAGAGCAACTTCCTGGCCTTCAGTTCCATCCTGAATGAGCACTGGATCCTCAGCGCCACATCCAGCCTGCAAAGCAGGTCTGTGCCATGCAAGGGGCCCTGCAATCACCCCGAGCAAGGCTTAGGAATCAGCAGGAAATAACACCACCTCCCAGTGCTCAGGAGGGTCTTGTTGCTGCCCAGCAGCTGGGCAAGCATCCTTCAGCCAGAGTAGGTGCAGGCAGAGTTTGCCCCAGGCTTTTGCTTGCACCCAGTCCCCTCCGTCCACCCCTCGCAGGCAGCAGGTGCTGGCCTTGGTTGGACTGAGAGCCATAAAGAGACGACAGGAGGACTAGTCCCAGAATTCAATCAGCTCTTGTCATCCCCCACAAGGACTTTGATGAGGCAATGCTCTACAACAACATCGCTCTGCTCAGGACAGCCGCCCCACTGCAGTTCAGCAACATCGTTCAGCCCATCTGCTTCCCCCATGGGAGCCTCTCTGCCTCAGACCTCATGAACTGCTGGGTCTCAGGCTGGATCCATCCCACCAGAGCTAACCCCCGGCTCCTGCGGCAAAGAGCAGAGCAGAGCCTTCCCGCTCCCTCCTGCCAACAGCCCCAAAAGGAGGAAGGGGAACAGGGCTTGTCCTGGGAGGAAGAAGCACCCACTTGTCACCCACACCTGTTTTTTGCAGGCCAGGGGCTGCCCAGATCCCCAGCCTCACGGTTGTCCCTCGGCCAGGCAGGGAAAAGTGCTGCAGCAACCCTCTGAGGATGGTCTCCATGGTGGATGTGGATCCTTTCCCACCGATAAGGATTGCTGCAACCGCATGCTGCAGCCACAGGGACGCTGACAAAGTGGCAGGCTGTTTGGTAAGGGACACAGAGCGCCAACCCAGACCTGGCAGACATTTAGTCAAACTGCCTCCTCCTCGTTCTGCTCATCTCCAACTCCAGGCTGGGAGAGCAGCCAAAACACTTGTTGGGCTTCTCCTGCTCAGTCCATACAGGAAAAGATCCCTTCCGTGCAGCTTGCAAATAGCAGGTGTGGGAGACTGTCTGAACATGTGACACCCATCTCTGCATAAGCTGTGCGGTGACTGTCTCCCTGCAGGGCGCTGCTCCTGGTCTTACACTGCCAGGGCCTCCAAGAGCCTTTGATGTGGCCAGGATCAAAGATGCTCAGGAGGCAAAACCGAGAGGGGATCCTTGTGGTACGTACCAAAGGATCAGGTGCAAGGCTGGGCTGATGAGGGCATGGGCAGCCACAGGGAGCGATGCTGGTCACTTCATCATCCCAAAGGCAGCCAGCCCCCTGAATCAGTGGTGTTTTGCTGCCAGTGATGATAAAGGACCGAACTGCTGTGATCTGCCCTCCTCTTAGCCACCAAGAGCAATGGCAGGAGGGACACTGCTGAGACGCAACCCTGCTGTTTTTGTCTCTCAAAAGGGTGATGCTGGCAACCCGGTCAGGTGCCAGATTAGAGGGACTGAGAAATGGGTCCTGAAAGGCATTTTCAGTGAGGGTGGCATGAGATCCTATGGACCGTTCCCGTACACCCCAGTGTCCTACTACAGTGACTGGATCTTGGCCACCACCAAGAGGACAGGACCTCCCGCATTACCCATGCTAGTCAGGGCATGAGCTGATCTGCAGGCTCCACCCAAAGGCTGGGAAGAGGCTTCCACACCAGCAGTGAGGATACTTCAGGAAGTTGGTTTCAACCCCAAGAAGGGACAGACAGACCTGAACTCATCTGAGGCTGGGCCATCTGAGATGATTTATAACTCCTGCAGTGGGAAAACACTTCCCATCTCCAAGGGATACTTACACTTGCCCCAGGTGCTTGGGAGAGGGGTAGCTGCTCCCCTCTTGCTGTTTTGTTTCATTAGGTAAATTAAGTATCCTTTTGCAATCCGAAAGCCTGCTTGGTTCATGTATGCCCTGTTGAAATGATTTGCCCTATATGCTCACACTGCTCCACTCTCTTCTATGCATGCTCAGAGGTATTGAACTCCCACATCTCCCAGGGAATCCCCTCTGGTTCCTCCTGCATTGAGTGATCACCAGGGCTTGCCCAGAAAGACAGGACGGTTCCTGTGAATGTGTCAGATTTGATCACCAGAGAACAACTGCTTGTGGTGATGGAGGGAGGGGGCAGCAGAGCCGACTGACCTAGCAGGGCTTGCAAAGAGGCCAGGCAGCAGAGCCAGGTAGAAGCCAGCACATGCTAGGACAGGCTAAAGAGATGGCCTCACAACAGAGCCATGGGTTTTTTTATCATTTCATGCAGATATGGTTTCATCTCACTGCAGCTTGCCCACATTTACCCACTTGACAGCAAACTTCCCCACAGGGTCTGCAGCTTCCACTGCCTGCCTTGCGGCATCAGACAAGCCTAGTGCTGGTTACCAGACATCTTGACCTGGTTCCATGCTCTGCAGTAGCTTTGCAAGGACATCTGGAAGAGGAGAAAGGAGAAGGACTTAATATGTTCAGACAGCAGTGATATGTTGTGGAGAAAGTGGCAAGGCTGGAATCTAGCCTGGCCTGAGCTGCTGTATTGCTTACCCCTTCATCCCCCAGTGCTCCCACCTGAGATCAGTGCTTGCTGTGGCACACTGAGGAGAGCTCCTGCAGGTCTACACCAGCTTTGGTTTCTCCCCTGAATGCCACAGGAAGCCTGGAGACACCACACATGGCAGACCCCTTGCGCAGCAGCAGGGGTGTTGTACATGCCCTGGCACAGAGGGACCAGCAAAGAAAACGGGTTTACAGCCTCACTCTTATCCCAGGGACAAATACAGGTTCATTTTTTAGGCCCCTGAGCCCTTGCTGCTCTCCAGCTCCCAGAGGCTGGCAGGACTCTAGGCACTGCTGCACAGACAGCATGCAAGCCAGAGCCTGGGTCTCCCAGTCAAGGGGAGCAGCTGGGTGAGAAGCGATCTGCTTGCACACAGACAGGCCAGCAGGCAGGCTGCCCACCAGCTCTGGGGTAGCCACGGCCAGACCACTATTTCTGACCTCACAGCACTGGCACTGATAGGTCAAGACCAAATCCACACAGTTCTGACCTCTGAGAAAGGCTGGACCACATAAGCCCTGTCCACTGTGGACTGGGGTGCTCGGGGGCTAAGTGCTGGACAGGCACAAGGCCAGTGCCTTTCCTGTCCCAGCCACAGCTAAGCCCATCTCCACTCGAGGAGGAGCAGGGCGTTAAGATACAGGACCACACTACCCATCCCACCCAACCCAGCTACTTTTCTCCCCACACTGCTGTGCACATTGGGCAGGGGTACAGACACGTTCTGCTACCTCCAGGCTTTGACTATGTTCCTCTGTGTTATCTCTCCATCTCCTCCCAGGCTGCAGGAGTTGGGGCAAGAGAAGAGTTAAAGATATTCTTGCAACTTTGCCATGCACTCATGTTTGGATCTTGGCTAGCCTTCCCTTACCAGGGAAGAGTCAAGATGCAAGTGAGTAAGAAATGTCTGAGATCATCAAAGAGGACTACAAACACTGGGGAGCCATCAGGGGCACTGGAAAAGGCCAGTGCAGGTTACAGATGCAGAGCCGGAAACGTATCGGGCTGCCATATGTCCCCCTCTCCTTAACACACACAGAGCTTTCAGTACAGCAACAGCCTGACGGTGCTTCCTGTCAAATTACAAGCTGTGTCCTTGCCTTGGCTTCCCCTCTGATCTCAGTCATTAAAATTCAGCCTCCATCCTCAGGGTAGGGAACGATCTCTGCTCCACAAACAGGAAGAGCCTCCAGCTCTGCCAGGCACCAGTGAAACTGATGCATGAGAACTCTTGCATGGCTTCCTGGTGGGTGAGGAGCAAGCACTCCAGTCCCCAGGGTGGCTGCAGGTGGGAAGGCACAAATGCAGTTCCACCAGGACCCAGCGCCCAGCTGACACACATCCGGACTCCTGCACACCCAGCCCGGTCTCGCTCACCTTGGCAACAGCCACCTTCCTCTCCCAGGCCTTGAGGCTGTTTTCAAGGTCAGTAACAGCCATCTTCTTCTGCACATAACTCAGCACAGGGGGGACACTGTAGTCTGAGAGCTGCTTCCGCAGCTGCTGATTCACACTCTCAGCTTCAGCTCGTTGCTGCCAGAGGAATAGGGACAGAGGGCAAGGAGATCACAGGGAAATGTCACTCTGCCAGCCGGTGGCCAGTCCTCCAGAGAAGCAGGCAGGTGGAATACATTAAACCCCAACACTGCAGGGGCAGCAGTGGGATGCATCCACCAGTGCCTCCATTCCTGCTAGGCAGCACTGCTAGGTAGACCCTTGAACCCTCTTCCTAAAGCTGTGGTGTCCCGGCCAGGCTATGTGTCACTAGACTGGTATTACAGCAGTGCCAATTCTCCTTGGGGAGGACACTGCTGATGAAAAGTTCGAGGAAACAGAATTTCAAGAAGGCAGTGGCAGGTCCCTGTGGAACCAGGGCCAAAATTCACAACATGGCCTGTTCTGCAAACCTGCCTGTGCTCACTGGCACCAGCAGGAGCCCCAGGACTTGCTCAGACCCAGAAAAGCACACAGGTATCCAGCTCAGTGCTGGGTCTTGAATGGGCATCGGTATCCAACATACCACAAAAAGTACCTCAAAAGAGTCCTCCCAAGTGAAGTCTCAGGGCTTCCCAAATCGCTCCCTTACCTCCTCCACTGCAGCAGCTTCTCTTTCAATTTTCTCCAGCAGTTCCTTCCTCTGGGAGATGTCTTTCATCAGAGATGTGGACGCTTCCATGGCGTCCTGCAGCTTCCTCTGGAACATGAAAGCAGGACAGCATCAGCGGACACAGTGGCAGCTCCCAGCCACCTGCAAAGCCACCCCTCTACTACTCCAGCTTGGTCTCAGCTGGTGGTGCAGGAGCTCTGCTCCCAAGGGAGCTCTGTGGCACCGCTCATCCCCTGCAGAAGGCAGCATCATGCCCTGGTCACGCAGCTACTGCTTCATTATGTCCTCTGTGTCACACTGCAGCACAGCCCGTGGCACAGCAGATGAGGTTTAGGATGGACCCAGACAGAATGGCTGATCAGAGAGAAGCAAATACACCCAGCTGAGAAGCACTTTTCACTGACAAGAGCAGACGCTCATAGTGACAGCTGCAGCTCATGGCATCTTTTCAAATGTCACCGGTTATGTAAAAAATGTATTTTCCTGGGCAAGTCAGCACCAAAGCTCTTTCCTACTAGAATTTTCCCCTGGGGTGTAAAATAACCACACTGCAAAGCATGAACCCCATTGTCAGGCTGCAGACAAACATGAATGAGGGCATGGCTGCATTTGGTGTGTCAGGCAAACCTCCCAACCGAACTGCTAAGTTAGTGGGAATCACAGAATCATGGAATTTTCAGAGTTGGAAGGAATCTCTAGAGATCATCTAGTCCAACTCCCCTGCTGACGCAGGAATGGCTAGACCACATTACTCAGGACTGCATCCAGGTGGGTCTTGAAAATCTCCAGAGAAGGGGACTCCACAACCTCCCTGGGCAGCCTGTTCCAGTGCTCTGTCACCTGAACCGTAAAGAAGTTTTTCTTATGTTTGAATGGAACTTCCTATGTTCCAACTTGTGCCCGTCGCCCCTTGTCCTGTCACTGGGAATCACTGAAAAGAGTCTGGCTCCACCCTCCTTCAACCCACCCTTTAGATACTTATAAGCAAGAATAAAGTCTCCCCTCAGCCTTCTCTTCTCCAGGCTAAAGAGTCCCAGCTCTCTCAGCCTTTCCTCATAAGGGAGGTCCTCTAATCCCCCAATCATCTTTGTTGCCTTATGCTGGACTCTCTCCAGAAGTTCCCTGTCCTGCTTGAGTTAGGGAGCCCAGAACTGGACACAGTATTCCAGTTGTGGCCTCACCAATGCTGAGCAGAGGGGAAGAATGACCTCCCTCGACCTACAGGCCACACTCTTCCCTATGCAGCCCAGGATTCCATTGGCCTTCCTGGCGACAAGGGCACATTGCTGGCTCATGGATAATTTACTATCTGCCAGGACCCCCAGATCCTTCTCCTCAGAACTGCTTTCGAGCAGGTCCACCCCTAACCTATATTGGTGACTAGCATTCTTCCTCCCCAGGTGCAGGACCCTACACTTGCTCTTGTTGAACCTCATTAGGTTCTTCTCTGCCCAGCACTCCAGCCTGTCCAGATCACGCTGGATGGCATCATTTCTAAGTGTCCCTGTCGCTGGACTCAGACCACGGCACAGTGATGTGCTCTGACTTCGCTGTGCTGGATGCTCAGGACCAACAGCAGTGGGTGACAGGTCTGTTTAAATGTGCATCTCTCCCCCGAAAGCTGATGATGTGGCACGTGATGCAACTCCACTGCTTTTCTGGGATGAGGGATGCAAGTCACCCTAATTATATAAATGGGGGAAAAATCACTGCCCTGGCAATGCCGGTCCTATTTCTGGCCAGAATAAGTCAAAACTCATCTTCAAAAAGCATCTTGAGTCATAACCGCATCCAATCCATGCTAGAAACCACACTTCCCAGCCTCCTCAGGTGCAGAGATGAACACCCCTCACTGCAGGATCTTCATCACATACAGAACTCGATGCCAGAAATGAAGCATTTCAAGATGAGGAGGAGGGGACAGCACATATGCTGCGCAGCCTGGAGGTCCTCTCCGCATGCAGGGTGGGACGGGGATCCCATGAAAAAGCTTAACACGGGGTCATGAATTAAAACCTGTGTTAAAAGCAGTGCTTGTGTGAGCTGGCTGATTAAGACCACAGAGATAATTATAACACCAGACTGCCAATCTCTGCACTGGCCTACGTTTTGTGGTGCTCCAACCTGAGACAGCCAGTATTTTATCGTTCAGCAGGATGGGGAGAGGCAGCTGAGTGACCCAAGGCAGTCACGGTGGGATGGTGGGCAGCGATGGCATCGCTGTAGGGTCCAGCAATGTTGTGCTGGAGGTTTTGCAGCTGCAGGAACATTGGGTGCAGATTTTAAGACATTTATAGCTCTGTCCAGCTGCACAAACCTTTTCAGAGGTCAGCAGGAGACTCAGCACGTCACTGCCACATTTGTCCCTTGCCAAACACCAGACTCCAAAGCTCTGAAGTACCTTCAGGACAAGATCTCCAGGTGTTTTTAATGGCTGAAAACTATTTTCCCTTACTTAGCTCTGGGAAACAGCTGGATCTTTCCGGCCAGATTTGAAAACAGTAATAATAATAATAATGATAATAATAATAATAATAATAATAATAATAATAATAATAATAATAATAATAATCAAAACAGTTCACAAGCATTTCAGAGAAAGTAGGTAAAGCTTGGCAAACTGCCCTGAAACTGCAAACAGGGCTTTTTGCTGCGGGAAGCGCCGGGCAGCATCAGAAAGCAGCAGGCAGCCCTGGTTCCCGCAGCCAGGCAGCGGGCCGTCAGCTGGAGGAACTGGCAGCACACCGGCTGGCTTTCCGGCAGAAATCAGCCTGACACCTCAGTCCAGTAGCCTGCCTCTGTCCCACTGGAAAGTGCTGAGGAAGGTGTCACTGGTGATGAAACTGCTGACAACCTGACGTACTCCATCAGGAAAATGATCCTCCTGAAAAATTTTAGCCATCTGGATGTTTAAGTGCCTGTGCCCAAATAGCTGGACCCTGTGGAATGCAAATCTCCCTTTTAGCACAGAATTTTACCCTGGTCCCATGCAGAATTTCCTGCGAGAGAGGAGCATCTCAGCCATGTAGCGCTGCAGCTCTAGCCGTCTCGCTCTGCAAAGAGACCATATACACATGCTAGTATCATGGCACCGCTTTAAACCTATGACACAATGCCTTTGCATACGCTGTCATAAATTCTAATTTATGCAAGGGCTGACTGCTTTGCTTATGCATTTCTGCATCTCCTCCGGGTCCTAGGAGATGATGTTCATCTTTGCTCTGCGGTCCTGGTAGGAAGAGGCCAGTAAGCTGGACTCTGGATATGGCAGGCTTCCCCAAGGACAGCTGATTTTCCTCTCACTTTGCTAAGACAGATTTTGCAGGAGTGGGTGTTGAGCCTGCTTTGTCTTTCCAGTGCTGAGTACCCTGGGAGAGTGAGCGCTTTGAACACATCCTCCTTGTTTCCCAAAGATCCTGCGAAAGTCTTGCCTGGGCTGTGTTCAGTCAGGAACCAAAGCATGAAATGATAAAGTCTTGTTGGGTTTTCTCATCATTCAGTCTCAGGCACCTGGAAGGCTCACCAGTTTTTGCAGTGCACAGTTGACTCCACGTGCTTACCTTTCCAGGGATACTTTCCTTAGGTTTCCACAAAGCCTCAAAGCCCAGCCCTCACATCAGCTTTAGCCCTGTGAATTGAGGACCCTGTGGGTCCTTTTCCTTTCTTAGCACCCAAAGGAAAAGAAAATCATCTCTCTATGTACTTCCATCAGGCAGAGCAGCCCATGACTTATCTCCTCTGTTTACCAAGTGCTGCTTTTCCAGTTAACAGCAATACTAAGAAGTAAAAAATCTACACACAGTTTGAAGGCTTCAACCTCACCTTGGTTTTGACTTGAAAGTGCATGCTTACAGAAAAGGAAGGGCAGTGGTGGTCCTATGACCTGATGGCTGGTCACTGGTTCAATAGCCAAGTCTAATTTCCAGCCTAGCCTAAGCTGATGTTTGAAGGCCAGCCAGGAGCAGCGCCAGAGTAAGACCAATCAACCTGTGTCCCGAGCTCTGCTCTGTCACGTCATGGGCTGGTGGCTGGTGCTGAGACCTGGGTGCACTCAGCCAGCATGGGCTTGGGGAAGGGCTGGAGTTGGCAGCTCCCCTGGGACGCACCGGGTGTTGGCAGTTGAGGGTGTGAGGTGGGTTGAAAACTGGCCCAGAGGGTGAGGATTAGTGGCACAAAGTCTAGCTGGAGGCCAGTCACTAGTGGTGTACTCCAGGGGTCAATCCTGGGTCCAGTCCTGTTGGGAAGCAGCTTTTCTGAAAAGGACCTGGGGGCCCTGATGGTCACCAAGCTGAACAGGAAGCAGCAACATGCCCTTGTTGCAAAGAAGGTGAATGGTCTCCTGGGCTCTGCATTAGGTAAAGCATAGCCAGTCCAATCATCTTCATTAATGATCCAGATGACAGGGCAGGGCGCACCCCCAGCAGGTTGGCAGATGACACAAAAGTGGCAGGAATGGCTGATACTCCAGAGAGCCATGCTGCCATCCAGAAGGACCTGGACAGGCTGAATAAATAGCCTGACAGGAACCTCCTGAAGTTCTCCTGAACAAGGAGATGTGCAAAGTCCTGCCCCTGGGGAGGAACAACCCCAGACACCAAACACCCAGACTACAAAGATGCTGGGAGGCTGTGTAGGGAGAAAATCAGAAGGGCCAAAGCCCAACATAATCTAGCTTCTGTTAAGGACAATAAAAAATGTTTCTGTAAATAGATTAGCAACAAAAGGAGGACTAGGGAGAATCTCCATCCTTTAGTAGATGAGAGTGGAAACAGTGACCAAGGATGAGGATGCCTTCTTTGCCTCAGTCTTTAACAGTAAGAGCAGCTGTTCTCCAGGTACCCAGCCACCTGAGCTAGAAGACAGAGGCAGGGAGCAGAATGAAGCCCCCATAATCCAAGGGGAAATGGTGAGTGACCTGCTCCACCACTTAGACACCACTTAGACATCCAGTGTATGGGACCAGATGGAATCCAACCAAGGGTACTGAGGGAGCTGGCAGAAGTGCTCACCAAGCCACTTTCCATCATTTATCAGCAGTCCTGGCTAACCGGGGAAGTCCCAGTTGACCGGAGGTTTGCAAATGTGACACCCATCCACAAGAAGGGCCAGAAGGAGGATCCGGAGAACTACAGGCCTGTCAGTCTGACCTCAGTGCTGGGGAAGATTGTGGGGCAGATCATCCCGAGTGCCATTACATGGCACATGCGGGACAACCAGGTGATCAGGCTCAGTCAGCGTGGGTTCATGAAAGGCAGGTCCTGCTTGAGTAACCTGATGTCCTTCTATGACAAGGTGACCTGCTTGGTGGATGAGGGAAAGGCTGTGGATGTTGTCTACCTGGACTTTAGGAAAGCCTTCAACACTGTTTCACACAGCATTCTCCTGGAGAAACTGGCTGCTTATGGCTTGGATGAGTGTACTTTTCACTGGGTCAAAAACTGGCTGGAAGGCTGGACCCAAAGAGTGGTGGTGAATGGAGTTAAATCCAGTTGGTGACCAGTCACAAGTGGTGTTCCCCAGGGCTCGGTATTGGGCTGGTTCTGTTTAGTATCTTTAACAACGATGTGGATGAGGGGATCGAGTGCACCCTCAGTAAGTTTGCAGATGACTCCAAATTAGTGGGAGTGTCAACCTGCTTGAGGGTAGGATGGCCCTACAGAGGGATCTGGACAGGCTGGATCGATGGGCCAAGGCCAATGGTATGAGATTCAACAAGACCAAGTGCCGGGTCCTGCACTTGGGTCACAACAACCCCATGCAGCACTACAGCCTTGGGGAAGAGTGGCTGGAAAGCTGCCCGGCATAAAAGGACCTGGGGATGTTGGTTGACAGTCAGCTGAATATGAGCTGGCAGTGTGCCCAGGTGGCCAAGAAGGCCAACAGCATCCTGGCCTGTATCAGGAATCGTGTGGCCAGCAGGACCAGGGCAGTGATTGTCCCCCTGTACACAGCCCTGGTGAGGCCCCACCTCGAATACTGTGTTCAGTTTTGGGCCTCTCACTCCAAGAAAGACATTGAGGTGCTGGCGCATGTCCAGAGAAGGGCAACGAAGCTGGTGCTGGTGAAGGGTATGGAGCACAAGTCATATGAGGAGCAGCTGAGGGAACTGGGGTTGTTTAGCCTGGAGAAAAGGAGGCTGAAGAGAGACCTTATTGCTCTCTACAACTACCTGAAAGGAGGTTGGAGAGAGGTGGGGGTCAATCTCTTCTCCCAAGTAACAAGCAATAGCATGAGAGGAAATGGCCTCAAGTTGCACCAGAGGAGGTTTAGGATGGATATTAGGAAAAATTTCTCCACCAAAAGGGTTATCAAACATTGGAAGAGGCTGCCCAGGGAAGTGGTGGAATCACCATCCCTGGAGGTAGATGTGTAGACATGGTGCTGAGGGGCATGGTTTAGTGGTGGTTTTGGCAGTCTTAGGTTGATGGTTGGACTTGATCTTAAAGGTCTCTTCCAACCTAGGTGATTCTATGATTCCATGATTCTGTACACTGGGGGCCACCCAGCTGGGAAGCAGCTTGGTTGAAAAGGACCTGAGGGTCTTGGTGGACACCAAGCTGAATATAAGCTGCAAAGAAGACTAACGGTGTGCTGGGCTGTGTTAGGCAAAATATTGCCTGGAGATAGAGGGAGGAGATGCTTCCCCTCTGCTCAGCAATTGTGGGGCCACCCCTGGGGTGCTGTGTCCAGTGCTGGGCTCCTCAGTACAAGAGAGACAGGGACGTACTGAGGAGAGCCAAGCGAAGCACCACAAACATGAATGAGGTTCCAAGAGGGAGGGTGCAAAGCAGAGGGAGCCAGGCTCTTCTCAGGGGTGCCTAGTTCCAGGACCAGAAGCCATGGGCACAAACTGACACACAGGAGGTTCCCTCTGAACATCAGGAGACACTTTCACTGTGAGGGTGACCAAGCACTGGTACAGGTTGCCCAGAGAGGCTGTGGAGTCTCCATCCGTGGAGGTATGCAGAAGTCATCTGGGCACAGTCCTGGGCAGCCAACTCTGCGTGGCCCTGCTGGAACAGAGGGGTTGGACCAGGTGACCTCCAGAGGGGCCTCCAGCCTCAGCCAGCCTGTGGTTCTGTGACATCCTTCCAGAGGAATATGAAGCGTTTCCTCCATCCAAGGTCTCACGTTGGGGGTCACCAGAGGTGATGGGGTGACAGGGGATAATGAGGGACTGTGACAGAGGCTGTGGCAAGGTGATGATGGGGGTGATGGTGTAACAGGGGACTGACCAGGACTGTGACAGGACTGAGGGGGGGTGATGGGGGCGGCAGAGGTGACAGGGTCTGCGATGGGGTGTGAGGGGATGATGAGGGCATGACAGGGGTGTGACAGGGTGCGACAAAGCCGTGATGGGGACAGGAGGAGGTTGGGAGGGTGACAGGGGATGGCGAGGGGTTGGGTGACGGATGACACGAGGCGGGCTGAAGAGGGATGACGGGGGCCTGACGGGGGAGTGACGGTTGCGATGGAGGGGGGAAGGGGGCGTGACGAGGATTGACGAAGCGTGACGGCACCCTCCCGGCGACAGGGAGCCGAGGGGCCGGACCTCCGCGCCGCCGGGGGGCGCTGCGCGGTGGGCGGCGGCGGGCGGTCGCCTCTCGCGGCGGCGGCGGCGGCGGCGCCTTTTCCGGGTTGGCTGCGCGGCGCTCGGGGCCGGCCCAGGCTGCAGCCGCCGCCGGCACCGGGCCTGGGCCTCGGCACGCTCTGCGCCGGCCCCGCGCCCGCCGCTCCCGGGCCGGCCCCGTCCCGTCCCGCCCCGTTCCGCTCCGGCCTGGCCCTGCCACCGTCCGCCGCCGCCGCCACCGCCGCTCTCCTGCGCGCCGCGCCCCGCCTCGCCGGCCCCCCGTGCCGGCCCCGCGCCCTCCTCCTCCTCCTGCAGCCGCCGCCTGGCGCCGCCATGCCCGGCCCGGCCGCCGGCAGCCGGGCGCGGGTGTACGCCGAGGTGAACAGCCTGAGGAGCCGCGAGTACTGGGACTACGAGGCGCACGTCCCGAGCTGGGGGTAAAGCGCCCCGCGGGGAGCCCCCTCCCCCCTTCCCCGGGCCGCCGGCGGCCCCGCACCCTCCTGCGGACATCAGCCCACAGGGAGGGTTCCTTGTCCTCCCCCCTCCATTTTGGGGTGTCCCCGGGGGGCTGTGGGCCCCTGGGGGAGGGGGGCTGGCAGAAGACACCCCCCCTTCCCCCCAGCCTGCTGCCCTGTCAGTTATCCTCCTCCCCCTTCCTCCTCCTCCTCTCTCCCCTTGGTGCCCGCAGCAATCAGGACGACTACCAGCTGGTTCGCAAGCTCGGGCGAGGGAAGTACAGCGAGGTCTTCGAGGCCATCAACATCACCAGCAACGAGCGGGTTGTTGTGAAGATCCTCAAGGTGAGTGTCCCGTTGATGGTGTAGGGGCTTGTGGCTGCTGGAAGCAAGGGGGAGAGGAGCTGGGTTGGCAGGCCCAAAGGGCTGTTGGGTCTCCTCCTTCACCCCAAAACTCTTGTTTTCTTGTTAAGGATATTGGGACAGTAGTTTTGGAAATGGATGTGGCGTCCCACGTGCTGTAGCGATGTTTTGGCGTCTCCACCCCTCCTGTCCAGCATAGTTCTGGGCTGAGAGCTCCTCTGGAGGAGCAGAGCAGTGAGTCCTGACGTTTGAACAGCGTTGCATGTGCTGCCTGCGTTTAGTAAATTGTATCTGGCAATGCCTGTCTAAAACAGCCCAGGGAGCGCCATGTCAACAGGAGCGTGAAGCCTGGAGTGGGGAATCCTTCTGTTAACCTCTAGATGGCTGGCATGTGGCCTTTTCAGAGCCAGACAGTGGGATGCTCAGCAGTCAAAAAAGCAGGCAAAAATTTTATATTCAGGCTTTTAGAGGATCTGTCATGGAAAAGAACTTCACCACAGGCAGGCCAAAAACACCATGGGAACTTGAGACTGAAAGAGGCTGGCTGAAGTTTGGCACTGTTGGTGACCTGTATTCTGGTGTGTTGGCCCTAGTGGAGTCGGGCTGTGGGGCCGGGCTGTGGAGACCGTGCAGCAGTAACAAGTTACCGTTTGGGGTTGCTGAATGCGTGGGTTAGCCGCTGCAGGGCACGCCTTCCTGTGTTTGGCGCTGAAGCAGCAGGCTCACAGCAAGCTGTGGTAACTGTTCTAGTAGCAATCTGTGTTGGTGATCTGGGAGTAGACAGGGGCATTAAAAAAAACAGAAATGAAAAGTTAAGAGTTGAGCTGGTTTTGGTTTGGGCTTGGCTGACACTTGTGGATGTCGCTTGTTGGACCAGCAACACGTGTCACTTGTTTCCCAAGAGCACGTGGGAGCCAGTGTCTTGACTATGGGTGTTCTAAGAATTTGCGCACACACTGATCGGCATTGTGCAGCGGGGTCTGAGCTTAATCTGCCCTTGCAGCCCCTAAGACTAGCAGCTACCTAGGACACTCATCTCTCTGCAGGGCTGTAGTCTTAAGGCATTTGCTTGATCCACGCAGATAGCGTGGCTGGCTCTCTCTGCTGATATCCCCTGCTTCCTTGGGATCTTCCTTGGCTTCCCAGAGAACTTGTCATGGTTTATCTGGCACCGCTCCTAGGCAAGGTGTGATCCGCCATCTGCCTCTGGGAGGAGGTATGCACACCCCTGCTTTGGCTGTGGTCAAGGTGGTGGCCAGGTGAGCCGTTTGGGAGAACCCCTGTGGCTGAGCCTGATGTCAAGGACAGAGTGGTGAGGCTCACATGTCCTCACCAAGCTGAGCACCTCTGGCATACTGTTTGGGCCTCCCCCTCCTTTGGGTGCTTTTATGTGGTTTTGGGTTTTGTTTTTTTTAAGTAGGTGCAGGTGGGAGTTTCTGCTATGAGAAAGTAGTCAAAGGTAGCCAGTGCAGAGCTGGGTTTTACAGCAAGATGGTTTGTCGCTAGGCTGGGGACACTGTGTACTTCTTCATGCTGCTCTGCAGCTCCTGATGGTCTCTTCTGCTGTGGTTTGTTGAGACCCTAGGTCTTGTCCCACGTAGAAAGGCACCACAAAGCTGAGAAGAGACTGCAGGGAAAGTCATCAGAAGTCTTCCTCCTTGCCTCTTCCCAGCCTAAAGAGCCTCCCCTGGAGCGATGCTTCTCTCCCTGTGGCAGCCAAACTGTGTCATATCTAGGGAGCCTGTCAGCATTGGACTGTGAGTCAGCTGGCAAGAGTCATCTGAGAGCGGCTGGGTGCTCCTTCTCCTTGGGGCCTGAGTGTGTTGCCTTAATGCCCTGAGAACAGGGGACTGGATTGTCCTAGATTTTAAGCAGATAGTGTTGCCACCAGTTCCCCTGGCTCCCCCCGACTTGTATTAAGATGCAGACGGCATTCCTGCAAGTGAGCAAGGAAAAGCAGAAAGTCCAGATAAATAAAGATGAACTTTCTTCTTTGTGGAAAGTGGGTCAGTGAAACGTGACTTTCAGAGCAGTGTTGTGTATGTTATGAAAACCTGTGAAGTGTGGCAATAACATCACTCTGATCTGTGGAAAGTGCCTCTGGTTTCCTGTAGCTAGGCTTACATGTAATTACACTCACCATTAAGTTTATCTACAGTGGAGCCTTAGCAAAGAGGCTGGGTCTCTCTGTTCCTCCTAATTCAGGCTGGATCCTCTGAGGTGGGAAACGCAACCAAAAGTCTTCAGGTTTTTGTGTGGCTGTAGGGGTGGGACAAAGGGGAAGACTGTTGCTGGGTGATGGATGCGGCTGCTTAGCACAGTTGCTTTTTCATCTTTAAGGGTTTTTTGAGAGGACAATTTATGTGATGTGTTAGAGTGATTTTTAGCAAGAGTCAGTGTTTTAATATCTGCACCTCATGGGAGGTGACTGGTGTCTCTTCCCAGCCTTGCTCTTTGAAGCAGTTTATCCTTACTGAGCTGAAGTTTGCATGCAGCAAGTACCTCCCCTGCCTTTTTTCTCCCATTCTTTGGTGTTGTGCTACCTGAAGATCTTGTACCCTCCTTCAGAGAGGTCAGGAAATTTTATCACCCTTCCTTTCATGCGGAACTGAGCCACAGAGATTTCCTGTGTGACTTTGGGCAAGTCCCTTAGCCTCAACATAGCTGAGACTAGAGCATAGGTCCTAGTCTAGTGCTGCATGAATGAGGTAACTGCTCTTCCTCTTCTGGCAGTAACTTGCCTTGTTTGCTTAAGTGCCATATGAAGACTTTAGCTTTGGACGAGGCCAGGGAGCTAATGGCTCTGACTGGTATCACAGTGCCCCAGGCCTTTTGGGCTTGCATAAAGCAAGATGCCCCATTTCCTTGGCCAGTACCCAGCATTGCCTTTCTGTTCTGCTACCCTAAGTGCAGGACCCAGGCGTAATCCTGCAGGAGAATGGGATGTGCTCATGCCACTAGTTGTGGTCGTAACATCTGTCAGCAAAGGAGCAGAGTTAAGGTCATGCAGGTGACTGTAACATTACCATTTCCTGGGTCAAGTGCCTTTATTTGCAAATATGATGCTCTTAATGTCACTTTTCCCAGGAAAATTCTGCAGCCCTTTTAAAAAAAAAAAAAGGCAAACGAAGCAAGCAGGTTACTTCTCACTCCACTGCAGCAAGACATCAGGTCGTGCTTTGTAGGACAGTGTGTGCAAAGCAGCAAGGCAGGAGCCCTCGTTTGCCATGCAGACACCCCAGGCCAAGTGTCCTCCAAAAGCTTTTATCTTGAGAAACAAAGCAAAGCGCAACTCCTCAACTTCGCAAGCTGTTCAAGGAGCAAAGGTTCAGCAAAAAAAACTGCCATGGGCCTGAAGTCATCTTGGTAGGTAGCGGAGGCCTCTGGGCTGTACTGACCTTCCTACCTCTCTGGGGTAGTAGGGCATGGAGTTAGCCAGCAGCTGTGCTCCTGCAGTCCCTAGCTGGTATAGGAGGCTCTTGTGGTCTTTTTGATCTGTCTGGCCTCGGTACAGCTTCCTGCATGTGTAGGGGAGGGTCAAGCAAAGAAGAGCGAATGTGTGAACATGTCCTGTGTGTGCTTTTGTGTCTTGCTTAAGTTTGATGCTAAAGTTTGACTCCCAGGATGAGGTCTGACATTCCTCAGAATCTACAAAGGAAGTTTAGGACATCGTTGTTTCCAGTGAGTCACATATCGTCTACATCCAATGCAGGTATCTAAAAGCACAGCTCTGCTCTTTCATATCTAACCACATAGATTTAGATTTTTGGTGGACCACTGAAGTCAGTCTACAACCTTTGGGCTGTCTCTTTGATGCACTTCTCATTTTGCTTTTCTGCTAATGCAGCTCCAAAGTGTCTGCCAGTCTCTTCATGTGCCTTAAAAGTGAATCTTTCGTTCTGGGGTAACAGTGTTCCTGGGGCACGTGAACAGCATTGCAAGTTGCCACTGTAAAAGCCAAAGATAAACTTTCCACATTGCTTGTAATTTTTGTGGGTCATTCTTTGTGGTGTTACCTACAGTTATGACCGTTGGTCAGTTTCAGCTGTATCGCAGCATCCTTCACAGCCTGTTGTCTTGTACTGATTACTGCCATCTGAGCGTCCGCTTAGGTCAGAGATTACAACATCCATATTGTCAGCTCTGTGCAGGAGTCCTCCTGCTTTCCTGATGCATGTATGTGTCTACGTACGTTCTACTTGCCTGCGAAGCATTGAACCCATCACATAAAGAGACTGTTTTGTTTCCTTGTATGGTTGCTATCTGCATAGGCACAATATGCAAGCAGAGGTTAGGGGAAGAATGCAGTTACAAGGAGAGGGACCAGTGAAATGGAGGCTCTGCAGCAGTGATGAAATAGCCCCTTTCTCCTTTGATGGCTTTTGTCCTTCTGTGCTGAGTCTGTGAACTGGAACTTTCAACCATGTACGTGGTTTCACAAGTGCATTCTTGTTTGTTTGGCTGTTTTTCCCGTTCCCCCTTTTGGGCTGTGTGAACCCTCCAGAGCTGCTGCTCATACCAGGCACTGCTGCAAGTGTTGAACTCAAATTATCGCTCTAGTAGCTAGAGAGCCATTTGGGGGTGGTAGCCCTGTGGGTCTGATAAATTTTCTTCTGTCCCTAAAAGCTTTAGAGCCCACATACATCAGCATGTTCTAGATGGGGGCTGAAATGACTCCTGTGCTGGTATGCAGAAGGTATTGCCCAGGGAAATAGGATTGGATGATGTTGGCCCCTTGGGCTGGAGCTTTTGACTGCATCAGTGACCTTCCACCAAAGTCGTTCAATGCCTGCTCCTGGTAGCTATCTGTGTCTCTTGCTCTTCCTGTGTTTGCATGCACTGAATCAGCTCTCCCTGGCCTACTTCCTCCTCTGGCAGTCTTGAAATGAGCCCCTTTGCAAAAGAGCTGGGTACACAGCTCTTCTCTTTTAAACACCAGTTGCCCACACTGAGCTTGGCACAGTTGGCTGCTGGAGTTCAGCCTTGTTTGGAGCTGAGACCAGCTGAGATGGTACCAGGTGTCTCAGAGGTCTGGAGATGCAGCTGATAACTCTTGCGGTGGTGGTCTAGCACCCAGGAACTGGTGAGCTGTGAAGCTGCTGCTCATGCGAGGAGGAGGGTGAGTTACGGCACTGTGTCTGTTCACAGTGGGCTAGGCCAGAGCCTGAGTGAATGATTCTCATCCCTTGTAATGGTGGTGGTGGGGATCGGGGCTTGATCCTTATGTGTCTCCCTTTTAGTTGACTGTGGAAGTCTTGATGCGTCATGGGCAGTCCTGAAGCCCCAGGAGGGCTGTTTTGGGATGCGCTATGGGGGGAGGAAAGGCATTCTGAAGGAAAGATAGGCACTGCCCTCAAAACATGTGCTGGTATATTCTACTGAACTTAAATAAAAAAGTGAAAGTGCTTTAGTAGTTTCAAGGTAGGTTTTTTTCCCCTCTCTTCTAAAAATCAAGAGCAGCTCGGGAAAGTTTGAATTCCCATAATGGAAGTTGTAAGATGCAAACGACCGACAGTATTAACACAAGTGGGCTCCTTGATTTTGTAGCTCTTTTGAATATGATTATCTGGTTTCCCAGCTGATGTCTGGCAAAATAAGCACTGCTGCTCTGAAGCCAATTTTGCTGTTGAGCAATCTGCATCGCGCTTTATAGGCCGATTACTCTGACCCTTTCGATAATACTTGCTAGAGATGAATGAGCTTCTAGTGCCAGCTTTTAAATGTTTAAAGCCTGTCATAAGGATGCTGCTCAAGCCTTTTGCTGGTCTTGGATGTTGTGTGTTGAGATTTCCCTGCTTGTTCACTGGAAGCATCGTGGTGTTTCCAGGCTATTCAGGTTTGGTGAGCAAAGAATAGATCTTTTTCTTTATGGGATGGTGGATTTCAGTTTCTCGCAGATTTGTATCTTTTGACTGCTAAACCTTCTTCCCTGCTGCACTAACCCCAGTTCTTTTTCAGAGCACCTGCTAGGCAAAACCCAGCACCTTCTGTGACTCCTTCAGAGCAGAACGTGTGCTCCTCAGCTGGCAGTGTGTGCACACTGCCTGGCTGCCTACTTTTGGCTAATGTGAAATGATTTTTATGCTTTGGATTTCACGTGCCTTCTTGGTCACTACTTTTCTTTCTCAGTGTGGAAATGCGCAGACAACTTTGGGTAATAAATTTATTTTCTCTCTTTGCTTGAATTCAAGCCATGGGTCCCCAGGTTGTTGGGGAAGGCTGGAACTGAAGCATCGGACAGAAGAGTGTACTCCTTTGCTTCAGAAACCAAGCAAAAAAAGATGATTAACCAAGCAGTCATTTATTCGTTCAAGACAGGAAGTGATGGTTGCAGCCTTGTATTTAAAGGTTTATTTTAGCAAACAATGTTAATTCTCCCAGCTGGTGTTTGCTGCAGCTAGACTCCTTCACTGCTTACAAGTTTACATGATCTCATGGAAAATGACCCAGGATCTGATCTCTCGGTCACAGAGAGATGTTTTCTTCTGCATCTACCTGACTGCAAAGCAACTACTTATCCAATGCCATTTCTCAGCTCTGCAGAGGGATGGCATTGCATGATACTCCCTGATCTGGGATAACACAGGCCACTGTCACTGTGTCTTCTGCCTGACTTCCAAGTGGATTGAAGCACCCTTATAAGATCCTTTTGGCTGGTAGGGTGGGAAACCTGCAGCAAAGGGTGGCCGGCTGGGGACAGTTGAGTGAGAACTGCCAGGTCCAGCAGAGACCAACCTCCTGTGGCTGGAGGTCACCTTGTCCCTCTGCTCTGGGCACTCAGCGTGGTGGACAGCTGTGAGCTGCATGTTTTGTCTCCACTGTCTACAGCCACCTCACTTCAGTTCACCTGAGGAAGGAAGTAGTTTCCTGGGAAACTGGAAAACTGGCTTGTGTGAGACAGTCATGTTGTTCTAAGCGTACTGCTGCAGTTGAAGGAATTAAACCCCTCCCAGTGTAGACATGGTTAAACTGAGACATGTCTTTTAGCCTGGTTTCCTATGGAAACAAGCCTTATGCAATCCTGCTGTCTGTCAGCCTTTCTCCCCCTCCTCCCCCCAGTAGTTTTTGCACTGGTTGGCCAATTTCAACCAAATGCGACAGAAGTCTCCAAGCTGTCAAGTTTGTACAGATTTCACGGAAATAGGTGTTTCCATAGAGCAGAGGGACTCTGTCAGAGCCTGTCTTGGAGGGAAAGGCTGCAGTGAGGGTTTGACTCATACTGGTCACTGGAGAATCCCAGCATAGAGGAAAGCTTTGAAATGCCTCTGCCGTGGGAACAGAGGGAATTGGAGTCTGCACCTGTATAAAACATTGCCTTGCAAACACAGGCGGATCAAACTCGGGAGCAGTCAATTTTGTCTAGGTGCCTGCTCCATTCCTCTGCTGGGAATCTACCTCCCAGGGCAGGGAGACTGAGCCGTGTAGGAAACACAACCTGAAATGCTGCTGTTCATACCTGGTTTAATAAAATAGCCTTAAATGAGTACTGTTAAAATACTCTGGCTGCAAGGGCTAGTGTTTTAGAAGCAATCCCTGCTAGGAGAGGCAGATGGTTGGAGGCCATAATAGCTTCAGTTAGTTCACATTTAATCCATGTGTATTTGGAGTCAACATCCTTGGAGAGACGGATCAGGTGACTCTGAGAGACTTAATCCTGGTGCTTGGAGGCTATGCTGCTGATTGCCTGTGGTTTCAGCAGTATTGGGGTCTGGGGACAGGAGGGCTGTCAGCAGAGTTTCTGTGGTTGTGAATAGTTAGCTCCAGTGCAGTACTGGCCGTGTGCTGGAGTGGTTTGCATCGAGGTGTTTGAGTTGCCAGATGTAAGAGCTTGGGCTTGGAAGCAGTTACTGGGCAAAATCTGAGCCCGAGTGTTGTGCTCTTGGGTAGCAGACACCATTGGCAGTTGTGGCTGGAGCAATGGCATGGGACAATGTGTGGGTAGGAGGTGGCATGTGGCTGGGTAGGCGGGTACAGTGAAAGCTGTATGGGGTGGGGTGGAGGCCAGTAGTCGCTACTATTTTCTCCTGCAAATCTGAAATGGGGAAATCCTCCGTTCCCCTGCATTGCTCTCTGTGGAAACTTCTGGGCGATAGCTTTTCCTCTGACAACATTACTTCAGCCTGTGGCATTTCTCTCCACCTCATCCCTGTTTTCCTAGTAGTGGAAAACCCTGTTCTGACCACTGGCTGCAGGTGGGGAGAGTGCTCTGATGCTGCACTGCTTACAAGCCTGCAATGAGCAGGGCTTCCCGTACCCCCACCCTGCCCAGAGGCCTGCAGAGCCCTTACCCTAGCTCACAGCTGACGTGGAGGTACCGTAGCCATATCCGGACATCCTGGCCTGAGCTCTCTGCCACTGCAGCTTAGCAGGAAAATGTGCAAACACCGAGCGGCTCTTAACTCTCCCTCTTGCTGAGACAGTGTTCGCTGGAGTGTCTTCTCTTGGTGATGTCAGACATGCTGCTGTTGGTGATTACCTCCAGGCATTTCATTAAAAAAAAGACCTAACTTTCTTCTCTCCTTTTTCCCAAAAGTCGCTGATTCTGTCTGCTCATGTCTTTTAATAACAGTGTTGTGGGTAGGGGTAGATTTCTGGTGGAGATCATGCAGGGCATCGTTTTTCCATCCTGAAAAAGGTAGAAACATGTGGAAGTGACTGGAAGACATCATCTTCTGCCCCAGGGGGGCGTTGGTAGCTATGGAAGGAGAAATGGAAATCTCAGCGGGATATCCTCCTCTACCTAGCTGATACAAAAGGCTGTTGAAATAACTACAGTACAAAGGAAAAGGTATTTCAAAGAGGGCTTTCGGTCCTCTTGGCTGTGTTTGGGCACTGTTTCAGCTCCCCATCAGGTGCAAGTGTCTCAGCAGAGAGGCTGTGATGCATGTCTGTCAGTAGCCAGGCCATTCAGCGAGCGCCTTCAGGACGGCAGTGGCTCAGCTCCCTCTTTGAAGTTCCTTGGAAAACAGCTTGTGTGTGCATCTGCCTCTCTGGACAAGCAGAGTAACCAAATTACATCCTCTAATTCCATCTTGGCCTTATGGTAAGATCAGTGCATGTGGGCGACACAAGGGTGGCATCTATCCCCATGCTGACATGAATTAAATTAGTCCCTAATGAAGCATCTTCCTCTCAGGTTCGTAAACGTAGCCCTCCCCTCTGCTGGTTTCCGTTCCCCCTGTGCTGGCTGCTTCTCCCTGTCTGTCTGACCTCCCACTAGCTCCAGCCATGTCTGGGTACTTCCCAGCGAACCCTGCCCTGTGTTGCTCCAGCTCTGGCTGACAGCTGCGATGGCCTTGCTGCCGTTTTCCATAGTGGCTTTATGAGGTGCTCACGCTCCCTGTGCTGGTATCGGTGTTATTTTTGGCACTTTGCTTCGGGCTGAGTTCTCATCTTTTGGCTTGAAAGTCTAGCTCCTGCCTTTTAACTTGGAAGAGTAGAAGGGCAGAATTTGAATCTGAAGGTTTCAGCCACCTGAAGAGCCTAGAAAAACAGCATATTTTATCGCTTATATAAATGGCATATTTTCTCACTATATAAAAAACTTCTCCCATCTCTCCTACATTCCTGTGAGGGGTCTGAAGCCAGGGATTGCTTTGGATTTGCCTGTAATGGGAGGGTGAGTTGCTGCATCAGCACTCTGCAGCCATCGTTGAAGTGGGAGGCTGGGGCAGAGGTGAGGCAGCGAGCATGAGCTGTTGAGCTCTTGGGGCTCCTTGTCTTCCACATAGACATCTGATAACGTGTGTCACTTTAGTAAGGTGCCTTGTACCTCTTTGTCATTCCCTGTTACTCCCTTCCTCACACACCAGACTCTTGTGACAGATGGTGTTTTAGAAAGCTAAATATCTGGAGAGGAGCGTTTTCATCAGCAAACCTCACTGACAGGGCAAGGGCTTTACCAGTCCCTGCAAGATGTCTCTGCAATGGTACCAGTGGTGCAGGAGGGGATATTCCAGCTCTGCAATGAAGGGCTGCTAGACTCAGTGACTCGCAACCGGCGATGCCCACACCAGTCACTAGCCAAGGCTCATTTAAAAAGTTTCACCTCTTAGCTGCTCTAAGCTGTCTTTCCTTTCAAGCAGGCACAGAGCTAGAGTTGTCCTGGGAGCAGATGAGTTACAGAAATGATCGTTCCTTTGCGTTGAAGTGAACCACCAGATCAGCAGAGTGTGAAAGCTAACCCAACCTCCAAGCCCCTGCCTTGGGAGCAGCTGTTCTTTGTCACTCTCTGCAGGGTGATGTCCAGAGAAAAGCTTACTTTGCAAAGGGAGTTCCTGGGATTGCGCAGATTCGAGGAGTCATCAGAAACTGTTTAAAATGTCTGTAGGCTTTAAAAATAATCATGGTATATGGATGCGATGGCATGCTGTGCAGTTGGGTCTGTGGTCTCAGGGTGGTTGTGAAAGACGTGCACATAATTAAGTGAAACTGTCTGAGCTTACTAGAAATCTTGGTGTTGGAGACTCTCAGGTTGTCATTTCATTGGATTAAAGTGCTCACTGGGAAATGGGTTGGGACAAGGAGTAAAAAAGTGGTTTGTGCTGGTAAAAAACCCAAACAACTGAGATATGAGGTCCACCGTACTTGTCCTATGGCCCTAAATGCACAACACAGGAGTGTGCTGAGATTTCCACATAGCAGTCCAAGGCACTTTTAACCACAGTTACTGGAGTCACAATTACGTTTGTCTGGAGTGGTTTGATTTTTCCCCTAATGAGTGGAAAGGTTTCACTGATGAGAGGGGAATCCCAGTTCGTGCAAGGTGTCTGTCTCCTCTTTGAAGCTAAAAATGTTCCTTTGTCAGGGTGGGAGCAGAGAGAGGAGGGGAGGTGATGTGATCCAATCAAAATCAGTGGTAGAAATCTGTGTTCATTTCTGAAAGGACTCTCACTTCTAATTTCTTTTGTCTATTTAAGCCAGTGAAGAAAAAGAAGATAAAACGCGAGGTTAAGATTCTGGAGAATCTACGTGGTGGCACCAACATCATTAATCTGATTGACACTGTCAAGGATCCAGTGGTAGGTGCCTGTGTGTTGCAGTGTGTGTGGTGGGCTTGCCTCTCCGCTGGCTGCAGGCACGGGACAGGCACTGCCACATGACTTCTGCTCTCAGCTTGAGTTAGGTGCTGCCTGTGTCTATGTGCCAGCCAGGGGCAAGTGGTGTCCAGCTCATTAGGGTCTCCTGAGGTGGGCTGCTTTGGATGGGCTCATGTTCCCGACTCTTTTACGCCCCTTCTGTGAGTTTCCCATAGCTGATGGGGGAGAAGTTTTGTAGTGCTACAAATTTTCTGTAAGAAAGCAGAGCCTGTAGCTTTCCAGCTCCTGCCTAGCATCTGCAACATAAGTGTCTGCCAGGGCAATTGGATAGTAAGCACTTTTCATCCTTCTGGTTGCTGCCTGCTCAGTGACCAGAGGCCATATCCTTTGTCTGCATTGCCACAATTACCCCATTCCTGGGAAGTTTCTCTGACTCGCAGCTGGCTGGGGTCTGTGACTCCCAGCCTGCTGGCAGCCACAGAGAGAAAATGACACTGCTGTAGCATTGGCAGTCCCGGCTGACCTTCCTCCTGTGATGGGCTGCAAGGCATTAGCCCCTGATGACGCCTTTTGCCTTGCCCAGTGCTGTCTCTGCTCCATGGTGTGGGGAGAAGCAGCACTGGCCAAAATGCCGTGTTGGTGCTTGCTGCATGGGGTATAAGCAGAGCTTGCATCTGCCGGCTGCGGGAGCAGGGCTGCGTTTCTCTCACTGTCCTGCTCCCACCCTGCTCTCCACAGTGAGGGTTGGGCAGGAAGCAAAGGCTTTCTCGGGTCTCTTGGAGCAAAGAAAAGTCAAGAGGGTGTTTTAAACCATGACTCACTCACACTCTCTCTCTCTCTCTCTCTTTCTCTCTCTCTTGCAGTCAAAGACCCCTGCTCTGGTGTTTGAGTACATCAATAACACAGATTTTAAGGTGAGTCTGCCTGAGTGTGGAAGGAGGAGGCTTCCCATTTCTGTTGAGTGCCGTGATCTTGGGTCGTCAGATACCCCTCAAGAGCTAAGGGGGGAAGTTTGGGGCTTTCACTTATGTTGGCTTCACCTTCCTTTCCCCACGTAAATCAGAAACCTGTAAATAGGCTCTAGATGACACGGAATAAAAAGCTTGTGTGCTGAATCTCCTTCCAACTTTGAGGAGTAAATTCACCAGGTTAGATATTCTTACTCCCCTCTCAATTTAGTAATTACTGCTGTGCTATATATTCAGCCCAAGTTAATCCCTGTGCTGCGATGCTCTATTTACAGCAGTGCAATTGATGGAGCAGGTGACACCGATTTGTGCTGGAATCCTTCAGACCTGGGGCCTGTGGGGTGGCAGAGGCTGGAGAGCATGTCTCCCACTGCTGGTGGGCCTGGAGTGGGGGAGTGAGCAGTCGTGAATACATCTTAAGAGCTTTTCTGCTTGCCTGAGGCTGCAGGGTATTCCCTGGCTCTTCTGATTTCTGGGGAGCTCAAAGTGGTATTACTCTCTCCTGAAATGGGGGTCCTTCTGTCTGAGTGCAGCTACAACTGCCACGCTACTGAAATGCTGGTGGCTGGCAGCAGCAACCTGATACATAAAAGGGATATATAATTAGCAACCACACCTATTTTAATGGTATATTTGCTTCCCCCATGTGAAGCTTTACCCTAAGTCATTAAGTCAGTAGTGGAGAATTGATTGAAGAGTTGCCATTAGAAAGCCAGCAGTCATCCCCTCCTGCACTGCTCAGAGATCCCTTTCGTTCCATGTTATGGGATGGTGCTTTTTTTCTTCCTGTGCATGCCAGAGCGTTGTGTGGGTGCACGCCTTGTAGGATGCAGCTTCAGCAGACAGACCGAACACCCAGAGAAGGACCCTGGGTTGGTGTTGGTGGAAAGGAGGCAGCTTGTCAGCTGGTCCACGGACCATCTCACCTGCAGCCCTGCACTCTGCGAGGCAGCACCTGTTTTTTCTGTCCCTCTGGGGTTGGTCTGGCGGGCTGAATCCTGCTGGGTGGAACCCTGTGCATAGCCTGAGCTGCAGCCATGCTGGCGGTGGTAGTCTTGGTGCTACTTAATCTCATATTTACTGCAGAAGCTAGAATAATAGTAACTTGCTGCAGTGTCTGCCCTGACAGCTGTGGGTGGGGAGATGAGTGTTGCCTCCATCGAGTAAACAGCCATGAGTGCTCTGTGGTGACCTTTCAGGGCTAATTAAAGCAGGCTTGGTTTGTCTGGGCTTCATTGACATCAGCTGGGCTGTTCCAGTGCCGCATGTATGTTGGGAACATGCCCCTCTGCTTCTCCTGGTGACCCAGGGACTCTTCATACGGCTGATCCTGGAAGTTTTTAACTTTCTATTTAGAGAATTTTTATTTATTTTTTTATTTTTAATATATGGCTTGAGATAAAGTAGGTTGCTAGGGCAGTGGCACACCGTGCTGAGGATCACTTTGTGTGTCTCCTAGTGAAAGCGTGATTACACTACTCTGTCATGTCCTTAGAGGAAAAAATTATCATCAAAGTTATCACCCAGTAACTGAAACATGTTCACAAACTGGAGTGTTAAGTAGTTACTTGAGGCCAGTGGCCAACAGGGACTCTTAACTGAAAAATGCAGGGCTTGGTAAGGTAAGACAGCATTGGTCTGGCCACAGCAGAAGTTACAGTGCTCAGGTCTGGCTGTTGCACTAGAAACAACTGTATGAGTTTGCAGCAGATTATTTCTAGGCTCCTAGGAGAAGGCCTGGGTCCTCGAGGAAGTCCAGATTCACAGCTGTACAAGCCCAAGACAGAAGGTATTGATGCTTTTGATGCTGATTGATACAAGGCAGGAATAACTTGTCTTGGGAATGCAAGCATGTCCCCCACGGCATCCAGTATTGCTGTTTGTGTTCAGAGCTTATTTGTAACCTGAACTTCACTAGCTACATATGGGGCGTGTGGGTTATTTGAGCTACACTCCCATGAGCTCTGCTGCCTATTTGGGTAGGTTCTTGGGTCTGCAGCTACCTGGCAGATGACAGAGCTGCTGCTATTCACAAGTGCCTGTGGATATATTCTTCTGTACAAAGGCTCCCAAGCTGTCTCTTCCTGTGCTCTGAAGTGTCCTTGCCAAGCAGAAAGCACAGAGAGTAGATGAGACCACTTGTGTTGGAGGTCTTGGCTTGCCCTATACCTCTATACATGAAGCAGCTGGAGAGCACCCAGTCATTGTCCCCTCTGCTCCGCAGTCCTGATCTCCCCAGGCAGCTGAATTCTGCTGGAGTTAAGTGCCACATGAGCTAATCCTGGTGACACGGACCTCTTCTCTATGTTTGGAGGTGGCTGCTACTGATCTGCCCATCTCTTCATTGACTTCTGGATTCAGCAGTACTGATAAGTACCGTGCATCTCACTGGCAAATCACCTTCAGGATGTTTGAGGGGGTTCCCAGGGCAGCTTGTGTACAGCAGGTAGTTGCTGACTGCTTTACAGGATTGTGTTTTTCTCTGTCCTGTTGGCAGCAGTTGCTCCTCACAAGCTTGGATGTCTCCTCAGTTGTCTCCTTTCTGGCAGTTTCTTTCCTTCAACATTATTATTTTTTGCTTAATGTTAATACTTTTCACCCCTTTGCCCATTCAAATGGCAGGACACTATTCATGTCCATGCACCCATGAAAATGGCTGCTGGGTTTCCTCAGGTCTCTGTGCATGGGCAGAAGCTGCAGTTCTGTGGGGCGTAAACCATGGCTGTGGACAATTCCGGATCAGAAGCACAAGCTTGCATTCCACATGGTTTGGCTATTTTTAAATGACAGTATAAGCAGGAGACTTAAGTGATACCATCCTAGAGCTGATACGTTTTCTTAAATTACCTGGCTCTGTCCCTTCTGAAAGTAACAGCTCGGTACTTGCAGGGATGATGAGTTGTAACTAGACTAAATGCGTATTCTGCTGTGTGAGGGCGGCAGTTTGTGTATGGGGCTACTGTTTCTCTTCAGACCTGCTATATTACTTGTCATCTGTGAGCATTCAAGCTACCCCCAGTCATCTGCCTTAAATGATAGCTGCACTGCAGAGCCATGCAGTCAATTGAGTAACCATCACTGAAATTAAATGTCTTTTGCTAATTGGTTTCAAACTAGAAATGAGATGGCTGTCCTTCAACCACTGTCAGCTGTCACCTATTTTATGTAATCCATGAGCATACCTGGTACTGTGCCTTTTATTGCCCCAAAGAGGCAAATCCCTTGGGAAAGAAGGGGGCAGAGGCAGGTCTCCAGGAGCACTGCTGAGTTGGGTTTGCTGTTGCCTTGTTAAAACATACTAGCAGGTTTGCAGCTGACAAGGAGATGGGCAAGAAAGGTGAGCAATGAAAGGTTGCTCCAGCCTGTTGGAGTTGTGGGGACAGAGGGCTTTTGAGTCAGATCTTCCACTTTGCGTGCACCTCAGTGAATTTTCCGGCTAAGTGGCTGAGAGGGAAGCTTGTGCCTGTGTTTTATCCTTGTACATCCAAGGTTTCTTTAAAAAATAGTTGTCGCCCTGCATCGGCAGTGCAGAAGTATGAAAGATTCTCTTCCCTTGCATGGCTGCCGAGGCCGGGATGCTTTGAGAGCATTTTCCTTTTGCTGCTGCCTGCCTTGCACCCCAAAGCAGTGTCTCTCTCCTCAAACGGCTCCTCGCAGCCATCCTGTTGCTTTGCAGATGCTGCTTCCTACATGTAGCCAGCCGTGTTGCTCACTCAAGGGAGAAGAACAAGTGTTTTAACTCCTGTCAGCCCCATGGAAAGGGGAAGCCTGTCTCTGCCTCCACCGGCACTAACAGGATTAGTTTAGGATTGGTTACGTGGTATGTGCCAAAATATCACCAAAAGCTGGAGAGGGGTAGAGGCTGCCAGTGGGTGAGTTTGGCCTTTCCTTGTGCTCTGTATGGAGAAAGGAGACCAGCCCAGGTCTCTGAGGCCTTGTGTGATCCTGAGTGCTAGCAACTAGCTGAGCATATGTTTGAGCTGGGTCTGAGTGATCCCCGCAGTGATGTTTCTGATAGTTCTACTCTGAAGAGCCAGCTGTAAGAGCAGAGCATGGGACATGTCTCCAAAGGAGGTGTCTGCTCTCCCCTGCTAGGCTGGGCAAAGGGGATTTGGAGCTCACTGGAGTCTTCTTGGGGCAGCTGCTGTGCAGGACTGTGCAGTGGAAACCTTGGCTCTGTCCTTCAAAGCCTTCTGCGTTCACCAGCTGCCTGCAGTGGGACTGAGCACTCTCCTGCAGGGACTGTTCCCCACAGCAAGCAGAGCCTGGGTGCTGCTAGCCACGCTGCTGGCCTTGGCACAGCGAGAGGGTCAGAGGTACTGGGTTTCTAGGGAAGTCTGTTGAAAGCTGGTTGCCCAACGGCTGCCTCTGCTGAAGGCTGTAAGTTGGAGAAGCAACAGCACTTTGGGCCTGAGAAGAAAGGCATCAGTGACCTCCCTTCCATCCCCTCCCTGCTTACAGGCAGCGAGAGGCAGAGGAGCCAGGGAATGGGGAAAAGGGGGTCTAGCCCTGTTCTGCTATTGCCTCTCCTGCCCTCCTTCCCCAGGTGCATTCATGTTGCCAGGTGAAGCTGAACAGGGCAGTGATTCCCAGAAAGACATGTTTTAAGCATCTCTGTCCCTCCATAGTGTTTCTTACCTAAGCAAGCCATTTAAACAAACTCCTGGAAGGGCTCAGCTGTCCTCTGCTGGCCCTGGGTCGTGCATCAGAGCCATGTGCAACCGAGTCAGGAAATATAGCCACAAGCTACAGCAGGGATAGGTCTTTTTTGCTCCCTGCTCACTTGTCTGCTTCAGTGGGTTGCTCTGAAGTGTTAGGATCATCCCAGCTCATGAGAATACAATGCGGCTTGTGTCCCAAAGGCTGTTAAAGCTCTGCGTGTGTACGTGACACTTGTAAGTTGTCAAATGATTTCCCAGAGGAGTATTGGGTGTGGTGGGGCTGTTTGGAGCTGGCCCTAAGTGAGGCAGGATCCCGAGGATCTCGGCATGGGTGTGGAGGGGACCTGGGGCCAAAGCTCCTTTCTTGGAATGTGAATTTCAATCCCTTGCTCTGTGATTTTTCCTGAAGCTGCCAAGTGGTGCCTGTGATGGGCAGCTGGTTCCAGTGTTGATGCAATCGGTGATTTGACTGAGCTGTGAGATGATCCTTGTTTCTTAGAAAGGGCAGAGGGGTCTGGTCCTAATGCTGCCCTGTGAATATCCTTCTTTGCCCTGTCCTGGCATCTCGCCTTGCTTTCCTGGATGAGAGCACAGCCCAACGGGGTCAGGCTGGCACTGCTGCCAATGACAGGCATAGACCAGAAGGCAAGTTTGGGGCCAGTTGTGACCTGGTGTGGGAGCAGCAGGATGATAAGTTCTCCAGTGATGGTGCTAGTGGCACGGTGCAGGTTAAAGTGCACCCTGGATCTTTGTCACTTCTACATGAGTAGCCACAGAAGGACACAGGGGTGAGGAGGGTGGTGAATGTGTGCGGGCAACAAGCATTTCCCTGAGACTCTGAGCTGTGCTCTCCTTGGCCCCACAAGCATTTCTGTGCTGTTGAGTTGCATTAGCCTTTATCCTGGGATAGAGGGGAGCCTCTGCAACTCTGAGGTTGTCTTTACCCTTTGTGCTTCCCCACCCCATGCTCCTTTAGGTTAATGTTTTCCTCTCCCTGCCCCACCTTGAGCACTTAGAAGCCTTGCCCATGTGTTCCCAGCCTGCCTGCTCTGAATGCTGTTACCCACGTTGTCAAGACACCATCATGACTTTGCATGTGAACAGAGAGTCAAGATCATCTCTGCCAACTCCAGCATACTCTGAAGGGCTTGCTGTCTTCTCCTTGGACAGACAGCCTGCCTGTCTCCCAGTGAAAAGAAGTCGTGACAGGTCTGAAAGATCCCAGCAGCATTTCACAGGAGCTCTTGCGTCCTTTCTGGATTTCCTAGCATGTAGCCCAGGCAGATCTGAGACCAGGACAGCCCTCAGCAGTGGCAGTATTCACAGGGGATCTGGAATGGGGTCAGTGATTTGAGGCAGGTGGGGTGCAGGAAACTAATCTGTATCTGGAGTATTTATTTTTTCTCTTTTTCTTTTTTTTTTCCTCCCTCCCCAAATCTGTTTCAGCAACTGTACCAGATCCTGACAGACTTTGATATTCGATTTTATATGTATGAGCTGCTGAAGGTGAGTGGCATTGTATATGGCAGTCTGGATGGGGAGACCAGGAATGAGAGAGGCAATAGCAGGGCTCACAGGGCAGTGCTACTAAGCGGTTACTTCTCTCGTGTTCAACACAGAATCCATGTCATAACCTGGGAAGGTTTGGGAAGAGATCTGGTTACCTGACTTATTGCTGTGAGGTATTACAACCAAAGTGGGGACCTTTGGTCACCTCCAAATAGTCTCTGATTCTCTGGGGTCTGTTTTTTCCCCACGAAGCATTTGTGATTGTTAGCCACCAGGCAGGGCTGTGCTTGGTCTCCCTGTGTCTCTAGCACCATTGGGCTGCTATGAGGAAAATCAATTCCCTCCCGACCAGACCCAGTACAAGCACCGAAAGGTGTTTGCAGGTCTGGGGAACTGCGGCTCTTTAGCATGCTTTCTTCTGCTGCAGTATTCAAATGCAGCCCCAGAAGGCGACTTCTGCCCACTTGGTCTTAGACTTCTCCGTCTCTGGGACGTACCTAGGATACTTGAAGAACAAGCTGGCCAGCTCGGTGCCCTGTGGTCACAGAAAACCCCATGGATGTGGTCTAGGGGAAGGAAGCTTCTGGTTACGCTGGCTGTTACATATTGATATAACACTGATGTTTTATTTTGAGACCTCCCAGCCAAAGCTTTCCCTGTCCCTATGATGAAGGGTGAGGAGTGCCCTGAATACCTCCTCTTAACTAGCCTAGCTTGCAGCTCCCTGTGGAAATGCTTATGGAGCCATATGGCAGATCTGTGAGATCTTCACTGCCTCTCTGGGGTCTCTGGCTGCAGGACACAGGACCCAGCAGGGCATTAGGTTCAGCATGAGGTTTTGGCTGATCCCAGGGCTGTTCTGTGCTGACCTGCTGGAGCAGCAGCTTGGCTGTGTTGGGTCCTAGTAGGGCCTTGGGACTTCTGGGCTGGCACTTTGCAGGTGCCCTGCCTCTGGAAATGAGTAGGACAGCTTAGGGAAAGCCCTTTGTGCTCCAGGACTTGGTGACTACAGGAGACTTCCTGAAGTAGATCTAGTAGGCTTGAGGGAGGCTTTCTTCTCTGCACCTGTCTGCAAGGGAGAGACTTTCCTAATGAAGGTTGCAGGGAGCCTGAGGCAGCCCAGGATTAGAGTGAGGGGTGATGAGGTTTAGATGATCCAGCCTTGAGACAAGCAAGACACTAGAACAGCATCATCCCTGGAAGCAGTTTGTCCAACCTGTTACAGCTCTCCTGTACTGGAGATCCCAGGACCACTGCTTGCTGTGATTCCTGTTGGTTGCGAGGTCATGTGTCATTGCAGGGATATTCCCTGAGGCCCTGCTGTGATGGAAGCTGTTGCCTCCTATGCTTCCCACTGTGGCAGGGGCCCAAGGACAGTGCTACTTCCCTGGCATTGGTGTCTTGGATATTGAATGACTGCAGGCTGTATCCTCCTTCCGTGCTGCTGGAGATCTCAGAGCATCTGATAGATGTTGATGGATGGATCTCCCTCCCCCTTGGAGCTGAGAAAACAACATTCTCACCCCCTTGCTTACGGGAACAGCTGCAAGGAGGGGTGAGTGGTGCAAGGTCATGGAGCTGGAGAGCTTATGTGTGTTCCTGCCTTCAAGCTTTAAGCAGCATTGCCCTCCCTCGCGTGCTATCACCTGCCTTTTGTAAGTGCAGGTTTGCCTTAAATGAGCAGGGCAGAGGTGATTTTCTAGCTTAAGTGTGTTTAGGGACACAAGTGGAAGGCTGCACTGGAAGGCCATAAAACTGTATGCGTGTAAGAATCATCCCCTTTGGGGGAGGAGAGCATGACCTAGGAAGCACAGGGCTACCCAGGTTGACAAGCATTGGGCTTGTCACCAGGTGGGCCGCCTCTCTGCATTGTGGTCTTCAAAGACTGTGCAGGGAACACGGTTCCAGGACCTGTGAGTGCAGTAGGATGTGAGATCAATACAGTCTTGTTGCCAGCTTGTCACTTCATCACGTGCAGCGTAAGAACTGAAAATGCCAGTTTCTTGTGCCAGGGTCGCAGCACTTCCTTATGACAGGGCACTCTTGCTCCTGGCCGAGAACTGTCTGTTCTATTGTTAATGCTGTGCCTGTGGTTACAGACATGTCTAATGTATGTGCATGTGTCTGCCAGGCCCTGGATTACTGTCACAGCATGGGGATCATGCACAGGGACGTCAAACCCCACAACGTCATGATAGACCACCAACAGAAAAAGGTATTGTGGCACCAGGTTTTTTCCAGGGAAACTTGAAACTCTGCCGCCTCTGTACCCATAGCCTGGGCAGCTGTACTTACCCGTTTAACCTTTCTTTACTGGCTTCCCTGGGTTTCTTTGCTGAGAGGAGTAGGTCTGGGCTGTTAATCTCCACCTGAGGAGGTGTGGCAGTAGGGTGCAGAGGCCCTGGCCAGAAGAAGGGTGGCCTTGTCTGAAACACACGTGGATATTTTTACTTAGGGAACATAAGCTCTTTGTGTAGTATAGCCTGCTTGTCTCGCAGTGGCTTCCTCACTTCTGGGGCATGCTAGTTAGATCACAGGAAACATTTGTACCCAGCTCACTACCATGGAAATGGGCAGCACAGGGAGCTTCCTCACCCCATCCTGGTACTTGTACCTCATCAGGTGCTGTGCGTACCTGTCTCCCCAGGGACCTGGGATTTGCAGCAGTGAATTAGTTGCTGGTCCACAGGTCCATCCCTGTCCATCAGCGATGGCTGTGGAGGCATGGCAAGGTTCATAAGGAGGGAGAAATCTCTTACTAGACCTGCTGTCCTTCAGTAACATGGCAGGTGATGCATCCCTGCAGCCACGGAGGAGATGGTCTGCCTTGCAGGATGTGGTGGGCCCTCCTCCTACCTCATTTCCTGCTCTCAGCCCCTAATTAAAATCAATACTGCCTTCAGCCCAGCCCCTCTGAACAGCAGGATAAGACAGCTGGCTTTTGCCTGTTCCCTAGTATGCGATGACCTATCTGTTGCGGCTGGTGGTGCTGGTAAGGAGCCAGCTGCCCAGCAGTAACAGTGTGCTTGGACTCTGGAGGCAGAGGAGCTCTTTAAGCTGAGCTTTGCCCCACCAGCTGGTGATAGGGGGAAGGGAACAGCCTGACCAGGGCACTGCTGAGAGCATCTCCTGTCCTCAGAGCACCTCCCTGCATACCGGGCTCCAGGCTTGCATCACAGGATTGAGAGGTTTGGCAAACGTTGCTTCACCTAACCGGCTCATACTGAGGCTCCTGACTCTGTGTCTCTTTATCACATGTTCAGCTGCGGCTCATAGACTGGGGTCTGGCCGAATTCTACCATCCAGCTCAGGAATACAATGTCCGTGTGGCCTCCAGGTACTTCAAAGGACCAGAGCTCCTTGTGGACTACCAAGTAAGAGTCTGCCTCCTCCTTGCTAGCTGGTGATACCACTTGTGGTTGCACTTTGGCCACCTCTGGCTTGTCTGGATTTTCCTGCCGGGGCATTGCCTGGGTTGGAAAGAGGCTGGCTGTGAAGTGAAAAGGCTGAGGCTGCCTGTGCGGTTGGGGAATTGGGCTGTGGTGAGCATGCCTTTTCTGACAGCTTCTCCTTTTTCCCCTCAGATGTATGACTACAGCTTAGACATGTGGAGTTTAGGCTGTATGCTGGCAAGCATGATCTTCCGAAAGGAGCCCTTCTTCCATGGCCAGGACAATTATGACCAAGTAAAGGCTTTGCTACCTGGCTTATTTCTTGAGACGTTTGTCACCACCTCATCTCTGTGTGTATAGTGGGGAGGTTCTGGGGGTCGGACCACCAGGCTGGGATGATGTTGCTACATGCTTAGTTAAGCCATCTGGGATTATGCTTCACTACCTTATGTAGGAGACTTGTTTTCTGCACGTGTTGCAAAAACAAATTTCAAGGGAGATATTCCTTCAATCTGGGATGTTTCCAGAAGGAGAGCTCTTAGATTTGGGCAGCTCTGCCTCTGCAAGAGTGGTGGCCTGCCCTTCTGCTCTCTCTCAACATACCTTTTGTTCCAGCTGGTTCGCATCGCAAAGGTCCTGGGCACAGATGAGCTGTATGGGTATCTCAAGAAATACCACATAGAGCTGGACCCGCACTTCAATGATATCCTGGGCCAGTAAGTGGAGAAGTGAAATGCAGCCTTTTTTCCTTATAACACAGAGAGGGAGATAAACTGATGTCCATCCCCTTGAAGAACTCTCAGCAAAGGCCTGCTTTGATCTTCTGGTCACAGTGCTGCTTGCAGGCTTCCCACCTGGCTGCTCATGTCATCTCAGGAGGCCACTGAAATGCAGGCTCTTTCCTTTTACCTCTCCCATGATCCGTGAGCCATCCCCTGTTTCTTCCTTCTGCTGCTCGTTGACATCCTAGAAGTGGAGATGTAGACACTGGAGTTGAGTGTGGGCTGATGGGCTCAAAATCTCCAAGTTGAGATTTCTGAAAAGGATGAGACATGGATAGGATAGCGAGGACAGCTTCTGTGAGTCTGGCTGACAAGCTGGAGCACTTCTGGTCCCAGGGGTGTCACCCTGCATGCTGTTGTCTAGTCCCTGTAGACAGAAGGGAATGTGCAATATTGTGCCTATCCCAGGTATAGGACATCCACACAATTGTGTGCCTAAAGAAGAGAGTTTTCCCCCTTCATCAAGCACTTGCTGAGCAGTAGCTTGTGCAAGGAAGAGCTGTAGGCAGTGTCCGTCACAGCCATCTCTTCTCAGAAGTGGATAGTGGCAGGTGATTCCCCTGGGACCTCTGGGTACTGCTGTGCTGGTCAGAGCTGGCCAGTGACAGCCGGTCCCTTTGCAGGCATTCCCGGAAGCGCTGGGAGAACTTCATCCACAGTGAGAACAGACACCTGGTCAGTCCTGAAGTCCTAGACCTCCTGGACAAGCTGCTGCGATATGACCATCAACAGAGGCTGACAGCCAAGGAGGCGATGGAGCACCCTTATTTCTGTGAGTCTGTGGAGACGCTGGGGCCAGCTGGGATGGAGAGGGGTCTTGGGTTGTGAGGGCAAATTTTGGCTCCCTGCTCTGTGGAAGCCTTAGCAGCTGTGTGGGTTTTGAGGGCAGTTTCTCTGGAAGGGTTTGCCAGGGTGGAGCTTCCGCTTTATTAAATGCTGTTTCCCCTTCCTGCCTGGACTGTATCTCCTGCAGATCCAGTGGTGAAGGAGCAGTCCCAGCCCAGCTCAGAAAACGCTGTGCTCTCCAGTGGCCTGACAACAGCGCGATGAAGACTGGAAAACGACGGGTAATTCAAGATGTTTACAAATAAAAGCAAAACCTTCAGTCACACAGTGAAGGGAAAAGAACCAAGGACCCCCCCCTCCTTCCCCTCCCCTTTATATTCGGCAGAAATCTAACCTTGGGGGGGGTCATAAACCTCAGTTCCTCTCTGGTGGTTGTGGTTAATGTAACTCTAACCCTGTGGTACCAAAGCCCTGGGTAAATGGTCTTGCAAGAGCTAAACATGTAGTGATATCCCCAGGGCTCAACACAACTGATTCTGGTTCACATCTCTATGGATCCTTCTCTTCTTTCTCAGTCCAGCCTTCCCCACCACGCTGGTGGGGACAAACTGGTCGTTCCACCATCAGCCCTTAGCATGCATCTTTCTAAGCATGCCTTTTTGACTTGTAGACTGGATGAACCAAATTCAGGCTGGGAGTCAGCAGGTGCAAACCTGTTTTGAGGTCCAAGTCCTACTGCTCACTCTGGGCTTGAATTTGGCCCTTGAATTCCAGTTTCAATTGCGAATGCTGGGGACAGTGGGGGGGAGGGGGGATGTTCAACAAAAAACAGCCCACAAACCCAGCAGCATCTCAGGATTGGTTTGGAGCATTAAAACAAAGGCACTGATCTGAGTTGCTGGGGAGAGGTGAGATCCTCCCTCCAGGTGTGTCTGACAAAGGCTCGCTCTGAGAAGAAACTCAATAGACCTGCTTTGGAACCTTGTGAGAGCTGCTCTTGTGGCAGGATAGGGGAGGGACTATCCAGACTTTCCCACCAAGCTCAGGAAAGTCAGTGTTGCAAGACTTCTTGTGATAGGTGTGCATCCACGTACCCCATGACGTGGCTCCCATGAGAGTTCGTGCCAGACGCAGACTTGTGCCAGAGCACAGCTCTGGAGCGGTTCAGTCCAGCACCGCAGGATGGAGGAGTGGAGAGGAGGCCGGGGAGGAGAGCACAGAGAGGGGGAAGGATCAGCAAACAGCAGTGAGGTCTGTCGGGGAGGGGCCTGTGCAGCTACTGATCCAGGACTTGAGATCCCATGTAGTGTTTTAACAAAGTCAGCCATTTGTTGAATTCTGGGGTGCCGATCCTGTTGCGGGGGGTGGGGGGTTCATCTTGCGGGTTCTTTCATCAGATCCCTCGATGGCTTTGTAGCCCCACAATTCACAGTTGCCTCCTCTACTTGTTCTGTGTGTAACTTCATCAAGTGGTTCTGGTGACACTCAAACCTAGAAGCTGGAGATAGTGTTTTCCCACCAGCACCTAAACACAGAATTTCCTTCTGCGGCATTGTTGAAATAGTTAATTTTTTATAAGGTTGCAATGTTTCTATTTGAAACATCTGTTTACATTCCATATTCCAATAAAGTTCTATTGGCATCGATAGCAGGTCAATCCATTTGTATAATTCACTGAAACCAATAAATATCTATACGTCTGAATGTCTGCCGTCTCAAATCTATGGGATAGCCAGAAAGCATGAGAGCTAAAGGCATTACCTTCTCAAGGAGGTCAGGTTGGCTCTTCCAGCCCCTCTTGTCTTGAGTATTTTGGGATCTCTTAGTCTTTGGTTGCACTTCTTTGTGCTGTGAGCCCTGAGAGTTGCACTGTGGCAGATTGTCTCCACTTCCATGGGGCTGCAGAGGAGGTGCAAGGTTTTGGGTACAGTGCGAGAGTCAGCTGTTGCGGTACACTGGACTCAAAGAGCCAGTGCCCAAGGTAGTGGTCTCATTCTGTTATATGGCTGGTCAGAGGAGAGGTCACTGATGCATGGCTGGAAGTTGAGGGTTCTCCATGGGCATACCCCCTTGCTTGTTTCCTCTCAGCCTGGGTGGATGGCTCTTTCTGAAGATATGCTGAGCACGGAGTAGCTCTTCTTTCCTCCAACCCTGCGATGCAACTCCTGTGTGAGCTCAGTTATCAGTGTCTGGGCTGAGGAGCCATCTGTGGTGTCCCTGCCATGCCACAGGGCCCTTGCTAACATTAACTCTCCTGCAGATGCTGCTGAAGGCTTTGGCGAGTGTTTCCAGCCCTTTGTCCTTCCATCTGCCTGAGCTACAGGCTGCCTGGCCTGAGAGGTGTGGGGGTCTCTTGTGCTTTTAAGCTGCTGTAATACCAGCAGGGTTGGTTTGGGCTTTTAACTTCAATGTCTGAACTGATTTTAAACATATATTGAATTGCTCCATTGAGAAGAGGCAGGAGCAGATGTTTCTCATGGCCTGTCCAAGTTGCTCTGGGGGAAACTCGCCCATTTCCCAGCTCTTGTGCGTTGGTATTCCCAGCTTCTGGAGAGCTAAAATGGAAGAGGTGTGGGGGAGAAGAATGGGTTCAGTGTCAGAATTTTGATAGGTGAAAAATGTTAATCATTGTACATGAGTGCTTGACAGTGTCCAAACCTGATGGTGGAGCTTCAAGGTGGTGCTTCGGGAAGTATAAGCTCTGTAAACCTGAATCAGAAATTCTTCCCTGGTACCCTCGAGCAGAGGAAGAGAGATGCTCTTCCCAGCGAGTGAAATGGGTGAATGGCTTTCCCTGCTTGCCATAACCAGAGCCTGGAACAACCTGCCCTGTATCTCCCCACGTCCCTACCCCAGCTCTAGGGTAGGATGAGCTGTGACATCCTGGAGGGAAACACAGCAGCTGAGCAAGCATAGCTTGGGAGCCAGGAGGGTGTGGTCTCCTGATCCCAGGGCGGTGTGGATGCTTGGCTGCAGCTTGGAACAATTCCTGTCTGCACCCACTGGCCCTTCCAGCACTCGGAGCAGGAAACCCTGCTCTCCTCTGAACCTTAGCAAACCTGCCTGTAGGGACAGCTGGGACCTGGAGAAGACAGTGTCTTATCCTTTAGGAAGGAAGGAGGCTGGGGAACATGCATTTTCATATGCTTTCTCCTGGAGAAAGTTGGAAGAGTCCTGGTGCATGTCCTGGCCTTTCAGCTGGAGGTAGAACACGGGTTTGGCTGAGCACCTTGTAAGGGGAAAGGCTCAAAACCATGACCACGGTAGCCGTTGAGGGATGTGGTAGGAGAGCAATGCAGTGAGCAACTTCCCCAGCTTGCCCATGCCTGTTGCAAGTGGGATATGGCATGACAGGAGCCTTTAGCGGGACTAGAGGAGGTGTTTGCAGCAGCGGAGAGAGACTTAACACAGGAAGTTGGGGGGGAAAAAAGTCCAAACTTGTGTCTGTCTGCCCATGAAAGTGCTGCTTTGCTGGACTGCATGTCTCCCTTGCCTTGCTCCGCCCTGCCTTCCCCTCTCACCCTGCCACCACCCCTTCTGAAGCAGGCTGAGGATCCCCCGCTGTCCCATGTCCAGAGGGACATGGAGGATGCAGCCAGGCCTGGCTGGGAGCTGAGTGGCAGGATGTGGGGCAGCATGCCCAGCCATCTCCTTGTCACCTAGGGCCAGAGGAGCTCTGTGGCGAGCTGGCAGTGCCCTGTGACTCTCACTTCCCTCCTCCCGTCTCTCCTCAGGTCCGATGCTGTTGCTCCCAATTTTCCATAAGCAGAATGAGAACCAAATCAAACATCCTATCGGCGCACGTCGAGTGACAGCGGGCAGACTGCGCAGCACGGGCAGGGCTGAGAGTGGGGCAGCACGCCTGGCTGGATGGCACTCGCCTCTTTATGACTGCGGCCCTTCCCTCCGAGTGTTAAAGGTTCTTTTCTCTTTGGTTCCTTGTTGAGCTCTTCCTGACCCAGAAAGTGTGGAAATGTGAAGGGTGTGCAAAGCAGTTATTGGTTAGTCGTTCCTTCCTCCATTCTGGCTGTTCCCCTGCAACCTCTGATGGACCACGGTTAGCCAGCTTGTGCCTGTCTCTGCCAGGGCATGGGACTGGCAGGGGATGTAGTATCACAGTGGACCGTTCTATATTATAATTAAAAGAATTCTATATTGTTGAATAAAAGTTTTAACAGAAGCATACGAGGAGGAGTATTCAGTGGGAAGGGAGCTGTGGGGCAGGACCAACCACGCTGGAGGATGCTGGCAGCATGAGCCATTGCCTGTGCCCTGCTAGGACAGGCTGGATGAGGAGAGCAGGAGGAACTAGTTGTACAAAATCACTGCAGGCAGAGGCAAAGGAGCCACTTGCCACCTTTGGGGTGTCCCTTCTTATGCCCCAACACTCTTCTGGAGGTGCCTGCCTAGGTGCTAGTGCTGCTACCTGCTTTTCACAGCCCATGGGGCTTGGCATGGCTCTGTCTCTACGCCCCAGGAGCTCCCATCTCTTCCTCTTTTTTGGGCTGCGACTCTCCTCCTCCTCCCCAGCACCATCACTGCAAAGCCCTGAGCTTGGAGCTCCTGCCTGTGGGCCTCTGCATCGCAGGGGTTCCCCTACATAGGTGGTGCATCACCAGCATCTCTTGGGAGAGCCTGGCTGTGACACTGGTGGTTGTCCAAGCTGTGCTCTGGTCTTAGATGTTAACAGAGCCCTTGAAACTCTGGTCTAAAAACCTCCAGCTGGACTATGTATGACTGTACGTGGGCATTTCTCTTCCACTGTCCCATTCCTTCACATGTGTTTTTCCCTACGCGGTTTTCCCCGATCCTGAAGCTGCCCAGGCTAAGGGTACCTCTGAGGCAAGGCTCTTAACTGGGAAAGATAGACCTATTGCTGGTTCCCAGGGAGGGGAGCTCAGGTAAGGTGAGCTGTGGGCTTCTGCCAGCACAGAACCACACAGTGCTGCTCTCACCCAGCCCTGGGCAGTGGCCGAAGTGGAAATGCAGGAGTGAGTCCTCACACAAAGACTGTGAGTGGTACAGGTGGAAATTTGCCAACACCATCCTTGTGCATCACCCCTGGAGCTGTGCCGATGTGGGGCCAGATGTAGACGTACATCAGGTAAGTTCAAGCTACTGGTGCTCTGAGGCAGGGCTTGGTCCATTGCTGAGGCACGGTGTGATGATAGCCCTGTTGTATCCAGGACTGTGCTGATCTCTGATGCCTAAATTCAGCAAGACTCTTTTTTTGGCTAGTATAGAGCTGGCCAGTGGTGAGGGCCTGTCGCTGCACGGAAGAGCCCATGGCGGAGTCCACCTGAGGTCCACATGTGCTGGGCAGAAGCAGTGCTGCGAGCATGTGCCGAACTCAGGTCCCTGCAGCATGGTGGCACATCCAAGTGCTGTTCTACCTCATTCATCCCTCTCCTGACACTGTTGGGTCATGCCCCCCTGTCGCGGGATGGAAGTATCAGACACAGTTATGATTTAGCAGCAATATGATTTATTTGTGATTGGAGGTAGATCAAGGGATTGAGTTCTAGCAGCACTTAATCATTAACTGAGTTAAAAGTTTGCAGAGTGATTTAACTAAATAAATGAACAGCGACTTGATTACAGATTCGAAGATGGCAAGATTCACACTAACTTACTATAAGGTATCCCAAATCAACAGAGATATATATATGAGAGTAACACACAGATTTCAGATTAAAATATATATACATACAAACAAAGCATATGAATGCGCACATACACAACTTATTGAATCAGTGGATATATCCCTTTTAACCCCTACACGTGCACGAAAAATAGAAAACATCCACATCCATAAAGCCAAAGCACACAAACATATAAATGGAGAGGTGGATGGAACGAGAGAGACCGGTCTATAGTTAAAATTCCCCTTTTTATTTAGAGCAAATACTCACATGTGTATCTATCGCGGCATCCCTCAACGGGCGATTGTTGAGGCTCGAGTTATAGAGAAGGTCGCTCGCCCTGATCTTGTTGTAGTCGTGCAGTTTTTACCTGACAGGGGAGGTCCTGGCCACAGCCCGCTGCGATCCAGAAGCGCTCAAAGGGCCTTCATCAGAGTCACTACTTATAGGATCCGAGATAATTGACTTTCGTCAGGTAGTTTTCCACTCCAGCCCAGCGTGGACAATAGAATAGTCCTGTACTTTCCGCTGGTTGCACAGGCCCAGAACTTGTTAGGACTTGTGGTCCTGGTAGCCCCCCTCTCCATGGCCACGATCCATATGTTGTCACGAATGATCGATTAAAGTTATTATGTTCAATCGGTAGGAGCTATGGAAACCAGGTGCACTAGGGAGTTGCCTTAGTGTTCTGGTCCATTGTTCTCTACCTTTTCTTTCTTTAATGTTAGACCATTCCGTGGTGTTCTGGTCATGGTGTTATTATGTGGCCCAGGTGGGGAGGGCATCACGCCAAGTATCGAGAGGCCTGAGAGCGGCAAGGGGGGTTGCACCACCACACCCCCATTCCCACCTCCTACCTGCTGCCCAGGTCCTCTCCAAGTCAACAGCTCATCTCTAAACGATGCTCTTTTTAACTCTTGCTTGTCAGAAGTAAACTCTTCTTTCCCTGCCCGTTTTTTGTCTCCAGTTTGTCCAGAGTCAGAAAGGTTTTGTTCATTCTCGCCCCTTGCTCCACTGCGACATCCATTGCATGGTGGTCCCACCAAGGCAGTGTGTCCTGCTTCCGTGACTTTCTCTGCCAAAGAGCTCCAGCACACGCTGGCACTGTCTCCTTCTGCAACTACTGATGTTTACACCCCTGTTCTCCTCTGATCCCCTGCTCTGCAGCAGCCCAGCTTCCTCCTCCTCCTCCTGCCCTGCTCAGAGTTCAGCTGGCATGAGGTCCAAAGCCTTCATCCAGGTTCCCTCAGCACCCAAATGTGTCATATTAAGGCATGGACTCAGTTCAGCAGTGATACTGAGACTGAGACAAGTTTATTTGCTACAGCAAGGCTATATATGCCAGACCTTGTACCCTGTACAGATCCTCCTAGTACTTTTCCACTGTTCAGCATTAAGCAATATACACATCTTGTGTGCAGCTGTTCTGCTACCTGATAATCCAGTGCCAACCGCAGATACCGCTGTCTATTGCTCCCACGGTTTGTTCAGCCCTGAGGCTGTCTGGCTTGACACCCAAGGTCTTTTTATGGCTTCAAGACTCACTTTCTCATAGTCACTCAACTCACTTCCCACATCCAAAGGCACTTTTGCACCTTGCCTCCCCTTGCATGTAGCGGCTATGGATCTCCTGCCCAGTTCCTTTTTGGTTTCCTCATTACAGCTGCCCTTCATCCAGTTCTGCTCCCGTAGGAAAATCCAGGCTGGGGGAGACAGCTGGAGTCATCTGGACAAATCCCAGGTTCTCACATTCCTTGATTTGTTCTGTTTTTTTGCCATGTAGTGAAGGCTTTTGGCTCACAAAGGTACTGAATCTGGTTCTGGTTTTACTGGTCCTGTCCTTTCAGCCCACTGGACCATGCAGCCTGCCCTAGGCATCTGCTCTCCAGCAATGGCTTAAGATGAGAGGGTGACAGTCCAGGTTTGGATTTCCCAGGCCGTGAACTTGGACTGCATGCTCCAAGGCAAGCACAGACTTGGTGATACTGGAGAGAGCTGCTATGTTTTGCACTAGTGACTGCACCCAGCAACGTGAAACTTCAGAGGAGCAATGTTTCAGAAACTTCATGAAGATCTCATTCCTCTGAAGGCATCAGATTGCTGGGAACTCCAGTTATTTCTGCAGCAGGCAACCTCTGCTCACTTCTTGGACCAGATTATTCTCTTAGGATGGGCCTTTTCTTCCACCAGCTCCCCAAAATCCAATCACTCTACACCCTGGGAATTGGGAATGGGGGTGATGTAGCATGCCAACATCTTCCTAGCGATCTTCCAGGTGGATAACATCAGTGTGTGAGTCTCATTGAAGTCCATCTCCCAGAGGCCTCTTTCCAAACGCCACCCTCAACTATTAATGTGTGTTAACATCTCATTAGGCTTCTCTGCTTCTGCCCCCTCCTTTAGCCTGCATGTGGTTGGGGAAAGAGGAGAGGCAACGGGTATTATTTGTTGTTAAAATTCATTGAGAAATAGGGACAATGTGAAACCACAACGTATTTCCACGTACATCACTTGCAGCAAAACACGACATTAAAATGGTAAGGGGAGAGCGTGTGAATGAGCAGGCTGTTCAGGAATGGCAGCTGGATATTTGTCCCAGTTGTCTCCTAGCATCCGATTAAGGGAACAAGTTATTCAGTTGTGCCATATAAAGTGTACTCTAACCCACCAACTAAATAATTTCTAAATAATGCCTTGCTTTTTGTGTGCTCCACTTGTGTGAGGAATTGTAAACGAAGGAGAAAGTGCTGCTAACCCAGGTGCTGCGGGGGACCATCAGAACATTTGTAGCCCAAGTGAGAGACAAGTACAACTAGCAGGCTATGTTGGGGTTGTCAGCGGGATTTGGATGGGGCATTAGTTAGCAACAAGAGCTACACAGGGGCCTAGAGTTAAACTGCAGGACCATAAAGCTGATGCAAAATGGTAAATTTTGTGCTGTTTAGCGTCTGCACATTGAAAATAGATGCTACGGGTATTATTACAGCAGGAAGAAATGTAATATATTTCAGTTTAAAAATGTAATTTCTAGCCCAAGCTGTTCCTGTTAAGCCTCTTCAGCTGTGCAAGGCCCTGTCTATACTGAAAAGCATTTTCATCCCAGTAAAGCTGTACATCAGCCCCCCCTTATATTGTGAAGGTACTGCATCTTATCCCAGCTCACAAAAAGGAAAAAAAAGCACATTTCTTTGCAGTCACACAGTAAGAGACAAGGGTTGTTGCTGGCACAGTTATCTTGGAGCAGGAAGATGAACATACTCTAACAGATAAAGCTTGCTACTGGAGGCTAGGCCAGAGCAGTAAAAGGAGTAAGTGAACAGCATGAAAATTTAGGGTTGTACAGTGCATACTGCTGCTTCTTGCTCAGGCTCAGATAAGGGCTGCTTCTGAAGATGAACTGGGTTTGGCTCATGTCCCTGTGCCACGAAGATTTCCTGGACAAATAAATGGTCCCTTGGCAGGCAGGCAGCAGATGCAGCAGGGACAGGGCTCTGCCCACCTGTGTGCTCCTGTGCAAGGAGTTTTGTGAATCCTGATAGTAGAGGGTTTCACCAACCAGTATGGGCAAAGGGCAAAGGCACCATTTTGTCTTGGGCAGTGGCAGCTGGTGGAGGGCAGGGAGAGAGAGTATGCGCAGCCACATCACATCATCTGTTTCTCCCACCCATGGGAAGCTGCTTTGGTTTCTTGCCTTTGGAAAAGTTTTTTCCAGAGGTTCACTCCTTGGGCACCTTTATTTGCTTGAGCAAATACATTCCTGCTTGGTACTGCAACACACTGAGCTGGGTATCCCCGCAGAGGTCAGCAGGGGCTGGATCTGACACAGCCCTCTCTGACCCCAGGCAGTGCCTGCCTACCTCCCAGCAGTGCACCACTGCAGTCCCTTGGGGCTTAGGCGGTATTCCCGGGCCCAGAGGCTGGCGCTTCTCCAGGAGGGCAAAGATGCCTTTCCACTGAGCCAAAAATCCAGACCTCCATGTGGGCACAGATCAGTGTCTTCCTGCTCAAACAAGCCAGGCGGCTGGAGCTGCTGCCCCTCTCGCCTGGGAGGAGACCCTCGCACAGCACTGGCATCCCTGCATGACTTAGAGCATCAGGTAGGAGCTGGAGTTATTCCACGGACGACGGTGCTGCTGTGTTTGAGAGCTTTCCTGCCCCTTCCTCCTACTGGTCTGCCTCATGACAGGTATCTCTGGGGTCAGCGACTGCAGAATCCGGCCCATTTCCACAAGGAGATGGAGCAGTTCTGGCCTGAAATGCTGTCTGAGGAAATGCCACCGTGACAGCAAGCATGAGGCAGGACTGGGACAACCTACCGCACTGGCCAGCGTGCAGGAGGCTCCTCTGCAAAGCACAGATTTGCACATGTCCCAGCAGTTTCTGATCTAACGAGGCAGCAGCCTCCAGCACAGACGTGTCCCTGTTAGTGCCGCATCGGTGCACAGCAGAAACAGAGCACTCCAAGCACATGGCTGCAGCCAGGTCCAGCCCGGGTGACATCAGAAATGGCTTGGCAGAGGGTGGGATGTGCCCACTGCCATTGTGTGACCAAAACATCCTTCCCTTCCCCTCCCATGAAAGGTGTTTGCCTTTCCCTCGGCCACAGAGGTCCAGGAAAGGGCGTGGGAGACCCAAGTCAGAAAACGGTGGGGGAATGACCGGAGCTGCTTCCCGGTACTCACACTTTGCAGTAGTGCTACCCAAAAACACAGGTCCAGAGACACTGGGCTAAGCTGAGAGCATTTACCACTCGGGTTTTAACGGAGCTGCTGGCATTAGTAGTCATGCAGGATTTCCAACAGGCATGTGTACAGGCTGCTCCAGCAGTACCAGGACTGGGATGGATGGATGGACGGACGGATGGACGGATGTCACCCACTGGAGCAAGTGAAGCTTGGAAGCTCAGGAGCAAGACTGGGGCTAAGGGAAGTAGCAAAGTGGAGCAAACACTGTCCGGACACTCCGGTCTTGTAAAACCAGCATGGACAGAAACGGAGGCCCCTAGGAGAAAACCGCAGAGCCCGAACTGAGAAACACCCTGTCAGGGAAGTGCTCGGCTTCACCTCCCGCCTGCCCCGGACCATCCCCCAGGCCCAGCCCCGGCCCTCGCCCTCCGCATGCCCCGGCCGCACACCCTGCCCCGAGCCCGGCCTTCGCGCCCCCGGCCCCGGCCCTCGCTCTCGCCCGACCCCGCCCATCCCCGTTGCCATGGCAGCGCGCGCTCCCACAACACCTCAGCGGCACACGGAAGTAGATCCGGCGGCATTCACGAGACGCGGAAAGTAGTACCCTGGTGACGGCGGCGCTGCGACCGGGAAGCGCGGAGGGATCCGGAGGGGGCGGACCACCGTTTTCTTGCGCAGAGCGCCGGACCCGGATCCGGCGGCGGGAGAGCAGGGCCCGGCCCGGCCCGGCCCGCCGCGGCCCCGGCATGTTCAAAAACACGTTCCAGAGCGGGTTCCTCTCGGTGCTGTACAGCATCGGCAGCAAGCCGCTCCAGATCTGGGACAAGAAGGTGAGGCGGCGGGGCCGGGGGAGGGGCGCGGCCGCTCGCCTCAGCCTCCCGGGGCAGGCCCAGGGTCCACCCGGTGTGGCGAGACGGGGGGCCGCGGCCCACCGGGTGGGGCCCGGTCACCCCTGGAGCCGCTCTCGGCAGGCCGCCTGTGCCAGGTTACCGGGATTCCCCTGGGGTTTTGGGGTTTTTTTGAGGGGAATGAGTTTTCTGCCTTTGCTGAGCAGCAGAACCCTGCCAGGGAAGCAGGCCAGCCCAGTGGCAGGAGATGCAGCACAGCAAGAGGCTGCAAAAAATGTCAAACGCTGGAAATAAGCAGCAGAAAACAAAATGACGCTTCCCCGTGGTAGCTGGGTATAACTGAGATGGTGATCTTCTCTCGTATGTGACCCATGTTGTAAACAGGCTTGCTAAATGTATTTAAAGGTAGGCTGTGTGGTGGCTTTTAGGGGGTACAAGAAGTCAGGAATGTTTGATCTGTTTATTTTTTCTTGTCTGTTTCTAAAGTGGCTCTGTTGAGGGTCCCCTGCCATCTCCTGGGTATCTTGTATTGGGGAGCCCACATCAGGAAACTTGGAGGTGTTGAGACCTGCTGCTTCCCTCCCTTCACAAAGCACCCATGGTTGTGTTGCTGCCTAAAAGTGATTCTGCAAAATGTTTGTTATAATCTCTGAGAGCAGGCTCCCCTCTCTGAGTTTATAATGGGTGTTCAGTTACTTGTGCTTGAACCGAACCTGAATTTCTTGCGGTTTCAGTGGGAGTGAAAGCCTTCAAGGCAGTTGAAGGTGGTCTTTGACCTCAGTGGACTTGCATGAGCATTTACAAGTCATGGGATGGGGAACAAGGCAGTGCAGACCCATCCTGTTTCCCGTCAATGGGGTACCCATGCAGCTCTGAGAAGAACTGGGTTGCCCCACAATAGCCTGGCTGTGTGCATGTGCCTGTGTTAGGACTTTTGCACAAATATTTGTGACTTTAAAAAAGGATTGGCAGCTTATTTGGATGGTGTGAGGATGGAACGCGTTAAAGACCCTTAGACAAAGGGATGTAGCATGTTTCCAGACTGGATAAAAGCCATGAGCAATCTGGGCTGACCCTCCTTGGAGGTGGAGGTTGGACTGGAGACCTCCTGAGATACCTTCCAGCGTGAATTGTCCTGTGCAGGGTGATACCATTGCAGTCGTGCAGCTTGTGGGGTGGCCAGCAGGAGCTCTGCTTGCAGGGTGGATGTAAGCAGCGTTCCATTTGGGTGCAATAGTCGCTGGATTAGCCAGAAAGGACTGATGAAAAATTAGCGTTGCTGTTCCCAAGAACAGCAGCTGGGTGTGCAGGCTGTTCCATCACCTGCTGTAGGGCTTGCATGTGACTGGGTTCCTCTGGCACTGGGCAGTGGCAGCAGCCCTGTGTCCATATGAGCAGCAGGGCTGTGTGTGGGTGCTCTGCCTTGCTCAGAGGTCGGTCTGTCTGTCCTGAGGAAGCACAGCCAGCTTGGGCGAGCTTGTTCTGAGGATTGCCCTGCTCACAAAGGTGTGGCATGAAACCAAAGTGGGTTTTCTGCCTGTGGATATCAGCTTTGTTTGCTTTTTCACCTCACTTTTCAATTTAAAAGGAGTTAGAGTGGTGGATTTTTAATAGCTTTTGCATTCCTGATGTGACACCCTGAGTGTGTTTGCAGCAGTAGGAGGCAAAGGGTGGCATTTAGGGCATCTCGCTGCCTTAGAGCTGAGAAAGAGGAGTCCCTCAGGTCTTCACCCACTGCATGGGTGTCATCTCCCCTGCTCGGCCCCTTCAGAAAATCCTGCTCATACTGCTGACTGGTAACACACAAGCAGTGCGAAGACTGTGTGAACTCATGGCGTGGGGAAGTGCCACTGATGGTGTGGGTGCTGATGGCCTGCTGCAAGCAGGGAAGTGGGTGCTGAGTTGCTGATGAAGTCTCTCTGGCTCAAGGTAGGAACCTGCCAGGCTAGCAGTGGACGGGCAGGCTGGCGTCTGGCTTGGGCAGCGTGTTCATGAAGCAAGTAAACGTCCAGAAATGATGAGGGATTTTTCCAGTGGGTTTGTTTGTTTATTTATTGGAAAATACTGATGTGTCCAAACCCAGACGTCCCAGGAATGGCCCAGCTCTGGCATCGCCACAGGAGAGGGTTAGGGTTGGGGTTTCTGGAAAAATCAGTTTGCAGTAAGTGATCGCTGCTCTCTTCAGAGGTGCGTAAAATGTACCTGTGGTTTTGGTTAGAATTGGAAACAAGGGATTTTATGTTCTCCTGTGTCCTAGGTGAAGGCCCTGATTACTGTATTCATAGCTGTCCTAATGTGGACTCTCTTATCCTTGCAAAAAGTACCAGCAGACAGTGATTTTTATTTTTTATTTATTTATTTATTTTATTTTTAGGGAATCTCAAGCTTTTATGACACGGGGAAAACCATTTCTTGTTTGGCCCTAGTAGGATGTGTACTGCTTGTGCTAATGGAGACAGTGTGAAATAGAGGCTTCTTCATTTGATATAGGCACAGAAATGGGGCACTGGAAACCTTTCCTTGTTGTAAGCATTTGTAACCTCCCTCTAAGTAGCAGGATACAGTCCTTCCCTTCTCCTTCAGGGTAAGCTCTGGGCAGGCCTTGGCAGCAAACCCTGCCAAGCCCAATCTGTCCTGGCCACCAGCATCCTGTCCCAGGGGACTGTGGCAGGACTGAAGCATCCAGACCTTGGGAGGAGCACAATGACTGTCCCACTATCCCTGCAGGCACTGTTCCTCCTTCAGCCTCATCTGCAGAGAGCCAGTAACTGCTGGGCTGTGCTCTCTTCTCCTGCCTCCCAGCACTGTGTGTGCCTGGTTTGGAGACCTGTTTGCAAGGTGTTTTCTGTTTGCCTTCCAGCACTTTGATGTTCAGAGTCCTCTGTTTATTCCTGCAGTGTCCTGCCACCATGATCCCCCCGCTGATGTGTGGAGACACACTGACCAGTCTCCAGGAGACTTGCTGACACTTTTCTGCAGAGCAGATGGGAATGGTTTGATGAAACTTGTCAAACCTATCGATCGTCTTGCTGATTTCTCCATATTCCTTCTGCTGGCGCGTCGACGTGGAATATCGTTAGCAATTTCAAATGCTGTTGGGAGGGCACAAGGTCAGCTAGTGTTCAATACCTGTCTGAATGTCAAGTGCTTGCTGTGCCACCGGGATGCAGGTAGCAATTTCCCTGATAAGCGTGGCCAGGATCAAATCCCTGCGAATGCTGTGACGGGGTCCTCTCTTGCAGCCCTTGTCTGACTTGTTAGTTCTCTTGCACAGCATCCTTGTCTAGGTTGTCCCAGATCTCTGCATCTCAAGTTCAGCAGTCTGTACTGCTCGCTCCTCCTCCCCAAACCTGTGTGCACCAAGCCGTACAGCACAGCCAAGTAGCTTTTGCTTTTGCTTCTTGTTTTGCCTCTTCTCCCTTCCTGGGGGAAGGAGGTGGCACAAGGGCCTCGTGCCAGTTCTGGACCCACCACTGGCTTTGAGAAGTTCTGGCCTGTCCCAAGGCAAGGGCATACCCATGCCCACGGTAGTCTGGGCGATGGTGCTAGCTGTGTTTCAGCTTGCTGTTGCTGGCAAGAGCCCATGGCCTAACGACAGGGCAGCTGGCAACAATGCAGGAGCGAGCCTCCAGAGGTCGGCCTCAGACCATGGTATCCTGTCTGCCAGCGAGTGGGTGGCTGGGCCTGGGGAGGATTACCCCTTTCTGCTTTTCCTCTGGTCTTTGTTATGTTTGACTAGTGTTGCTAGCAGCAATGGCAGCCTCAAGAAATACATATGTTCAGACACAACTGTCTGTGAAGCTGCTGCTCCCTCCAAAGCCTGTGAGATTTGAGGTTTGCATCTGCAAAAAAAGCTTTTCCAGTTTGTCTTTCGGCAGTGGGTAACTTCCCAATTATCCTGATTCAGAGGATATTAGGCATTTGAAGAACTTTTCTTTTCTAAGAGGGCTATTGTTCTTTTTTCCAGGTTCAAAAATCCACATTCTTAGGCTTAAGATGGCTAGAAAATATTGGCCAAGTAGAAATGTGGAGTGTTTTGTTTAGCTTTCTAATATTTTCTGAAATCTTCTCTGTCTGAGCTTCTGTGAGGTAGAGGAAAGCCCCTGAAGACTGGGAGCTCTTCCTGAGTAGTCACTGCAAGCACAACAGGACCATCCCTCCCACTCTGCACTGCACAGAGCTGGTGGCTGTGCCTGAAGGAGACAGAGATTGCCTCTTGGTCTGTGCGAGCCTGTTGGGAAGGAATGCCCAGAGCTGGCAGGGGAAGAGAAGTGCTCCTCTGGCTGTGACCAAAACGTGCCCTCTGTCAGGGAGGTGGTCCCCCAGGCAGGCAGGAGGTGAGCTCAGCCTCCGCTGGGGAGCTGGGCTCTGGATTAAGCTGAGGGGCTGAGCTGGGGTGTTTGACACCACCGAGTGCCGAAGGGCAGCGCTTTGAGCCACCGTTGGCAGTGGGTGCTTCTGATGCCATTTAGCCTTATCTTACCGAAACAGTGAGGCTGCTTGGACTTCTGATCCAGCCAGCGCTGGATGTCGTGCTCCAGATGTCTGTGTGTCTGTCCTGCCAGCACTGGCTGGCAGGGACATGCAGACAGGTTGGCTTTTGTGCAGAAGGGCACCCATGCGACCTGGCCACTGTCTCCCTACAGCTGGGCAGTAGTGCAGCTCACAGAAACTTATACGAGTAGGACCAGGAGGAAGGGCTCTGCAGCAGTCTGGCTGTTTTGTACTTCTCTCTTTTCTGATGTCTTTCATCCTGTTTCTGGTAATGCTGAGGAGGAAGAGTGGCTTTGTTTCATTGTCCCTGTAATCTGGGCAAGGAAGGCCTTCACAGGCTGAGGAAGGGGACCTGATTACAGATAGAAACACTGCTGACTAATTGGTTTAAAGCACGTTTAGCTGTTCTCTCCAGAGAAGGCCAAACCTGAACCGTTTTCCCTCTGTGGAGCTGTAAGCTATCCTCGGTGAAAGCTGTCTTAGGTGGCATGGAGGAAGGCTTTGTTGTGCACTACTGTCACCTGCTTAGGCAGGGTTATTTCCCAGTGTTAAGTCTGCATGCTGTATCCTTGTAAATTCCAGGATTTAATTTCCCATGTGCCAATTGCTGCTTCAAATACAGAGAGGCACATGGGGCTTCTGTGGGGCTGGTGATTTTTTTTTTTTTTTAAGAAAAAAAAAAAGGCAACTTATACAGACCTCAGGCAGTTGGTTTCTCCTGGAACAGACCTACAAATCAATGAGAGTTGCATTTGATGCAAAGGAGAGATACAGTTATCCTGTAAAGATCTTTTCTCTGAGCTTAATGTTTTCTGGAAGTATCTGTGCAGGCTTGAAGCGGAGTTAAGAGCAGCCTGGCAGGGTGAGCTGCACTCTTGCACCTAGCAGCAGCAGCTGGGTGATCCAGGCTGAGGTTTCTAGAAACTGCTTAGTGTAGTTAGGTGGGCTGCTCACAGGGATTATCTCTTTCTTCCAGCAAATGTATGCAACATCACCCAGGTAGGTCCCTCTGAAGAAATGAACTTTGAAGATGAATTGCTAAACCTGTAAATCATTTCATAGCTCATGACTGGAACCATCCCATGAGAAGCTTAATGTATCCTTTATATTAGCAGTGGTGATAGGTGCTAAAGAAATTAATTCATGGAGCTGGAAGGAGCATTGCAATTCACTGATCTAGCATTGGGGAAGAGCAGAGGGCTTAATTAGCCGAAGTGCCTTTTAAATGGAGATAAATTTGCTCCATTAAAATAAAAATAAACCCTCAGACCCTGGGATTCAGCCATGTTGCTTGTGGAGAAAAATGAAGTTGTGTTGGCTCCTGGTTCTGGCCCTGGCCTCCCTGAGCTCTGTAGGGAGCTGGCTGCATCCGAGTAGCCAAATCCCTGTGCCCCTCAGCAGAGCAAATGATGACTCTGTGCTTGTGTACTCTGTAATTATGAAGAATTTTAAGCAAGCTCTCCTCTGGTCCTGCTCTTCCATAGAGGCAGTCAGCCATTCCCAGCAGTAGAGACTGAGACCCCTTGGTGAGCAGTGGCTCCCTTTGCTTGTCCCTATATTGCTCATACTTGTTTTTACCCCTTATCCCACTCTAGTTTGATCTTGCTCTGACACTTTTATGTTTGTTTATTTGGGCCTCTGACATGAGGCTTGAGTCACTTGTGTTCACTGTAGCATATTTTGATAAATTGAAGTCTTGCACTCGGTGTCTGTGCAGCCTGCTGGGCCATAAACTCTTGCTTGGAGTCCTGGCACTCTGGGACAGCAATCAAAGCCTTGGAAACAGTGATGTCCAGGACGATAGGAGCCAAGTGAAAGTAGATGGGTCCTCCTGGAATCTTTTTCACCCTCTCAATGGAGCTGTGAGTGCCTCTTGTTTCCCTTTCAAGTAATATGTGTGCTGACTGCCTCACTTTTCTTCCAGGTGCGCAATGGCCACATTAAGCGAATCACCGACAATGACATTCAGTCACTGGTGTTGGAGATCGAAGGAACTAACGTCAGGTAGGAGAAGGTGTTTTCTTCTGCCCTAGTGTGCCCTGGAGCAGTGCGAAAGATGTCGGTGCCCAGCAGATGTCTCCTTCAGACTCTACTGCAATCTCTGTCAGTAAATTGAAGAATATGATCACTGATATCTCTCTGTGGCACTGTACTGTGCCTTTCCCTGGACGTGCTTGTAGAGCTCTCTGTCATCCTTAATGGGGCTAAGGGATAAAAAATAAAAAGTCCCATTATTTTTCCATCACTTGGGGAAAAAAGTTATATTTGATACCCAGTCCCCAGTCAGTGCTGCCAATTACTGAGAAAGCAGCACTCTGCCTTCTGCATCTTTTATTGTCTTAGGCCTGCTTTGCTGCTCTCCCCACATGACAGCTGCTCTCCCGACAGCAGGAAGATCAAAGGGAAATTTATGAGGGGAGTTGCTTATGGTGCTTCACTTAGCAACTTTGTCTCTGTCGACTGGGTAGAGAGATGCCAGCTCCACGAGCGGGTTCAGAGTCTCCAAAGCTTCTCCAGGGGTGATTCAGAGCAGGGCACTCCTTATAAGGGCAGCGGAGACTCCTCTCCTGCAGACAGGCTGAGCCAACGCTTCTCTTCCTCCCAAGATGTGTTGATACAGAACTCGCCAGGCATGACGTGTACTTCTAGGGCTTATGACCTCTGTTTTCCCAGCCATATAGAGCACATGGGGCCTCTGCTGTGCTCTGGAGGGCTCTACCTGTTCAGTCAAGGGTAAGAGGAGGTTGTGTTAAGAAACAGTGCTGACATGGCCTTGAAACTGGGGAGGTGAAGCTGTCCAGGAAGGTGTTTCATGCCCTGGGCGAGAAAACTGGGATTTGAAATGCATTCTTTGGGCCTTTTATCTTGTTCTCCCTGCAGCTACCTCTGAAACACTCCCTCTTGTTACAGGAAGCCCTGGTTGTTGCTGAGATCTTACGATCACAGCTGTCTTTTTCTGCCTGTCGTCCAAGACTGCATTAGGTCAAAGGAGAGACTTGGGACTCAGGCTGTGTGCTTTGTGCTGTGTGAGATCCTAAAGAGTTTTTCCTGTCCCTCTCAGTACCACATACATCACGTGCCCCGCTGACCCAAAGAAGACCCTGGGCATCAAACTACCTTTCCTAGTGATGATCATCAAGAACCTGAAGAAATACTTCACTTTTGAAGTGCAGGTGAGGAGCATGCAGCGGGGAGGCCCTTCCAGGGAGCAGCGAGGAAGGTGCCAGGAAACCCACAGACTTATGTTGGAACTTGTCCCAGGCAGCATGTGGTCCACCAAACAATTTTGCTTTCTTGGCCATGTGATATGTCAGGTCTTCTGCTATGGGAGCATCAGTCAGCTCACAAGCACATAGTTGCTATTCCTGAAAATGGGTCTGTTTTGTGTGTTAAAAATACTTCTGCTGTGAAATGGAGGGGTGGGAGTAGGAGAGCCTTCTCTCAGAGATGGGTAGAGCTTGAGTCTAGAACAGCTGCTGTCTTGGGGAGCTGGTGGCCCCTGATCCCTGGTTCAGCAGCCTTCCTTCCTTGCTCCAGGTGCTGGATGATAAGAATGTACGCCGGCGCTTCCGGGCGAGTAACTACCAGAGCACAACTCGGGTGAAGCCCTTCATCTGCACCATGCCCATGCGGCTGGATGATGGCTGGAACCAAATCCAGTTCAACTTGTCAGACTTCACGCGCCGGGCTTATGGGACAAATTACATTGAGACCCTGAGAGTTCAGGTGAGAAGCAGGCATGTCCTGCCCACAGAAACTAACGGTTGGTAATCTTCCTGCTGGTTGGGACAGCCTTGCTGTGTATTGGGAATCCAGTTTTTGCCCTGACTGGTTCTTTTGCCAGTCCCATTCTTTGCAGAGCACTGTGGGAGGGGAGCAAAGGTGCAACCGAGGCAGCAGAGGTCTTGGTGTTGCCTCATGTCACTGGACTAGACTGGGATGAAGGAGCCCATTTCCATCTTGTTTCTCTTTCTGGCTGTCAGTTAGGGTAAGAGTTGCAGTCCCCCTAAAGTTCCCAGTGGCGTGCCATGCATCCTGCTGGGTGGAGGTCTGCTGGGAATTATCTGTGTGCTGCCTTACTGTCCAGATACTCCAGACAGCAACTGGCCAAGTGGGAGCCTGGCTGGTAAAGACCCAGGGTGTTATGGTGCATACATGACCCTGGTCAAGCTTGTTTCCTAGTGCAGGTGGAGTGACTCTGTTTTCACTGAGCCCCTTGGACCAGAGCTGATGCAGCTGAGGATGTGAAACTTGTTCCATATGCTAGGGATTCATGTTTGCTGTGTCCAGTGGCATGCGTTATTTTGAGGAATGCCTGTGTGCAGAGCATGCCTGTTCCTTAGTATGATGGGACTGCTGCAGTTCCTCAGGTTGCCCTGAGATGAGCAGGCAGTCAACTGGGAAATGTCTTACATACCCATGAGGGGGACTGGAGTGATTCCTTCACTGCCAGCTGATAGTGGAGGCAGCACAGGCTGGACAGTCTCATTCTGGACCTCAGGGAGGCCCTGAAGAGGCAGTGTTAAAAACGCAGCAAACTGAGGCTGAGGGTGTTCTCGCAAATGCTGATATCAGTGGAGAAGCAGAGGTCACTTCACAGCAAAGAACCCTCTAAGCAACTAAGGCAGATCTCAGTTTGCAGAGATGCCAGAGCTTGGCCAAATCTCTTGAGCCAGCTTGCATCACTGGAGAGAGCATCTAACACAAAGCAGAGGGTGTGGGCCAATGTTTCTTCTCTGATGCCCTGTCCGATTCAGAGAGAGGCAGTGAGGTCTCTTCTCCAGCTGCTGAGCCAAGGAATCCAGGCTGCTGCATGACAGCAAAGCTGGTTGTGGAAAGAGCATATGGAAAATGGACTGATTCTTTGTTTTGACTCTCAGATCCATGCCAATTGTCGCATCCGACGAGTGTACTTCTCTGACCGGCTCTACTCGGAGGATGAGCTCCCAGCTGAGTTCAAGCTGTATCTGCCTGTCCAGAACAAGGCCAAGGTGAGATAGCCTTGGGCAAGGAGGGTGGGAGCAGCAGCTGGGCCAGGCTAGCATTCCTCTTCCTGCTGCCTTTGCAATCCAGAGTTTCTTCTAGCAGCAGAGCTCTTACCAGCTTTGGCTGTCAGCCAGGGAGCACCCTCACTGTTGCCAGGGTGGGTGGTCTGTCAGGGGTGCCTTGCTAAGTGGCTTTCCTGCCAAAACACGTGGAAGTTGTCATTACCATCTAGGAGCAGATGCACAGCTTACCCATGTCCTTCCTGTTTGGGTTGAAGGACTCTGGGCAGGGTGGGAGCCTCCCGGCATCTCTCCGGAGCTTTCACCCATGACTCAGCACAGCGGCTTTGCTCTTCAGAGCTGCAGCTCCACACTTGTCTTCCAAAAGAGATGCTATTTGTGTCCCTCTAGCCCGAACTTATTCCCCTCTGATCTCTTCCCTGCTCAGTGCAGACAGTGGTGCTATGAGGTGGAAAAGAGATAGGAAAAGTTGTGACTGCCCAGCAGGAGCATATGCTTCTGGGCTGTAGCAGCCTCCTGAGGGTGTCTGGGGAGCACTTGGAGCCCTCACAGTACAGTCGTCTTGGTGCTGCGGAGTCTAATAAGTGTCTCCTTTCTTCTCCCTGCTCTGTCCAGCAATAACACCACATTGGGAAGAGATGTGAGAAATGTTTGGGGTCAGTAGGAAAACAAAATCAGGTGGAAGAGAAGGCCCTGCTGAGACCAAGCTCACCTTGCCTGGGGTAACTTTGATTCATCCAGTATCCCTCTTCTGGACAGGACACAATTAACCATGTAACAGGTCTGGGACTATGTTGTTGGTGTGCAAGTTGTACAGAATCAGAGTTTTCCTAGCTGTTCCGGAAGTGCTGAGCCTCAACACTGCAAGTAGCCTGGTACCTGATCTTGTATTGCACAGAGGGGTTGCTCCAAGTGGCCACTGTGCCTCTGAAGAGAAGATTCAGCAGGAATTACGGGGTTAAGTGTGCCATCTTGAAGATACCAATTTTATTTTTTTTCTTTCCTTGTCTTCCATCTCTTATTTTATATATGCTCTAAATATGGATGTAATACTCACTCTTGAAAAGTTATTAAACATTTGACTCTAAGTCTGCTTCTGTTTTTTTCCTCCTTTGGATCCTTTAACTTGCACGTGTAAGAGCTTCAGAAAGTGCCAAAGAATTACTTTAGAATCCCAGATGTTAGAATTTGCCTCTGAATTTGACTTTGATTGGCAGCCTCGCTGTTTAAGGGATAGCACAGATGTGAACAACGCAAGAGAGGAAAACCAGTAAGGTTTCCATAGAGGAGACGGGATTTGTCTACAGTCCATGAGGTTTGGGGTACTCTACCTATGACAAAAACTCACACTGTTCACTTTTAGTACATGGAAATGGGGTTTTCATTCCCTTATTACTTGAAGCCGTTTTCCCAGCAGTGACAAATTGGTCTTACCTGCCTGTTAGGCACCGCTCTGTTCGCTGTGTAGTTAAACAACTCACTCCACCTCTCAACTAAGCCTTTAGCAGCTACTTATAGGAAGAGGCACACAATAGTCTTCCAGCTGCCAAAGTGTCCCTTTCCGGAGGGATCGAAGGGGAGGTTTAGCAAAGCAGCATAACAGGACCGGAAGTCTTTTCCTGTGCTGAAGCTGCCCTTCCCTGCCTCAAGCCAATCTGCCTTTGTTGTGGAAAGGCTTGCAGAGGGGAGGCCGCAGACCTCTGCCAGCAGTGGAGAAAGTCTGGGAGTAGCGATGCCTTTCCTCACTGGGGCCAACCCCCTGACAGCTACTCTGGTGGGTAGGTACCCAAGGTACTGATCCTTCCCTGGTGTTGGGCTGTGCAGAGAATTGAGAAGTTTTCACTGTCATTATTGTCCCGTAACATAAAGCTGGCCTCTCCCAGGAGAAGGATAGCCTGTTGGGGGACATCTACCTCAAATTCTGGGTTTAATCCTGACCACTGACTCTCCACCTGGTTTAAAGGTTTAGTATGTCTGTGCACCCTCACGGTCTGCAGCTCCTCTGTATGGACTCCACTTTACCTCTGTGGCCAGCTCTTGGGACACCTATACTGCAGCTGCCTTATTTGCACCTTTAAAGCTAGTGGGCTTTGAACTGGAGGTGCTGACCCCATGCTGCTATGTGGGGCTGGATTGCACTTGCATGAAGCTTTTTGGAGAAGACTTTTCCAATTTTTGTAGTAGCTGAATAGCTTGGTAGCTCTAAGGAGCCAAGCCAAGGAAGCTCACGTGGGAAGGCACTATCCCTCTTGCTTTGACATCTGTCAAGGCTTGGCTGGACTTGAGATTTGTTAAGTGGAATTGCAGTGTATTATGTGCCAAGGATTGGCCTTAATGAAGTCCATGGCGAGGCTTTCCTGCCATGTGTGCAAAGCTTGCCAGGGCTGGGGGAGCTACTGAGGGAATCCATCAGACCCCAGCAGGGTGAAATGTGCATCCTTTCCCACAAGCCCTCCCTCATGAGCATGTGGTTTTGGCAGCTGCTGGTGGCTGAGTGCTCACCAGGAGCTGCTGCTGCCTTTCCCTGCCAATGCTGGAGTCGTGTCGTGTCCTCAAGGAGTCGGTCTTGCTCTGAGCGAGTGAGGGGCTGGGCTCCCCAGGGCCCCGAGCTGGCTGCCTCTGCGGAGAGATTGGATGGGCTCTGCTGCCAATTCCTGCCTGATGTCTAGGAGCTGTATCAGCAGATTTGCTGGAATAAACTCCCAACTGCAAACCCTTACATCCATGTGGACCCTCTGTATATTTTTTAATATGAAACAAAGTATTGCATCTTCCTGTTTACATGCTGCACAAAGTGGAGCATCATCAGATACTGGCTCTTTCCTTTAGGGCCAGATGACGGTGGATTTATGCCGTGTTCTTCAAAAATCTTCCTCTTCTAATCTCCCTCTCCCATAAAAACTTTAACCGTCTCGCTGAAGGTGAGTGAAGTTTGGATGCTCACCCTGTGGGAGAAGGGGATGCTGCTCGCGGCTAGGCCACAATGTCACAGGCATCCTGTCAGCAGTAGTTTCCTAGAGTAACTGTGCACTAGCAAAACTCCTGTGATGAAGCACCCAGTGCTTTGGTTATGGTTCTTGACCTGGCTGGGAAGTGATGTTCTTCTATGTGGAAAGAGTGGAGGAAGGCAGGAAGGACGTGGGTGCAGAGATGCAAGTCTGCCCTGAGGATGGCTACTGCCTGTGTGTTCTCAGGGCAGCCACAACTTGGTGTGAGGGGTGAGCAGAGGCGGCGTCCTGGTTCAGTGCAGGTAGCCTATGAAGAAAAGGCCTTAAATATCTCCTTGTTCACCTTCCTGTGTGTGGCCTGCTCCTTTCTTCCTGCTTAAGTCCTTATTGCAGTTTATGTCTTTCTTCACGTGGAGCCCTGGATTCAACCTGGGGTGGAGTGGGGCCCACCGAAAGATGAGTTTTCCTTGCTGCCGCTGGCTGTTCATCTTCCTCTTCCATTGGCTGAGGCAAAGTCCTGCACTTGGGCACTTGATTGGGACCTAAGTGCTGGGAGCCTGCTTTCTACATCAAAGGCAAAGCTTCCCTTTGAAATCTCGGCTGCTGAAGGAGTGCGAGTGCATGGGCTGCAGCACCTCAGAACGAGGGCCAGGAGAGTGGCCCTCCCCGGCTTGGGCCGGGGAGCAGACATGCTCAGACCAAGCTGAAGCAGCCGGCAGTCACCGTGTGGTGCAAGCCAAGGCTGGGACATCCCTCGGCTCTGGTGGCTCTGCCTGAGCAGGTAGCAGCAACTGGCAGGGGAAGTGGACAACAGGGTTTTCCTGGAAAGCTTTCTGTCCGTTTGCTCTGCTGCTGAGGCAGAAGCAGTCTGGGTGAGAGTCCAGCCCAGGGGAGTGGTAGGACACTGATACGAGCTTCTGTCCCTGCCTGTGCCCTGCCTGTGGCCTTCCCTTTACTCTTTGTCTTCTTGCTATTAAGTAAATCAGTACAGAGCACAGTACAGGGCTCTGATCACGGAGGTGATATGCAGGAATCAAAAAAATCTGGGCCAGACTTTGCTCCTTGCCCTCTCTGCTTCCCATTCTGCATCTCCCTGGATGTCTTGGGCCAAATGTTGTCTTTGTAGAGGGATTACACCTCCAGGGCGACGCTGATCCTCTGCAGCTGCTGTCTGTCATGGGGTGGGTAGTGTTGGAGGCAAGGGAAATATTTATTTTGAGTTTTGCCATTGGCCACCACCCAGGAAAAATGAGTGACAGTACTGGGGACTTTGGCCACTTCTGCTTGCAGGGAGAGCAGATCTTCCTGCCCCACTGGTACTTGTGGGAGGCAAGTGAGAGCTTCCCCTGGCAGGCTGCAAAATGGGACCACACAAGCAAGATTTTATTTGGATAAGGGAGTGGCTGTGTGCCCTGAGAGCTATCCTGGGATGTAATGGGGAAAGCCTCAGAGCTGCTAGAGATGAGAAGATGATGGATGCTAAGTTGTGCTAAGCAGACCTGCAGACTGTCTGCTCCACCATCACCTCGTGCCTTACCCCTGCGGCCCCAGAAATTACTTTTCTCCCTGTGAGATGAAGGGTCTGGCACCATGGGGAGCAGGGCTGGGGGCTGCGGGGTGGGTGTGAGGGGAGGTGACGGGCACGAGCAGCGCACGTGTATGCCGAGCTCAATGTAGCTGGTGGGTGCATCCCACCCACACTCAGGCAGCACCCAGAGCCTCAGTCCTGCCTGTGGCGTACACAGGCTGCAGGTTCAACCCCTCCCAGGGCCCCATGGCTCTTCCCTCCATCCCCAGTGTCATTTCCTCCGGCCTTGAGGCCAGCTGGTCGCTGCTCGGCGTATCCCAGCCCCAGTTCTTCCTCTGCACTTCCTCTCTGCTTTCTGGGTCCTCTCCTCAGCAGCACATGGGCGACCATGCCCTGGCTTGCAGAAGAAGAGGAGGAGGCAGGAGGAAGCACAGTTTCTTCTGTGATGGTGCCAAGCAGGCAGCGAGAGCCCGTGCCAGCCCTGGTCAACCCCATCACCCAAGCTCCAGCGACACGTGGACCACCATCCCGTGGTGGCCAGCACTGCCCCGGTGCAGCAGGGCCTGGAGGATGCTGAGCTTCTGGGGTCCTTTGCAGGTCAGGCTTCTCCAGCCTATTTTTGGGAAGCTGGGAGCTGCCTGGTGGGGGTGGATCCTGGCAGGGCAGCCTGGTGCCTGCCAAGGCCTGGCTGAGCAGGACTCATGCTCCCCCAAGCCACCAAGAACCCTCTCCCTTGCAGCAGGTGCATCCCTGTCATCTCCAGGGTCTTAGGTCCGTAGGTGGCCGGAGGCAAGCTGCCCCCACTGTGGGCATGCAGGGCAGAGTGGGAGCCTCTGGCAGAAAGCCCAGGCCCTGCTGAAATGATGGGCTTTGTCTCCAGCAGAGTCCCTCACTGCTGTCTGTGAGTGCTTCCAGATGGCCCTGGGCTCCTGGCACCAGCTCCGCTGCAGCATCTGGGGACGAGCTGGAGGGGGTGGGAAGCGATGTCCCAGCTTGCCAAACTAGGGCAGCCTGGGCTTCTGCTCCCAGCGCCGCTAATTCCCCCTGGGGAATTCCGCCTAGCCCCTGTCCCACCCTGAATCAGCAAGGAGCCCCCTGCCCTGCCATGGCAAGGCTGCCCAGGGAAGGGGATGCCATGAGCCTCTGTGGCCCTGGGCATCCCTGGCCAGCTCAGCTTTCTTTCCCTTTGAGCCAGGCGTCTCTCTGGGTACCAGGCCTCAGGGCCCCTACCCCTGCATCCTGCTGAGCCCTCAGTACCCCCAGGACAGAGGGGAAACACAGCTGCCATGGGAAATAAATCTGTTGTCGGAAACGCATCTGCCATGGGAAGTGCATCTAGTGTGGGAAATGCATCTGCGTCCGCCTCTGGACCTGCCTTTGCGGGGTGGGAAGCAGGAAATCCCAGCCCTACTTTCCTCCTGTTTCGCCTTTCGGCCAGGTTCGTGCTGTTTGGTAGCTCCCGGTGCCAGTTTGGCCCTGGTTCAGGGCAGGCTGGGGTGCTAGGCTACCCGCAGCAGGGCTCCTGGTCCTGCAAAGCTGTGGGTAGTCCCACGGCTCTGGGGAGGACCCATGCAAGCACAAATCTGGGCAGAAGCATCAAAAATTAATTGAAAGGAGTTAAAAGCCAAGCAATGTGACCCAGCATGGCCTGGCCGATGGAATACAACAGCCCAGAGCCATTTGGAGACCTTTTTTTCCAGCCCCCTCTCGATTCTTCAGGGTTTTTCTGTCCCTGATTTTGTCTTCTCACTTGGCTGCAGTGATGTGCTGAGTCTGAGCCACGTGTGTTTCCCAGGGAGTCGGCTAATGGCTGGGAATCACTGCCCAGCGTGGGTAGGGATGGAGGCCAGGGCAGGGGATGGGTGGTCCAGGCAACAGGGTCACCCCCAGCGCTGGCAGTCCCAGGGAAGCAGGGCGAGAGCCAGCATCGGTCCTTCCCTTTTAAAGTAATTAGTGGCTGACGAGTGGTGGGGCGGCTTGGGGTAATTTAGTGCCGGAAAGCTGCTGCTGCCATCTTGGGCGCTGAGCCAGCAGCTCTGGGTCCTGGGGAGGCAGAAGGATGGCAGAGGGGAAGGGCACGAAGGCTTCATCCCTACCTGTGAAGGGGGGACGCCCTCCTGCCAGGGCGGGGATGGGCGCAGAGGGGCAGCCAGAGCCCCAGGGAGGGAGGAGCAGGTTGGGGATGGGTCAGCACTCCCTGTACCAAGCCCTCTGTCAGAGCTGCCAGCCCCGTGGGGACAGAGCCAGGGCAGGGGTGCTGGGTGCTGACAGGGCGCGGGGCTGGACGCTGCTGGAGGGAGCCAGAGGAGGGGTGGGAAGGGGATGCTGGCTGGAGTCCAGTCCCACAGGGAGAAGCTCCCCCACACTCCAAGGGTCATCTCCACAGGGTGGGTCAGACTCCCACATCCTCCGCCTGGCACAGCCTGTCCCCCCAGTGGTGTATTAACTGCACCAGGCCTCAGCCGCCCACCCCGAGGCTGCCTGGGCTGCACCCGTGGCTCCAGAGCAAACCCATCCCTGGCTCACCACCCTGGTAAGCGCCACCACCAGAGGCAGGGAAGCTGCTACCTCCATCACCGCCGCATGCTGCCCGCTGTGGTTTGGTGTTCTTTCCCATCGAAGACTGAGCAACATTTTTCCCTGGATAAAGCAAATTTCCCACCCCCCGAGTGTCATCTTTCCCACTCCCACGATTATTTCCCCCATCTCTGCACCGATCGCGACTCCTCCTGCTTTCCTCTGTTCAGACAGCAGCAGTGAGACAAGCTACGGCCACCCCCTTACGCCCAGGAAACACACCAGGGCTGCGCAGGGACAGGGAGCCGAAGCACCTGGAAGCACCTGGTAAGCCAGCTCCAGGAGGGACCCTGCACCGTCCCCCAGCTGCCCGGGGAAGGGAGGTGGCCGCCCTGGGGCTGGAGCGCAGTGCTGGCTTGGGGAGAACAAGACCTGCTGTATTCCCAGCGAGGCCATTGCCACTGCCGTGGGAGCTGGTGAAAGGCAGCTCTGTCCATTGTCGTAGGGAAAAATGCTTTTGCTGACACCCTTCCCCCCACCCCCCCCAAATGGTAGCAGCCAGGCAGGGGCTGCTGTGGGGACATCGCAGGCCATGTTGGCCCCTTCCCCACATCCCCCGGCATGGCACCCAGCCCCTTGTGTGCCAGGCAGGGTGGCAGCCCCAGGCGATCCCCCAATACCACATCATCTGCCAAACCTTGCACAGGGCAGCCCGCGTGGCTCCTGCCCCCATCCTGCGGCAGAAAGGACGGCACCACGGCTCTCCACGCACCTAACCCATTTAATACACCTACAAGGCAGCCGTGCCTACTGCCCTGCCCATGGGACTGTGTGGCCCCAGGGCTTTGCCCCATGGCAGCATCAGGGTCCACGCTGAACTGAGCCCACAGGGGGGTTGCAAAGGTGGTGTCTCCCCCCTCCCACTGTCTAGACACCACATCCCTGTGTCCCTGCAGTTCAACAGGAAAAATGGCCGGGAGCTCGGACCTCCCTTCCCCCTGCACCTCCCTGCCATTGCAGGTGCCGGCAGCTGAGACCTGCCGACTTGTAGCACTTGTGAGCAGCCCCCAGCCTGCTCACCACCCCATGCGGCACAGGCACAGCTGCGGTGGGTTCACATGGGACCCTGTGGCACAGGCAGATGCAACACAACAGGTGGCAACCTGAGGGTCACAGCTAGGGAAGAGGGAGAGCTGCCAGGGAGTAGGCAGGACCTGGATGCCCTCCAGACCCCCTATGTCCATTCCCGAGTCCCAGCCCACCTGCTCTCGGGGGGCTGGTAGGGGGGCATCCCCCCTTTTCTGAGGCTGGAGCCATCAAGCAACAATGGGGCAAGAGGGGCCAAGGCCATGGGGAGGAGCAAGAGAAGGAATAGGTCAGGTTCATCGTTAGCACCATGGTGGTGGGGGAGGTTAGGGGAGGGAACCAGGGTCAGACCCACTCCTGCAAGGAGCGCTTGCAGTACAAGAGCATTCGGGGTGCGCCCTTCCTCTGCATCTGGACAATGACATAGATGAGGCCGAGGATGCAGAGCAGCAGCACCAGCAGCACAAGCACCATGACAACGCTCATGGTGCGTGTGTACTCGTCGATCTGCACCACCACGTCCATGTCCCCGCCCGGCTGGCGGCCACCCTTGCCGTAATCCTCCTCGTCTTCTTCCTCCTCCTCCTCCTCGCTGTCCACCCGCCCGTTCCCCTCGGGGTTGAAGGGGGGTCGGTCCCCATCAGGCCAGTGGGGATGGGGGTCCGGCTCTGTGTGACAGCCCATGAAGTCCCGTAGGATGGATTTTGGATAACCCGGCTCTGTCTTGAGCCGCTCATTGTCAAATTTCCAGTACTTTGTACCTCTGTAGAAGTAGGTGGAGGCTGCAGGGCAGGAAGATGGAGGTGACAGGTAAGAAGGCACGCACAGGGCAACCCACAACCTGGGCACCCCTGCAGGTGCCCATAACAGCAGGTTTTGCTCTGGGACTGGCGAAACCCTTCAGAAAGGGCTTCACCGCTGACTCCTGGGCACCCTCCCGGCCTCCATCCCGCGTGGCCAGGTCACCAGAGGGGCAACCCCATCCCCTCTGGTCCCTGCCCTGCTGCCCAGCCCTCTCCTCCTCTACTTACAGGCATCCAGGCTGAGGAAGGCACCCTTGGGTGACAGAGGGATGCCCGCCCAGACAGATATGGGCTTTGGGTACCCGGGGTCCACCAAGCGGGTGTCTTCGTTAAAGCGCCAGTATCTGGGGGAGGGAGGCAGTGAGCACGTGAGGAGCACGGGGGGTCTCCACCATCCACTATGCCCACCCCTGCCAGGGGCTAGGAGGGGGCAGAGCAGGGAGGAGGACCTCAGAGCCACTCACCTGTCCCCACGGAAGAAGAAGGTGTGCCCCGTGGGTTCCCACCACACGGCCGTGTCAATGCTGTCATAGGGGATGCCCTGCCCGTAGGTGACCAGGGGCTGTGGGTACCCAGGCTCCAGGTTGGCTTCTCGGAAGAGCCAGTACTGGTCACCTGGAGGGGGATGGAGAAGGAGGGTGAGGCAGCCATGCCCAGCTGCTGCAGCAGGGACAGTGTGGATAGGGACTGGGGTACGATGCCTGCAGGCAGTGGCTCTAACAGGGGAGGGGGATCAGGATGGGATGAAGCCAACCAGCTCTCAGCAGCCTAGGGGGGCACTAAGGTCCCCCCTCCATCTCAGCCCTCCCAGCCAGCTTCCTTGCTCACCTTTAAAGAAAACGAACCTCCCGTCGTGCCTCTCATAGGCGGCATCAATGTCCCCAGGCAGGCCCCGCCAGAAGTGCCCAATGGGCATGGGGTAGTTATCCAGCACCCGGTTGTGCCGGACCCTCCAGAACCACCGGCCCTGGTGGGAAATGGGGGGTTGGCAGAGGATGGGGGGGGATGCAGTCCCAGTGCCAGGCATCTCTCCCGGGGTCCTCCCACCCAGTGACCCACCACATCCCCAGGGAAGGGGCAGGAGGGGGTCCCAGCAGGTACCTTGAACACAAACATCTCCCCACGCAGCACCGCCACCGTGTCGAAGTTCCCATCGCAGATGTCAGGGCCGTACTGGTCAGGTCGGTCTGGGTTGCCAGGTTTGGGGGGTCGCTCTGGTTTCCCCGGGGGGGGTGGTTTAGGGGGTCTCTGGTCTGGCCTGCCAGGTCTCCGGGGTGTCACGGTGGGCAAAGGCTTGGTGGGCTGAGGGTGCCCGTCCGCAGTACCTGGATCAGGTGGGCGAGAGAAGGGATGGGGTGATGCAGACCAGCAGCACCCGTGCCTCAGTTTCCCCACACACATGCCCACCTCTGGGCTGACTCCCCAGCCAGCTCCTCACCATACAGCTGCTGGATGCCCTTGAGGTCATCCTCGGGCAGCTGGAAGTTCTCGGTGTCCATCCACTGGTAGAAGGGGGCCATGATAGCGCTGGGGTTGCTGGAGTGCTCCAAGCCCAGTGAGTGCCCCAGCTCATGCACGGCCACCAAGAAAAGGTTGTTCCCTGCAAGGAACGGCACCATCAGCAAGATGGGGTAGAGGACACAACGCACGGGGCGGGTCCTTGGCCCCAGCACCCTGTGATGAGGGTGTTCCGGTGGGAGCCGCCTGCAACACCCACTGTGGAGTTGCTCTCCCTGCCACTCCTGCCCACACCAGTGCAACCCCCTGCTCTCAAGCCCAGGGGCCCACCAGGCTCCTCTGGTTGCCTTCACCACCTCCTTGGCCATCAACTCACCAGACACATCTGTGTTCTCCAGCGTCCAGGGCTCATCTGAGTCAAAATGCGTGTCCCCCCCCATGCCAGGACCAGGAAAATAGGCGTGAGCCAAAAACCCCCCGACACCATCGAAGGGGGAGCTGTCTCCATGGAAGCCAGAGGCGAAGAGCACCATGACGTCAGCCTCCTTCTTCCGCTTCTGCCGGATGTCCTCGTAGGGCACCTCCCGGAAAACCAGCGGCGTGGCTTCCTCCCACACCCGGAAAGCTCGGCGGATGGCCTCATATGAGTGGTACCAACCCAGCTTCTCCGTGTAGTTTTGGATGCTGGGGGTACAGAGCTCACTGGGGATGGCCTGGGACAGCGCTCACTTCCCAGGGGGGCTCCATGGCTCTCCATGGGCTGGGGGGGTGGGAAGCCCTAGAGATGTTGGGTACCTGAAGGTGAGATGGCTCTGGCTCCAGCGCCGCCCTGTCAGTGCATACCGCTTCCGCCGCATGTTGGACTTCATCCGTGCCCCAAACTGGTCCGGGACCCCACAGCGGGGACGTTTCATCCACCTGCCAGGAGGGCATTGAGCCAGGGCTCAGCCCACTGCAACCAAGGTCCCCGAGGGGTTACAGCAGCCGCGAACAGTGAGGGAGGTGTCCTGGCTGCAGAAGTGCAGCCCCGAAAAGGGGAGACGCAACTCCCATGGGAGACAGCACCCACATTTCCATGTGCAGGCAGAGCTCCAGGGCAGGCAGGGCAAAGCCAAAGAGCCAGGGAGTGGAGCCACCTTCTGCTAGAGCAAGAGGACATGGAGAAACTCACGCCTTGGTCTCCTCGTCCAGGATGCCAGTGACAGTGATGCCGTAAAACTTCTGCATCTCGGTGAGGGCGGAGGAGAAGGTCTGAGCCGAGCGCATGGTGGACATCTGCTGGCTGGGCTGTGGCAGATAGCCGTAGAGCCGCAGCCATGCCTGCGGCAGGGAGAGCCCAGCATGAGGCCGTGGCAGGGAATGGACCTGGAGCTCCTCAGGGAGATGGCTACAGGATCCGGCCCACCGCCCGCTGCCACCTCAGCCCTATTCCCTGTGTTGTGGGGCATCTGTGCCAGCTGCCAGGGGCAAACGCTGCACCCAGGCAGGCAGGGCAGGCAAGCCTGAGCACGCAGACAGAGAACAGAGCCCCAGCCCTGCCCCACAGAGTGGGGAGACACCCTCAGATATGGTGGGGGCTGTTGGCCACCCTGACCCCAGGGACGAGGCAGTTGGCAGGGGGCCAGCCTGCCCGCTGGCTGCCTGTCTGTCATCTGTGGCCCTTGGGAACCGCAGAGGGGGCAGGCAACCCCCCTGCTGGCAGCCCAGGACCCTCGCCCCGGCCCCCACCGACAAAGGGGCTTCTGTCTTGCAGGGCGGCTGGGGCGGGGGGCAGCTGGGGCACACCAGGTCTCTTCCTTCCTGCACCAGCCTCCACCTCCTCTTGTCT
>VFFE01009107.1:193309-348704 GCA_008921705.1 Burhinus oedicnemus
CCGCCGCCGCGGCCGGTCCGGCCCGCTCTGCTCCCTCCCGCAGCCGCCGCCCGCCTCCGGCACTGCTGTCCCCTTCCCTTCCCTTCCTCCTGGCTCCCGCCTTCACGCCAGCGCGAGGCTCGGGCGGGGCCCGCAGGCCGCGGCCTCGCCGGCGGCGAGCGGGCGGGCTGACAGGGGCCTCCCGCCGCAGGTGAGGGGCCTGGCCGCCGCCGCCGTCGCCCTTTGTGTGGGCTTCGCCGGGGCGGCCCCGGCCGGGCAGGGACACCCCCCCGCCCCACCGCGGGGCTTCCTGGCGTGGCGGCGGCGAAGGCCTTGGGGCACCGGCGCCGCGTTTGTCCGCAGGCCGGCGGGGCCGCAGGAGCCGTCCCATGGGGAGAGGCGAGCGGCGGGACGGGCCTCGCCGCGGGCTGCGGCGGCGGCGGCTGGCCTCCGAGCTGCCTGGCCGCCCCCGCGCCCCGCGGCCCCGCCGCGCCGCTCCCTGAGGCGGCCTGGGCCTGGCTGCAGGAGGCCCGGACAGCGGGGAGCCCGGGCAGGCGGGAGTCGGAGCCGACCATGCCAGAGCGGGCCGTGCCGTGGGCCGCTTCACCAGTTTGAAAGTACCTCTGCTTTCCCGGCTTCTCTCCTTGAATGGTTGTCGCTTCCCACCTCCCACGGAGGGATGAGTTAGGCTCGGAGCTCGGGTGCTCGTGCAGAGCCCTCGCTAAGCCAAGGTTGGTATCTCTTAGTCTTCCCAAGCTTCCCCTCCCCACTAGGCCGGATGATCTGGGATGCCGTTGCTGTTGGGTCGCTCCTGCCGTGGTTAACGTTTCCTGTGGGGAAGGTGGTGGCTGGGCTATGCTCAAGTTTTGTATCCTGTTGAGCTAGGGTGCTGGGTGTCGTAACTGTGAGCCCTCCCTTCGTGTCAAGGTGAGCCACGTAGGAGAAAGAGGAGATCCTGCATACCAGCAGGACTGTGACAGAGTCTTTGGGCATTCTACAGCCCAAAATTGTGCCAGCAAAGTAATGCAGTATCCCATAGGCAGAAGGGCGCTCTGGTGCTGCCCAAGCCCTGGGGTATGATCTAGTCTCAGCTGGGCAATGGGGGAGGTGGGGACACTGGACAGTGGGTTCCTCTGATGCTCCTTATTGCTTGGTTTTAAATACAACATACGCTCCCCTCGAAGACCAAAGCTTTACTCATCCAGATTGAGGGCAGGCAGTTTGACACAGAAACCCCTGTGCTCTTGCGGGTTTAGGGGCTCGTGGGCCAGGAGCGCTAGCTGCTGCTGCTCACCAAGGCCTGCACCCTTCCTCTCTTGAGGTATGTTGGCACTGCTGCTCACTGGCAGGTTTTACTCTTCTCTAAGTTGCTGTCAGGTTTTACTGGACATCTCTAGAAAGACTGGAACTTTTCAGTGAGCAAAGACCCTGTGATGCTCTATAGTAAGGCCAGGCAGCACCTCTGGTGTATGTTGTTTGTCTCCAGGGTACTTTTATTCCATAGTTTGGTAGGGGGTTCAGCCGAGCCATTGTTTTACTGCTTCTTTTATCCTCAGAAAGAGCGCTGCGCACGATAACTGTGGGTTCTGTGTTTTGTCTGATAATGTTGAGAGCCAGCCTTCCCTTGAGCTCTCTGGCTCTTCCTAGTCTACAGGTGCTGCCCGGAGAGAGGGAAACCTCTTACATACATCCTTTGGGTAATCTGCATGATACCTGAGCTGGAGGACGAGCAGAACTACTTCACAGGGGTGCTTCAGCTGGGATGGGATCAGGTTGGGATTTGCCTCGATATCTATAAAATCTAACCTAATAGCTTCTTGATTGTACAGCATTTGGTGTACCTCAGCCCATGCAGGGAGACCGATGTTCTCAGTCAATGCCCCCAGCAGGGCTGGGACATCCAGTGACTGACAGCGTACTGGGCTGAACTGACTGGGCCCTGGGCAGTTGTGCTGCCTCTTGTGAGAGCATGCCACTCCAACACGTGCCTGGCTGTGGCTGGGCAGCCCGACCCTTTCCAGGCTGAGCGTGCCTTGTCCCAGGCCCTTCACACAGCAGCAAGGGGGACTCCAGTTCTGGTCAGTGCCCCTACACTGACTTCCTGATAGCTTTGCAGGGACGCAGGAGGGTTTTCAAAGTGAGCTGTGGGGGGAGGTTGACTAGAGAGTTGCCCATCTTTCCTCTGAGACCTGACATGAGCTGTCTTCTTCCTTGCAGAGAGAGACTGCTCCCTGGGCTGCTTCCCTCGCCCTTCCCAAATGTGAGCACATCGCAGCCAGCACGGAGAAGGGCCTCCTCTTGTCTTCAAGGCACTTGCTTCTGCCTCCTATTCTGTTGTCCAAAAAAGAAAAAGCCAAACCAAATCAGTCCACTGATCTAAGGAGGAGGCTGCAGAGTCTCAGTCACCCCTTTGCTTTCCAAGATCCTGGCTGTGGGCTGTATTTTCTGTCCTTGACCTCAGGGGATCATCTAGGGGGAATCAGGATCTTGGATACTTGTGATTTTTGTTTTTACTTGAACCCTTTCAGCCAAGAAGCTGAAACTGTCACTGCTAAAATCCAGGTTTTTTTTCCCAAGCATGTCAGAAAGCTGGCAGCAGCAACAGCAGCAACCGCAGCAGCAGCCGCCGCCACCGCAGCAGCACCACGCAGGGGCAGCTGCCCTCCCAGAGCACTCCATCCCGCCCAGCACTGCTGACAACCCCTTGGGCTGTGCCGTCTACGGCATCCTGCTCCAGCCGGACCCCGGCCTGCAGCACCACCAGCACACCCCCATCCAGGCTGGAGAGCCATCCCACAAATGTGGTGTGTGTGGCCACGACCTTGCTCACCTCTCCAACCCCCATGAGCACCAGTGCTTGCCAGGCCATGACCGTTCTTTCCAGTGTACCCAGTGCCTGAAGATCTTCCACCAGGCCACAGACCTCCTCGAACACCAGTGCATCCAGGTGGAGCAGAAGCCCTTCGTGTGTGGCGTCTGCAAGATGGGCTTCTCCCTCCTGACCTCGCTGGCGCAGCACCACAATGTCCATAACAGCAATGCCATGAAGTGCTCTATCTGTGAGAAGACCTACAAGCCTCCCGAGGCAGAGCATTCGCAGCCTCTCGACCCCTTGGAGAAGCCCTACAGCTGCTCCATCTGTCAGAAAACCTTCAAGCACCTCTCGGAGCTGTCCCGGCACGAGCGCATCCACACGGGTGAGAAGCCATACAAGTGCACGTTGTGCGACAAGAGCTTCAGCCAGTCATCCCACCTGGTGCACCACAAACGGACACACAGCTCGGAGCGGCCCTACAAGTGCACAGTGTGCGAGAAGACCTTCAAACACCGCTCCCACCTGGTGCGCCATATGTATGCACACTCAGGGGAGCACCTCTTCAAGTGCAACATCTGCGAGCTGCACTTCAAGGAGTCCTCAGAGCTGCTGCAGCACCCCTGCACACCCAGCGGGGAACGGCCCTTCCACTGCAGCGAGTGCCAGAAGGCCTTCAAGCGCCCCTCGGACCTGCGGCAGCACGAGCGCACACACAGTGAGGAGCGGCCCTTCAAGTGTGACCTCTGCCAGATGAGCTTCAAGCAGCAGTATGCGCTTATGCGCCATCGCCGCACGCACAAGGCCGAGGAGCCCTTCAAGTGCAACCTGTGCGAGAAGGGCTTCGTGCAGCCCTCACACTTGGTGTACCACCAGCACGTGCACGGCATAGAAAACCTCTTCAAGTGCAACGTGTGCCAGAAAGGCTTCAACCAGTCCTCAGAGCTGCTGCGGCACAAGTGCGTGCAGAATGCAGAGCGGCCCTTCAAGTGCGCGGTGTGCAACAAGTCCTACAAGCGGGCCTCAGCTCTGCAGAAGCACCAGCTGGCCCACTGCGCTGAGAAGCCGCTCAAGTGCACGCTCTGCGAGAGACGTTTCTTCTCCTCCTCTGAGTTCGTGCAGCACCGTTGCGACCCGGCCCGCGAGAAGCCCCTCAAGTGCCCTGACTGTGAAAAGCGGTTCAAGTACGCCTCAGACCTGCAGCGTCACCGGCGCGTGCATACAGGCGAGAAGCCCTACAAGTGCCCCTCCTGTGAGAAGGCCTTCAAGCAGCGCGAGCATCTCAACAAGCACCACAGTGTGCATGCCCGGGAGCAGCAGTACAAGTGCATGTGGTGCGGTGAACGGTTTCTGGACTTGGGCCTGCTGCAGGAGCACAGCGTCCAGCACACAGCTGAGGGCGCCTACCAGGTTGCTGCCTGCTTGCCGTGAGCCTCCTGCCCCTTGGTGGCTTTCAGCTTACATGTGACACTCCTGAGCCTTGGCCTCCCCTTCCCTCTCCTTGGTTGTCGATGGCCTCCAGGGATTTTGGGGGAAAGGGGAGGTATGGTGGGCAGGCAGGTAAACTTTCCTCTGGCCTCTGTGGTTGATAAACCACCTGTATCGCAGGGACGACAGACGACAGGAAAAGCTCGAAGGGTTGGAGAGGAAAGGAGGGCAGTGGGGAGAAGAAATGATGCCTGTAGCTGCCTGGTATCCCTGGTACTGTAGTTCATGCTCTACCTGCCGTTCCAGTGCTGGGAGCTCAGCTGCCCACTGCAGGCACCAGCCCTTCGCATGTGGCCTCCTTCCCCTGCCGTGCCTGGCAGGGTCAGAAGGGCAGGCTAGGCAACTCTGCTCCTGGAGAGGGCTTGGGAGCAAGGCAGAGCCAGCCCTCCCCTCTCCTGGGGTGCGCTGCTCAGCAAGGAAGTAGCAGATTTCCACTGCTGGGATCTCCCAACTTTCTTGGTCCAAGCTCAGTTGAGAGGACCGTTTCAGCTCATTAGTGTTGATTGACTGCCCCAACCTCTCCTGCTCTCCCTCTTTCTAGAGTGTAGAGAGGGAAAAGCCGTGGAGCCACACAGCTCCAAAAAGCACTTTGGCATTGCTGCTTTTGCAGTTGCTTGGAGTCACTGGCTGTCACACTCTGCAAGGGTTCTGAGCGAGCCTGCCTGCCCTCCCTCCCTGCCAACAGCACAGGGAAGAGTAGCAAGCGCTGCACCGCTACCAGAGAGCGTGGCGGGGAGAGCCTCTGTGCCCTACCCCTGGCTGAGAGCCTGGCATTTAAGAGCAGCTTCCTGAGAGACCTAGCTCTCCTGCCAAGATGCACCTCCAGCCCTCAGGCCCCTTCCCTCTTTGCACTGCTTAGACCATTAGTGTGCCCCCAGGGGTGTCAGGCAAAGGGCTGTCCCAGCAGTTTGAACACTAAAGGGTGAGGCGAACACTACTAATAACCTACAGTTTTGGAGACGTTACTATCACTGACGGTAACCCACGCCTGTGCCAGGGGCTTGGTGTCTGAAATGCTGGGGGAAACCAGAGCAAGCCAGGAGAATCCTTCCTGGCTTGCGGGCTCAGCTCCACGAGGAGGGGAAGGTTGGCAGTAGGTAAAGGAGGAGTGTATTTTTTTCCCCCTCTTGCAGGAGTCCTGTTTTACCCCTTTACTCTTCTGTATTTTTCAGGTTTTGCACAGTTCTTGTAAACATCACTTAAAAATAAATTTCCCCTAGCAAGGTTGATGCAGCCTCAGGTGTTTTCGTCTGCAGGATTTTGCTGGTTTCTCATGACTGAGAGACCCGTTACAGGCCAGTTAGATGCCTTGGAGGTTGAAGGCATGCTTACTAGGTGCCCACCAGTCTTCCCCTCTCTGTCTTTGGAGGTATTAAGAAGTTAAATGCCCATCTGTAGAGATACTCAAGCCCTGACTGGATGTGGTCCTGGACAACCTGCTGTAGCTGATGCTGCTCGAGCAGGGGGTTGGACTAGATGATTTCCAGAGGTCCCTGGCAGCCTCAGCTCTTCTGTGATCTTGGCTGGCCCTTGTATGAGTGTTGTGACAAGCTTTAATTAGTGAACAGCAGCCAGTAAGTTGCCCATGTGCTGCACAGTTGATTAGGACAAGTTTAATAAATGTTGTCCATGGCAAGTATAGACAGATCAACCTTGCAGAGAGTTGGGCTGTGCCTGCTTTGCTGGTAGGGGATGCTCATCTGAAAGGTGGAGAAGCGCTTTTGTTTCCATTTCCAGCACAGTGACGGGGAACAGGGTGCGTTTTTGGGGGCTGTGACAGTCAGTGACAGGTCTGACCCTGGGGCTGAGTCTTCTTCATGCGCAGCTTTAAGGAGGTTGAAACAGAGCTTGCTCTCTGCTGCCCAAGGAAGAGGGACCAATAGTTATCTTACTTCATGCTGCCTCAAGGATGTGGAACTTCCTATCAAGTTTTCTGTCTGTGTTTCTTTTTGCCTTTTTTCTTTTTTTTTTTTTTTAAAGCAGTTTATTAATATTCATTAAAAAATACGGTATAGTTTAACTTGATGTCATACTGGATCTTTTAAAAAAAAAAAGATGTGATAACTTGGATTTTTAAAGAGCTCTTTGGTTCTACGTAGCTGGTTTTTGCTCTTTAATATGTAGTAAGGTCAGTGTATGCTTTACTGTAGGAGTGAAAATGAGGAGTAAAACCAAGGAAGGCTAATCCTGTCTTTACAGAAGGGCTTGGTGGTGATGGAGGCTGTGAACATGGGACCAGAGGCCAGCTGGGGAGTGTGGCACCCCCCTGAACCCTCACTCTGTTCCTGCCTCGGGCTGTAGTTAGCTCTGCTCATGCTCCAAGCAGCCCAGGGCAGCTGCCACATGTCCCGCAGAGCCGGGGGCTCAGCAGTCACCCTGACAGCTTGAGCATGGCACCAGCAGCCAGGATTACCGCCCAGAGCTGGGAGCTTGCGGAGAGGCTCGTCTTTAGTAAGAAGAGGGTGTGAAATAGAGGTTGCTGGAGCCTTGGGGGGCTTTTGTGGCTGTGTTTCTTTCTGGGACAGCTGCTGGCTAGAGGACGGGTTTGGAGAAATCATTAGCATGGCCCCTGAAGGGCTGTGCCCTGCTGTCTTCCCTCCCCAGGGGCCTGGGTGGCTGGACAGCCTCAGGTGCTTGGGGCAGAGGAGGATGGCAGTGGGCTCCAGACATAGCTCCACACCACGCGCTGGCTGTGGAGCTGCTGGATCCTGTCCCCTTGGTACCAGCTGGGCCCAGGGACTGCTGGGGAGTGTTTCCCTTGTACTGAGCAGCTGGGAAAGCCCTTGGTGTCCCAGCGAGGAGCTCCAGGTCTGCTTAGGATGTGGCAACAGCCAAGCAGCACCTTGGGCAGAGGAAGCATCATCAGGGCTGTGCACTCGAGGGCCCATGCCAGGGGGAGGGGGATGCTGTGGGGAGCTCAAGTGGGGACAGGTCCAGGTTGTCAGTTGGTGCCTGTGAGTGAGTGCCTCCAGGTTTGAAAATGTCTTGATGTGTCATTAGAGCATCATTAAGTAGAACTGGCCGTGGGCCCATGATGACTCACTCTCTTCATCTTGTTTGCTGTCCTGCAACAGTCCAAATCCAGTAGAAGCCTGTGGTGGCTTCTGCTGCCAGACCTCGGTGCTGGCGGGTGGAGGACCTGTGTGGAGTGGGCAGCTGAGTGGCCGACAAGAGCCTCAGGTATGTTTTTATAGGGAGATTGTCTAGTTGGAAGCAGCTGTCTTGCATACCCGGGGGAGCAGGTTGATCTCCGTTGCTGTGCTTTTGGGTCATGTTTTGTACCATGAGGTGAGAGGTGATGGAAATAGCAGGAGGCACATGAGTGTTGGGAGCATGGTGCTGGGTGGGAGGCAAGGGCTGATCTGGGGGGCTGATGGATGCCCCTTGGTCATTACACCATGAAGGGCCTCTGCTAACTGCTGGTGTTTCCTTTGCAAACAAAAGAGCAGTTGTGGCCAAAGCCTCTTGGGAATAAAATGTGTTTCTACTCTGTCCCTGGGTTGCACTTCTGTTCTGACATTTACTTCAAGAGACATTTGGGCTTCTTCATGCTGCCTCCGCTTGGTCCTCGTGTCACTCACTGCCCCACAGCACCCAAGAGGGTTGCCGTGCTGGAGCTGGTGGTGTGTCAGCCCCTGTGGCAAGTGCTCACACATGTCTTCAAGACCTGGTTGCCAGACTGCCTGAGGATTCTCTGTAGGGCTAGAGTAGGGGATAGTCCCTCCCGAAGGGCTGTTCTCTTTGGCAGGCAGCTTGAGCATTGGTTACTGCTGGGGAGGTGGCAGGGAGGGTTAGGCTGGCCGAAGGAGGTGTGGATGTTGTCCAGGAGATCAATCCTGCTCTCTAGGGCTGCTGTTCTTCTGGCTTCCTGGGTCCAGGAAGAAGGTAATCTGTTACCTGGGCTCTTTTCCCATCTTCACTTCCCCTTACCCTACCTACAGGATGCCTTTAGCTGTGTCTCAGTCCCTTCCCCTCCATGGCTCTTTTGCTTACACTTTTATAGCCTTCTTTGCCCTGTGGTCAATTCTTTATTTGTAAGGAGCGGTTTGGTTTTCATCCCTTTTTTCATTTTGATTGTGGGGTCTCTTCCCCCTCTCCTTTCCTGCCCCCACAACTCCTCTCCCAGGCTGGATCCAGGTGTTACCAAACCACTGATGATGAGGTCAGGTGTTTGGCCCCCAAATCTTGCTGGAATCCAACAAATGCTTCTGGTCCTTTGCCCCATGAGGCTGCCCATCTCGCTGGGCACGGGCAATACCTGTGGCCTGGCAGCTTGGCTCAGCCAGGTCGTGTCTGTGGTACAGCTGGCTCTGGCAAGGGATTCTGAGTCAAGACCAGGAGCCAGAGCAGAACTGTAGGAAACGGGCACTAGGGCGAGAGCGGCCATTTCTGTGGTAGGTCCCTTTGTCACATCTCCAAGGCTGGAGGTTAAGTCAGTGAAGGGCTGGCAGAGGTTCCTGGGAGAAGCCATGGCGCTGGGGTGGGGTCAGACTGCTCAGTTCCCGGGAATGCCTGCAGAGCGGCTGTGTGCATCAGGCAGGCAGCTGAGCTGAGTGAGCTGTGGCATGGATACCCCTGGGACTGTGGGTATGCCCAGGTGGCCCTGCCAGCTGTCTGGGGAGCAGATGCCGTCTCTGTGAGCTGGGTGGGAAGACGTGCACGCTCTTGGGGCCCATACGCTGGAGTAGGTGGCGAGGGGGAAAGCATTCTCTGACAGTGTTTTGGGACCATCTCTGGGTGCTCAAGCCTGGCCTTGCACTGTTTGGAGGGAGGAGAGCGCTTTCTATGCTTCCCTTGGGTATTTACCATCAAGTCCAGGCTGCAGCCAGAGCCTGGCTATTAATAATAAGCAAAAAAACCGTGTTCTTCAGAGCTTGACTGCTCCTCTCTTGGGTGGCAAGTTCATGTATGGGAAGGTTCCCGCACATGCAGACGTAATGCTGAGATGCAATAATGGCAGGCCGGCAGGGTTTGGGGACAGCAGCTCTCCCCCAGACCCTGGTGAGCTCAGCTTCTCCCCAGCTGCCAGGCTGCCTCTGCAGCATCTCCTGGCAGCTGCCTCTGCTGCTTTCTGGACGTGAAGATGCTGCTCTTGCAGTGTGCCCGGGGATGCTCGGCAGGGAGGGAGCTGAACAATGGGCTTGTCTCTGAATGCCTCCCTGTCCGAGGGATTTCATGGCCGGTGAGGTTCTCAGGCTCCTCCTAATCTGTGCTCATGCCTCAGGCAGAGTTCCCAGGGCCATGGGAAATTGTGGCCAAGGATGATGAGGTTTGTGTGGCTTGCAGTGCCTTTAACACTGCTCTCCGTGTGTTTCTAAGATGATACTCCATGTATGTGTGTGTATATATATATTGTATTAACACATCCCGCTCTTCTGTGTGAGTGTCAAATGGTTTTGCTTTACTAATAAATTTATAGTTATTTATACCTTCCTGTGGGTCTGTAAGATTTCTGGAGTGGAGGCCGTGTGCCACGCACTGGCTCCTCCTCTATCTATGCTCTCTCTGGCTCTGCTTGATTTCCCCCCCCCCCCCCCCCCCCCCATGTTTTCTTTCTTTCCCCTGAACTTTTTTGATGGAGAAATGATGGGTCATCTGCCTGGTAACCAAAAGGCGAGACATGGGGCATGGGCAGGCTCCCAGGGGCCAAAAGCAAATGCAAGCAGAGTCTGCAATGTGGTTTTGCCCCTTGCTAGAGGAGGACCGCCCCCTCCCTGAGCACAGCTTGCTGCTGGGGCTTCAGGGCAGAAGTAGACAGGGTTCTCTGCCTGCCAGAAAGGAGGCAGAAGCTGATGCATGTTGTGCATGCCCAGCAGGACCCCAGCCCCACACATGACTGTTTCAGCTTTCCCAGAGGTTTTTTTTGGCATCCCCCCTATTCTGTGATAGGAAGAGAGGAGCCCGCTACCTGCAAGCGACCTGATTTGCTCCATCCCACATCCAGGCTGGGTGAGATGTGTGTTTGTCTCTGGATCACTGAGAAAACGCTTCTGGCTGAAGGTTTGGGAAGGGGATGGGATAAAAAAATCGGGAAACTGAAGCAAGAGTGGGGACAGCACTCACCAAGGATCCTGTGGGGGGGAGACGTCTCGGCATCCCTTCTCAGCTGGCTGCTCCATTCAGAGTTCCTTAAATTACAGCGGAGAGCTGCTCAGGAGGAGGGATGTCCATGTCTTGTGGAAGGGGCAGGACCCCCTACCCCTTTGCTGATGCTGATACTGGGTCACCACTCCCTCCGTTGGCAACTGTGCTGAGCCCTGGGAGGGCGTTAGTGTCACCGAGCAGGATCATGCCCGGTGGCAGAAGGGCAGTACCTTTCCCAGCTGCCCTAAGTTCTTATTCCTGCCTGGATGATTTCCATGTGAAGATGAAAAGTTAAACCACAGCCAATAGTCCTAAACTGTGCCTGTGTTTGAACTTTGCGGTTTCAGGAAATACTCTGTATCCTCAGGGCAGGCAAGCAAACTGCATAGGCACCACCGGTTGCATGGGGTTTTACTTCCTTGTTTCTGATTTCCCTAAATCACAGCAAAGCTGTGTCATTTTTGCATGCGCCGGAGCCCCAGGCTCTGGCTGGGGGAGGAGCAGTTTGGGGCAGCAGCATCCTCTCAGCACCTTATTAAGAGCCCCTTAAGGTCTGGTTGCTTTTCCAGAAGACCTTACCTACTTGGCAGCTATTTTCCATGCAGGTATCACCACTGATCCCTCCTGCCTTACCCCACAAATGTAAAAGCTAGGGATGCGAACGAAAGGACAGCAGAAGTGCATGGAAAGTAGTTCTCCAGCAAACATGCCAGGAGTGCTGGCAGCATCGCGCAGGTGAGGAGCAGAACCTTCCCTTTACTCTCTGGGGTTCCTCCTGGGCGTTCGCTCAGGAAATAAGTCAAAGACCTTTGTAGGCAAGTCTGACTCAAAGACAAAGTGTCTCCAGAGTGTCCTTGGAGGAGATGCAGGTTTAGCCATCAGCAGGTGCTGGGTTTTTTTTGAACCCCTCGCTGCAGGATTTCATGAGCCTGAGCCTGCAGAAGTCCATTTGAAACTGTCTCTGCGTCACTTTGCTTTTTCAGGGTGTGCCACCTTCTCAGGTAGGACCTGTGCAGCCTCCTGCGAGGTGGGACCTGGGCCAGGGTGTGCCCTGGGGGGTGCAGGATTTGGGCCTGTGCTGCTTCCACTGCTGACACCGCTGCGGGGGCAGCAAGTTGGTTTGTTAGCAGCTTGCACGTGGGGCTGTTGGGCCCACCACAGCTTGCTCCCTTCACAGGGGTGTTTTTTCCTGGTGATCCAGGGTTTTCAAGGCGTTATGCAGCAGCTCTGTGCCCTGCTTTCAGAGCTGAGGCTCCCCATCCACCCCCAGCCCTGGTGCAGGGGTCAGCATCTGTCCCACAGCGGGGAGCAGGGGGTTTGCCCCCTAGCATGGAGGCATGCATTTGGGGCAGCTGAAGTTGCCAACAGATTAAACTGAGATTATTTTTTTTTTTGGGTGCTGGAGCATCTCCTGCCCCAGCACTCAGCATCCCCAGCCCCTGCAGCCTGGTGATGGAGGCAGCATCCCGGTGGTGGGCATCTCTGGGCTCATCCTGCTTCCCAGGGCAGACTGGGCCAGGGGAGAAGCAGCAGTGGCCCGTCCACTCCGTGTGATGGTGGCGTACATGTACAGGCCTTTGGCACCTTCAGGTACGCAGCTTGCCTTGCTTGCCCCTTGCCACCACCAGCCAGGGCTGCCTGGCCTGGGATGGGAGCCCTCAGCTTCTCTTCTGGCCACCATAGAGATTACTGCTGATTCCTGTTGGGGCAGGGAGAGGTCTGCTGGCTGGAGTCCTGGGGAGCAAAGTGAGGAGAGCTGAGGCTGGGTAATGGCTTTGGTAGCCCAAAAGCCTGGGAGTGTGTGGCAAACACCTTTGATTCATGTTTCTGCCATTAAAATCAATGGCTAATGCTGATGTCTAAGCAGTCATCACTCCACTTCAGAGTGAACAGTATCATAGAAATACAAGGATGCCTTTCAGTCAGCTTCCCCGGGCCTGGCAGGTAGGGAACAGGGTGCGATTTGGGTGCTTCAGTTTCCCTGGCTGTGAACCAAAGCTGCAGAGGTGCTGGGCTGGGGCCAGGCAGGATGGGTACCTGTTGCTCACCAGACTGGGGACAGCCACAGGGCCAGGGAAGGAGGAATCAGGCCAGGGGGTTCTGGCATTTCTCCAAGGAGCTCTGACCAAAGACAGAAGCTGGGGCTAGATGTCGCGCAGTGTAGCCATGCTGGCAGCAGGATTCCAGGGTGTGACCATGGCTGATGTTAGGGGCGATGGGAAAGGCTGGCAGTCATGCAGGGCAGGAGGTAAACGGATCAAGCAGTAATTGGCAGGCTCAGCAAGGGGAGGCTTACCTCAGCCCAGCACAGATTTACCGCCTCCTGCCCCAGATCGTCTGGGGTCCAGGCAGAGTAGTGGTTGGAGCATCCTCAGGCACAGTGCCCTTGCATCGCCCCACAGGGTTTCATCGGCCCCATTGCTGATCGTCTGTGCATCCCTGCACCCACCTGCGCCTGGGCGAGACGACAGTCTTCCCTGCAGTGCTGCTGGGCTCGCACCCAGCTGGTGAGTGCCTGGGCTAGCTTTGGTGGCTCCAGGGATTTTGAGGATGCTCAAACCTGCTTGACTTTAGGGTTTTCTTTGCACTATCCCGCACCAAAACTGGGCTGGCTGCTGGGAGCTAGGGCATTCAGGACAGCTGGGTGCTGGTAATCCCATTTGCAGGCAGCGCTGGGCTAATCCTCACAGAGCCCTGAGCGGATTGGGGTGGGTTTGGGGGGTCAGTGGCAAGCTGCAGTAGCCAAGGGAGCCCGTGCATCCCAGGGGTGGCTTCCTGAGGAGGTGGCGGTGAGCGTGTGGAGGGGTAAGTGGCAGCAATGGAAGTGAGGGATGTGGCTGGGGTTTCTGCGGGGCCACATCCATGCATTGCCCAAGGGTTTGGTGCTCCGAAACGGAGCTGGAGGATGAGCCACAGTGGGGGCGCAGGTCCATGGCAGGGTAGCAATGTAGCAGGTCTGTGGGAAGTGATGCTGCAAAGGAAATGGAACTGGGTAACATGGAGGGGTTTGGTCTGATGCTGGCAGGGAGGGAAAGGCTGCGGTGCTCCCTGCTCTGAATGGGGATGACAGGTCTGCGCCCTGCTTCTTGCTCTCAGAGACTGGGGCCCTTCACCTGCTGGTGTGTGCCCTGTGGAGCATGTACAATGGGCGGTGGCACCGGCCAATGCCTGTAACATGAGGAGATTGCGATGGGCGCCATTGCAGGCAAATCCTGGCTGCTTGTTCCTGTTTCTTCCAGCAACTAGTTTTTTGGGGACCCACAACTGTTTCTGCCCCTCTCTTGTTCGGATGTGCTGGAGGAACGGCCCCAGCCCTCCACTTTCCTCCCTGGGCCAAGGCCAGGCTTAAGCTCCAGGCTTTTACAGCTGCCCAAGCTTATGTCGAGGGAGGAGGTGACCTCAGTTGTTGTGGGGGGCTCGCTCCAGCCCCGTGGGGCTTTCTCTGGGCTTGTTTGGGCTCAGCGGTGTACATTGGCCCTGGGCTTCCTTGGGACCTCTGAAGGTCCCGAGGTATGGGTGGAAATGTCACTGTGCCACATGGCACCACTGGGTTTTCCTTGCTGTTCCTGAGGCATTTACAGCACTTTAATCCCTTATACCCTGTGGGAGGTAAAAGGCAATTTGTTAATTGGTTTCTGGTCATCAGGCCTCCTGGGAGGTGTTTTACAGCCACCCTGTCCCACTTCAGGGACATGGGGGTCTCCGGGAGAGCTGAACCTGCCTGTGGTGTGCCGGGGGCTGGAGGTGCTGTGTGGGGCAATGCTTCGGCTGCATCCAAATCCAGCTCCTGGGCTTGCACAAGGTGGGGGCAAGCAAAGAGCTGAGGATGCACATTACCCCACCCAGGAACCTTGGCTGGGTGAAATGTAAGATGCCAGATTTTGGGCAAGAGCCCGGCACTGACCATCTTCCAGCCTATAACCTCCTGCTATATGGGACTGGGGCCACATGTTAACCCAGGATCAAAACTCCGGTGCAGCCTCCTGGCTGGACTGGATGGAGCTCAGGAATCTGCTTTCTCTTGCCCTTCATGAGTGTCTCCTGCGAGCAGCAGTGTGGGGGCCACCCAAGATGCTCCTGAGCCGCTTCTTGAGCAGAGTGGAGTGTCTTTGGATGGGCATTTTGGGCAGAGTGGGGCTCTTTGGAGGGGCAGCAGCAGAAGACATCCCCAGTTTGAGCTCGGCAAGAGCCCACAGCCTTCATCCTGTACCCAAGCATGGGAACATGCAGCATCGCTCAGCTTGCTGGTGCTGCATCCCAGCCTTGAGTCGCACTGAGAAGGGGTGGGGGGGACCCAAAAAGACCAAGCAAACAGAGCTTGAACAGCCGAATCCCTGCTCTGCAACATCTTATTTTTACCTACTCCATCAACATCTCAGCAGCTGCAGCAAGTCAGCACTGGCTGCCTTTGCTGCCCTCCCCAGGGCCCCAGGCAGGTGCCTGCCCCAACAGCCACCAATGGCCCTGGGCCGTGGCCGAAAGGTGATGGAGCGGAGTTGTTTCCCAGGGGCAGAATGAGTAAGTATGTCTTGGGACGTGAACTTGCTCATAAACGAATTCTGCTCAAATTACTGTTGTTTTTCAGCCTTCAAATGAAAGATGAGGGGGAGCATAGAGGACCATGAGCAGAGCATCACAGTTTCTGTGATCTATCTGCTATGGCTGCTCTTTTGTGCAACCCTAGCCCTTTAGGGTTGTGCAGAAAAAAAACATGAATGAGTGGTTACATTTAGGAAAAGCAAGTTTAACTGAGCCTGTGCACTTAAAATAGAGGGTGTAGTTTGCTCACGGTAACGGTGATGGGTCAAGGGTTGAGCTGGGTTTGATCTGGCTGTGCTGCAGTGCTGCGTTTCACAAGCAGGGCGTGGAAACAGAAGGACACCAAGGACCTTTTTGGGGTACCCTGGGGACAGTGTGAGCGGCTGGTGCACCCAGTATTCCCTGGGGAGCGTGCACTGGTGCTGCTGGCCTCTTGCCAGCCAGAGACCCCTCCTCGCTACCTGCAGGTGGAGGGATGCTGGGCTGGATCGAGCGGGTGGTTCCCCAGCCCCCGGTGCCCCATCTGATGGAGGAGACCCCCCCAGCCCCAGTGCAGGATCCGGAGCCGGCTAAGGTGAGCGGGGAGCCAGTTTGGGGGCGTACAGGGCACCCTGTGAGCTTGGTGGAGAGATGCCTGGTGCCTCTGCATCCAGCCCTGACACTGTGGCATGCAGGGATGCTCCACAGCATCCCCAGGAGGGATGGAGGCCAGGATGCATCCCCCCTCCGAGCTGGTGGGAGGCAGCAGGAAGGATGGGGAGTCCCTCGGGTTTGCAGCAACCTTTGAACGGGGAACACTGTCCCTTGCACCTCACTCCTTGACACCTTCTGCCTTTTACCCTGAAGGCACCGACAGGAAAGGCTGCTGGCCCCAGGGATGCTGCTGACTGTACACGCACCAAAGGTAAGACCCCATAGCTGGAGGACGCGCTGGCTCAAACAGCAGATCAGTGTTCCTTTACTGGCTGGTCTCCCTCCTGCCTGGCACGCTGAGGGCTGGGAGAGTGGTGATGGGAGATTTCTTTTTTTTTTTTTCTTCTTTCCTGCTGTCATTGAAGAAATGGAAAAGAAGGTGGGATTTGCAGTCCCTGAGGACGCAGGCTCTGTGTTTGAGAGGTATCGCGTTTGCACCCTCCAGTGTGAAACACGGTTTTCTTGGGATTTTGCTTTCGGTTGGGGGCTGGATGACTGGGACAGGGGGATCCCAGCCTGACTCACCCTCTTCTCTGGCAGCATGGGGAGCAGTATGCTCTCCTGGCTCTCCCAGGGGCTGGAGAAGGTGATTCCCCAGCCAGTCCCGGCCCCAGGGATGCTGCAGGCTCTCGGGAAGAGCTTTGAGACGAGCATTGACATTCCTGATCAGGTAGGTGACAGATCTGGGCAATGATCTGGTGTATTTGGGATTCTAGCTCTTTTTACCTTTTCTTCTTCTTTCCTATTCCTTCCTATCACTCTCCCAATGCTAACGGGGAGCACTAACCCTGCGCCGCACGGGCTTCTGCCTTCATCCATCCCTGGGGAAAGGGCAGGTTTCCCTCCCTACCTGGCGGGATGAACCCCCCTCGGCTGCTGGGTTGGTGACAGTCTGTTTGGCTTTTCAGACGGAGGTCCAGATCCTCAGGCATGAGGAAGAGGATGCTCTGGGTAAGGAGAGCAGGCGGCCTTTCTGAGACTCCCGCATTCCACATCCTACCTCCCCTGTTGGTGATGCTGGTACTATTGGCCCCTTGAGCTGGCTGATGGGGGGACTGGGAGCTCCCAGCAGTGCAGGTCCTGGCTCTCCCCCATCCCCACAGCACCACTCTTCTTGCAGAGATAACCCCCTTTGATCCCAAGGAGGACGAGCTGGATGGCTCTGGATCCGAGGCTGGCTCAGATACCGGGACAGAGGAGTGGTGGGTCCCTGGGGAGGCTGGGGCGGGGATGTGGGAGGGCAGGAGGAATGCAGGATGAGCTCCCCAACTGTGCTCTCCTGGCAGGGCAGGAGCGCGGGTGCTCAGCTGGCTGGTGCAGGGCTTCGAGAGGATGGTGCCACAGCCGGAGGTGCTGAAAAAGCCAGAGGTGAGCACTGCCCGGCCTGGGGAGAGTGGGGGGCTGCTGGGCAGAGGTGACAGTGGAGCAGGCTGCCTGTCCTCCTGCACACCCCGGCTGGGACCTTGGGGAAGAAAACCTCAGGGGAAATTCAACAGAGTGAAAGAGAACCTTGGGCTGCCATCCTGGTGCTCCCTGATGTGCCTGCACACCAGAGGGGCTCTCCATTTGGGACACGCTGGTACCAGCAATGTCGCTGGGGTCTGGGTTTAATGGTCCTTGTCAATGAAATAGAGCCAAAACTGCAGCGGAGGGTGTGTGGGGCTGCGCGTGGGTCCCCTTGGGGTGGGAGACGTGCCTGCCTGGGGTGATGTGGGGCCACAGTCCGTCCGTCCGTCCATCCATCCATCCATCCATCCATCCCTCTGTCCCTTTGCAGCCGGAGCCGAAGGAGCCAAAGTGTGAAGCTGTGGCAGGAGGTGAGAGGTCCCCCTTCCCTGGGTGGCCCTTTCAGAGGGGACACTCTGCGTTTGAGAACCCAGGTGTAGGCAGGCACCAGTGCTGGGGCTGCACTCCATCTCCATGCCCTGGGGTACCAACTGCCAAGAGGGGTGGGCACACTGGGTCCTGGCATCATGGCACTGCCCCTACACCACGTCTGTCCCCAAATGCCTGTGTTCTCATCCCAGGCTTGGTCCCTTGGGGGGAAGCTGCCAGGGAGGTCCCCCAAGCCTGTCCCTCTGTGGGAGGTGACCCTTCCTCACTTGCTTTCCTTCCCCAACAATTTGTCAGATGACCTATTGCCTATCCCCTTCCTCCTTCCAAATAAACCTGAGCAGGCACAAAAGGGACTAAAACCCAGGCAAAGTCAAAAAGCAGCGTTTCAGCCGCTCAGAGCATCCCGGGAGCCATGGAGCCGGCAGCAGCTGAGAGGCAGCCAGAGCCAGTGGCCATCTTCATCCCTCGGTCCCTGGCTGGGGACGGCAGCAGGTAACCACGGTGGCAACTTCTACCTGGGTACCGTGGCCAGAGGGATGGCTGCTGTGGGAGCAAAGGCTCCGAGAGGCAGGTCTAACAGTGGTTTCTGGTCACCAGGATGTTTGCCTGGTTCGTCCAGGGGCTGGAGAAGGTGATGCCGCAGCCAGTGACCAGGGAGAAGCAGGACACACAGGTATGCTGTCTGCAGGATAGGCAAAGGGTGCGTGAATGCCGCGTCCCTGGCGGGGAGGGCATCCCCTGCAATGCAGATGCCACCAGATCAGTGCCGGGACCTGCTGTGATTTGCGCTGTCACCCAGCTCCTTCAAGAAAGCAAATCCCCACAACCTGCTTAGCTGATGAAGACCAGGATTTGGCCTTTAAGCAGCAAGAGAGCCCATAGCACGTGTTTTCTTTGCCATTTCCTTGCCTTTCTGTCTGGGCACTGGTATCTCACCCAGGTGTGGTCCAGCTCTAAGGAGAAGCAGCTTTACACACTCTCATTCCCTTGCACCCAGGTGAGCTCACTGATGTGCTCCTGCCCTTTACTGCCAGGCATGGGGATGCTTGTGCCCACGGCCAAGCCATCTGATGTGCCCCTAGAAATCACATGAGGTATTTAGGGTAAAAGGGCCACATTTACTGAAAATGGGGCATTTAGGGTAAAAATTTAGATTTACTGAAAATGGGCAATGTCTCACGTTTCCCTTTTTCTCCTGGCAGGGAGTGGCTGCAGCAACCTCGAGTCCCATGGAAGAAAGTAAGTGGTTGATCCACCTCACCCTGCCGGTTAGCTTGCTGAGGTCAGAAAGCGGTTATTGGGAAGAGGGGCAGCTGGCGGCCTTTATCTCCTTGTCTGCCATGGGTGCAAGCTGGGGAGCCCCTGAAATCCCCTGGGGAAGCCATGAGACGCTGTTGCTGCTTGAGAAGGAGGAGCAGATCCATGGTTGTGGTACAGGCGTGGTAAACCTCAGGCTGTGGGAGTCTCTCTGAGTGCAGCATCCCACATCCTTGGGTCCCGGGTTTTGAGGCTAGTGCTGGTATCAAGGTCTGTCCTCAAGCTGTGCTGGAGCATGTTTGCCAAGCTGGTGGGATTTGATCAAAGGATTACAAGGGAATTCAAACCTGCTGCCTTCATCACCCCTGTTGGCATGTTTGCTGCCAAGCTGGCAAGTGTTTGCCGAGCCTGATGTGAGATGTCTAGGGAGGTGCCTCAGGAAAACAAGATACTGGGATTAGATGTGTTAGGTGTGAGTCTGCATGGTCCTAGGAAGACATTGTAGGGGTTCACACTGCTGCTTGCCTGCCCATGGAGGGGGACAAGAGCCAGCTCTGCGGGCAGCCAGGCTTGGTTCCCCATGCCAGCCATGTTGCGGGATGCTGAGCAAAATGGGGAGCCCAAGCAGGAGCTGCAGCTGCCTCTGTGGATGGGACTGGGCAGGGGAGATGTCACACAGCCCCATGCAAGCGCCATCCCTGGGAAGGAGTGGTTGGTCGGGCTGTGGGAGCTGCTGATGGGAGCAGGGACCTGCTGCGGCACACAGAGGCTGTGCATCCCTGCAGTGACATGCTGGAAGGCTGCTCCTGCTGAGCCAGAAGCTGCTTGGCGGGATGTCGGAGCAGGAAATCCTGCAGGAAGGCATTTCTCCACCTGTTTGTACAAACAGGAGACCTGAGCACTGCCGTGGGCCTTAAAAAGAGGCAAAGGCAGTGGGATGCTGTTGCATGTGCAGGGCAATCGCACCCTTTGTGCGTGGCTTGCTTGCCTTATAGCTCGCTTTGGTGCCTTGAAGCATCTCAAGGTCACTTAATCTGCCTGAGGAAGGGAGCAATTGGGTCGAGCGAGAGATCTGCCCTGGCACCAAAATGCCAGCATGCTCATTAATGTTTTCCTTCTCCTTTTGTTTCAGGGGGCAAAGGGGCTTAGCGCCTCTGAAACAAACGGAAAACGAAGACCGTGGCAGGCCAGCCCTTCCCATAACCAAACAAGACCAACCTGAGGAGAAAGCGCAGCTGGGGAGGAAAAGCAAAGGGGAATCTGCATAGTCTCCAGCTCCTTCCCAGCTGGGGTGGCGGGGCCCCGAGGCTGGCTGCATGTCCCTGGTCCCAGGGCTGTCCCATCCTGGCTCCCTCTTGGCTCTGGGAACCAGAGCTATTGGTTTTACGGAATGATGTCTATGAGATGGGAGCTATAATTTATAGGAGGGCAGAAAAGCATCACTCAGGACACCTCGGAGGCAGAAAGACTTTTGCTGCAGCCTCCCAGCATTCCTGGCCCTCTCACCTCCCCCCTAGCATCCAAATATTCACCTCTCAGACCTCCAGCTGAAGCCCACAGGCATCTTTTAGTCAACTCCAAAATGTAATGTTATAAAGCTCTCGTCAGCTTCTTATTGCTTTTCTTCCATTAACTGAGTGTTTTCTCCCAGCAAGTGGACGGGGCTCTGGTTTGCAGCAGCAAATGCATGCGGCTGAGGTCAATCTCTAGGTGAATAGGTAGCAGTTAATGGCTAAAAGCCTTTGCCCAGGCTCTCCTTATCGGAGAACTTACTCCAAACCCTCCTTATTCCCAGCTATGGCTGCTCTCTCCCAAAGCTCACAGCTCCTTGGATGCAGCAGTAGCCACGATGGCAGGAGTGTCCCAGCAGGGAAGGGATCCCAGGGGCTGTCTCCAGCCCAGAGGCGTGCGGGCAGGCATAGCCAGTGCAGGCATGCTGGGCCGGATGGGATGAGAGCCCCAAGTTTTTCATACAGACCTTAGAATCGCAGAATGTTTTGGGTTGGGGGGGGACCTTCAAAGATGATCCAGTCCAACCCCCCTGCCACGGGCAGGGGTGTCTTCCACCACATCAGGTTGGTCAAAGCCCCATCCAACCTGACCTTCAGCACTTCCAATGGTGGGACATCTGTAACTTCTCTGAGCGACCTCTTCCATTGTCTCACCACCCTCGTCGTACAGTATTTCTCCCTTATCTCCAATAAAAATCTGCCTTCTTTCAGTTTAAAACTGCTGCCCCTTGTCCTGTCACTTCAGACCTTGGTAAAAAGTCTTTCTCCATGTTTTATATAAGTCCCCTTGATATATTGAAAGGCCACGGTAAGGTCTCCCACCATCTCATTGCATCTCTTTAGGACGATCTAGGCAGCCAAGCAACCACCCTGAGCCCCACCCCCTGTGTTCATAACAAACCCAGCTGGTACCAGGCTACAATTTTAGTATTTGCCCCCTTTTCATATAATGAATCCGAAAGTTATGGTGTGTTTTAAAAGCCACCTCACTGATTGCTGTCCCACATTTCAATTAATAGAGATCTAGAGGGAATGGGCTAAAGGTAGCATGGGCACTATAGGGAGGGTAAATACAGCCCAGAGCCGACTGTGGGTGGGTTTCCTCCCTTTCTGTAGTTGAATTTGCACATTTCCTATTAGCTTTGCTGTGGACATGTAAGTTTTGTTGTCAGGCAGACCTCAAAATAAACTGGTTTTACAGTATGTGGATGCGCTTCCTCCTCCTGTTTCTCCAGTGTGTGCCTGATGTGGTAGGATGGGTACCCCTGGGACATGGAGGGGGCTGGTCATGGGTCAGACCCGTGCTCTTCGCTTTGCAGCTGGTCCAACAACCTTCCCAGGAACCCACCATGGGTTTTCCCCCAGTGATGCTGGGAATTGCAGGGCGTGTGGGATGCTTCCTATGGTGTGCATGGGGCAGTGTTTGGAGCAGACACGGCGTGGTGCTCAGGGCGTTGCAATGTGGGCTCTGGGTCTTGCTCTGTTTTGCTCCAGATTCACAAGGGAAAAAGCTTTGGACTCTTCCCACTGCTGCTTCTGTTTGCAAGGACAGCCAAAATGTGGCCTGGAAATGGGCCAAATCATCTGCTGGTGGAGGTTGCTACGCATGTACGGAAGCCAACAGGCATCTGTATGCCAGAGGTTATAGTTTTTGTAGGGCTTTGGATGCGCTTGGCGCAAAATGGTGAATTTTCTTCTTTCTTCTGGCAAAAGTGCCCAAGGCACCCACCTGGCACAGCCTGGGGCAACCAGGGCTGCACGGGTCTGTGCAGGCTGAGAGGTGCTTCAGTCCTGGCACATGGCAGCACCTCTGCATCAAGCAGCTAAAACGTGGGATTCACCCCTGGCCTTTCAAAAATGGGCTACTCTCACTTCATTGCCTCCTGTTCCTGTTTCAGTTCATATTGTCCCTGGGGAACCCAAGGAGACCGACCTTATCCTGGAAGAGATCAGTGATGACTGGATTAATGAAACCACGTGTGAGATGATGGCCTGGGGTCGTGAGGCTGAGCTGGTGGCAGATGCTCATCCCCTTCCCCCCATACAGGAGGAACCTCAGGAAGAAGAAAACAGGTAGGAGAAGGGAGATGCTGTTGGACAGCTCTGCGCACTCTCCAGCCACCAACGTGGTGGCCATAGGAGGGGACGAGCACATCCCTGGGCATCCCTCCGTGCCAACGCCAATGGTGGAGCTGGCAGCAGGCAGCCGAGGTGCCCATTTCCAAAGAGGGGAGGGGCAGAAGGATCCAAAAAGTGTTTGAGCAAAATCAGCCTTTCCTTCCAGTGTTGAAATTCTGGTGTTGAGTAGCAGAGCCATGAATGCAATGCTTCATGATGTCCTGCAGAGGACAGCTGAAGGATGCTCTTGCTTAGGCTTCCCCTAAGTAGATTTTGGCCCTAAGGTGAGAGGGTTTAGACCTCATTCCCATCAACTGCACATCCAACAGTCATGACATTGGGAAATGGTGGTCTTCTCTATATAATTCATCCTACTTCTAAAAGAAACCCCTGCTGAGGTCCTTCTGCAGGCTGGGCAATGTGTTCAGAGCCGGGAGAGGGCTGCGTTGCAGCAGGGGGATTGGAGGTGTCCATGCATGATCCCAAAGGGTTTGGGAGCCCCCCAAAATGCTCCCTGCACCCAGTGCACGTGCAGGGGAGGGCAAGCACAGCGGTCTGCCCCTCTGACATGGGCAATGCTCAACTGCACTAAGCCACAAGCAATGCCTGGGAGCCACGTTCACTCAGCAGAGCTCTCTTCTGCTCAGCCAGAAAACACTGGACATGGTATAAAAATATTTTTCAGATTTTTTTTCCCCTTAGTATACGAGCCTGAGAAGCTGTGGGCAGCGAGCATGTCCTGTCGTGGAGGCTGGATTTCATTAACAGGGAGGTTTTGGTCAAAATGAGCAACAAGTGACCCCTAAGCACATCCTCTCCCTGTGCCGCAAGGGGAATTTGAAGGCACTAGGACTCTGGTTTTGCATTCTTTTTTCCATTCTTCCTCCCACCCACTTGGGGCTGCAGACAGTCATGGGCTGTGAAACAGCGTGTGCCCTCCCGAGGTCGTGGCTGGGGGGTGGAGAGAGAGCACCTCTGGCCAAAGCGGGTGTGGAGACTGGCAGTGCTCCTCTTGTGAGGAACAGCCGTACTTTTTGGATTTTACCTAATGAGTTTCTCCTTCCCAGGCTGTGGTTGTGCTCCCTGAGTGCTGCCGAAGAGGAGGAGGAAGAGGAAGAGGAGGAGGAGGAGGAGGAGGAGGGGGAGGAGGAGGGGGAGGAAGCAGAGGAGAAGGCAGCAGAGGAGGTGGAGGAGAGTGCAGGGTGAGTGGCTCCCATTGCCTTTATGGTTTTGTTGGAAACGAGGGTGAACACAGTTGTTGTTTCAGTTGCATTCACAAGCCGAAGAGGCTGAAGCACCCGTGGATGAGCGAGCTCCTCTTGGCAGAGGGGAGCTCCCCAACCGGCCAGCAGCCAGCGTGCGCTGGGGAGGGATGGGTTTGGGGAGGGATGCGTTGGGGAGGGATGGATTTGGGGAGGGATGCGTTCAGAAGGGATGCTTTCACAAACCGGCTCACCTCAGGGCTCACTGCTGACGTGGTACCTGGTGACAGGCAAGTGTCTCCTGGAGACACGGGCTCCATCTCCATCACAGCCGCTCGTAGCAACCGCAGCCCCTGGCCATCCCCTCCTGCAGGGTCTGGTGGCTCTGCGGAGCAGGAGCCCCAACTTGTGCCTTCATCGGGAGCTGGGAGCAGCCCCCCCCCGAGATGGTCCACATTATTTAAAACTATACCCATTAATTCAGGGTAGTCGAGATTATTATGACTATTACAGAGCTGAATTTAAATACAGGATTATGTGTTGTACCTGAAAATGCTACTTAAAACAAGTAGGTAGAATTTTCCATTTTTTTCCTGTTGTAGAAAATAGCTGAGTTATTATCAGCTGTTGTAGGTGGTGACTTCGGTCTGGATGATATTTAGAAAAAATTTTCCACTTAGTTTAGTGGTTTGCTCTAATTTCACATGAGATGAATTTAGGGATTTATTACATAGTGCTACAATATTATTCTCTGTTAATTCCTCTGAAGTAGCTAGATTTTCAGGAAGAAGCCGAAAACATATGAATATTCAATGTTAAAACCATATCTTTTTATTTCATCCAAATCTTTTCCTGCAGTTCAACTATAGAAACTTGAGCTTCAGTTTTAGAGTGAATGAGGTGCTGCTCCATCCTGCGGTGTTTGTCTGTTTATGGGAAAAGAGAGACAGCAACAGGTTTTCTAGACTAGGATGAAAAGATTTGCGATTGCATTTGAAGGGAGCCTAATTTAAAAAAAAAGCGGGGGGAATTATTAAAAATAATTTTTAAAAGATCTTGGAAAACAACAGTTTTTCAGGACACAGAGATAAAGGATAAAAAGCAGCCACTGCTTGTTACATATATCTTCTGACTTAGCACCTGCCAAGGATGCAGAAAGATTGTTTTTCAATGTTCATGCATTTTGCTGCTGTAAAGTTTTTTTCATCATCCCCAAACCCCACTTTGCATCTCTTGGCAGGAAAGAGCAAATCCAGAGATAAGCACACAGAACAACATGATGAGGCTTTTTTTTTCTGTTGTAAAGTTATATTAAACCAATAAAATCTATTGTGTGAGCCCCCTTTGTCAGAATGGTGGAACTGGGGTCTGCACTTGCTGCTGAAGGAAAATGATAATTACATGTCCTGGTGGTGTCTTGCACAGGCAAACGTGCGGTTCAGATGGTGCTTGTAGGGCAGCACTTCCTGGAAATTAGGCTCTCAGTTTTTTATTCGGCAATTTTTATTTATATGAGAAATTATTATGCACAGCAAGAGAAACATGCTGCCTGTATCTTTCTGCATATGCAATTTTTACCTATGCATATGCAATTCTCTGCATTAATTATGTACCTCTCACCTGGTCTCCCACGTAGGATTTTTTCCAAGTCCCTTCTAACCTAAGGAACCACTACTGCATTAAACTAAGATTTCTGTGGTATTGTTCATCTGCCAATGGGGCTTGCAGCGCAGCTGGAGGAGCAGTGCTCCCCAAAACTGGGAGAGCTGCACATCATCCCTGTTGACGTGATGCCCCCCTGTTGACATGATGCATCCCCCATTGACATGACGGCATCCCCCGTTGACATGATGTGTCCCCCATTGATGTGATGCCCCCAGTCTGCAACGTGCCCAACCTCAGAAAGGATGTAAGTGAGCTCGGGCGCTTGTCACTGCTTGATCTGTACCATCCAGACCCCTGCTCCAGTCGCCTTGTCTCACCGCTGACGAGGGTGTGGATGAAGTCTACTTTGCAGAGGAGGCCCTCAGGTTTGAGCAGCTAGAAGAAGCTGAGATAAGTGATCTCGAAGGTGCTTTTGTACAGGTATGGCATCGCTCCCTGCTTGGGCTCAGGTCTGCAATGAGCTCTTGGAGTCCAGCGCACGCTGGGGGCTCAGAGCTTGTGCAGGGGGACACAGTGCTCTGGCAAGGAGCAGGGACTGGGATGGGCACTGGGAATGTCACCCACTGAGATGTCCCCAGCTCTGAACGTGAGACAGCAGCAGTAGCTGTGCACCATGGGAGGGATGCTTTCACCCCAAAATGCTGGTGTTGAACAACAAGCTGAGAGGCTGGGGAATGGTCGGGGGATATGGGGCACCCAATCAAACTGCAAAGTCTGGTCTTTTACTGATGGAGCAGGTCTCTTTCTCTTTAAGATGGCTTTTTTTGCTTTGAAGGTGGAAGAGGAGACAGCTGAAGCTACTGAAACCGATGCTGAAGGTACAATACATGGCAGCGTAATGTCAAATTAGGGTGAACCAAAGTGGGCAAAGCCCGACGGGGGGAAAATGCAGCTTCTCCCTCCCCACTGCTCACTGTCTGGGAGCGGGCAGCTGAGTTTTCTGCAGCGTGGGCCTGCATGGGCAGTTGAGACTTTTTGCTGGCTTAAAGCATCCCGTGGACAGAGTGCAATGGCAATATTGTCATCAGCTGGAGCCAGCTGTGAAAAGCTGGTGCTTACACAGTACTTAGCCTTGTTGATTAAGCAATCTCTGATGTGAAATAGGAGTTCCTCCTTCAGCTGAAGAATGTAAGGGGGATAAAAGGGATTTTCTCCACCACTTTGCTCAATTTGGGAAATAACCAGTGGAATAAAGTGCATTTTAATATAACCTTCTAGGAGGTAGCGGTTTGGTAATGAAACTTAGGTGGCAAGTTCCCATAGCAGCCTGAGTGAGCAAAGGCAGGTCCTGGCACAAGGGCCTGTTGCGATAGGCCAAGGGGTAACGGCTTTAAACTAAAAAAGAGAAGATTTAGACTAGATAAAAGGAAGAAATTTTTTACACCAAGGGTGGTGAGACACTGGCCCAGGTTGCCCAGAGAAGCTGTGGATGCCCCGTCCCTGGAAGTGTTCAAGGCCAGGCTTTGAGCAACCTGATCTAGTTGAAGATGTCCCTGCCCATGGCAGGGTATTGGACTAGATGGCCTTTAAAGGTCCCTTCCAACCCAAAATATTCTATGATTCTATGATAACTCCACTGATGTTGAGGAAGTTGCGCAAGGGATGGCTTGACCTGAGCTCTGGTACAGGCTGGAGGTTTCTCTGCTCATGCAGCCCTGCAGAGCACCCCAGTCTTGCAGCAATGCTAGAACAGCGCATGGTAGGATGCTCACCACCACTGCTACCAACAGAACCCCAAACAAAAACCCCAGCATCCTTGCATTTCTCTGTGCTGACACAGTTGTCCTGTCTCAAACCACTCTGTGTTTTATTGCAGCTTCAGATGCCTTGTCTTTTGCTTGAAGCACCTAGGCACCTAGCAGCATGTCCAAGCGTGCCCAAGACATTGAGCTAGATCGGCTGGTGCATGACAAGCCGCTCGATGGTGGGGATGCCTCCCCTCCCGACCACGGTGCGCTAGAGCAGCTCCCCAATGTCCCCAGCTACCGAGCCACCACTGCCTCCCGCATCCCTGTTCTTGTCACCAGCAAGCCAAAGGCTGGAGTTGTCAACCCCAGTTTTTGCAATGAGGATCAATCCCCCTTAGGTATTAGAGATGTCGGCTTTGACAATGGGCTTGCATGGCTTGAGGGGGGCAAGGGGTTATTCCTGGAGTAGTTGCTTTCTGTTGCTTTTCTGGGGAAAAAAAAAATAAAAGCACACATCATGTTGCAGCACAGAGGCTGGGGAACAAAATTCATGGTTTTTTCTGCTTTCGTCTCATCACTATATGCCTTTCTTGCTAAGCCCTAGAGAGCGTTTGCTAATATCTGCAGATGATATGCTATATGTTTTGACCTGCTTGACTAAAAACTCTCCTGAAGGACCTGCAGGCAGAGGGTTAAATATCCACTGCACACACAGTTTTCTCCTTAGCATTCGTGCAACCTACTCATACTAAGAGGACAGTAAGATGGAGGTTTGCTGTTCATGGTTTTCTGCCTTTTAACCCAGAAGGACAAATTACGTTTCTGTAGCTTTGCTTTGCTTTGCTTTGTTTTTAAACAGCAAGCTGAATTCAGCTGCTTTTCCTTACATGCAATGGGATTTTAACTTTGCAACCCAAACAGGCATTTTCTCAGTGATTTGATCGAGCCACGCTGTGACCCACTGGTCCCCTATCAGCGTGGGACAGGAGGGGATGCATGGGGTCTTTCAGATGTGTGAAAACCTCCCTTAGAAGAAATCCTGCAGGAACTCATTGCATTTTGTTATATAGCTAAGAAAAGGGAAGACAATTCCCAGCCCAGCTGGCTGCGGGGTCCAGCCAAGATAACCCCCAGTGCCACTTCTTCCTTAGAAAATTGGCATCTCTCCTTACCCACTATAAACACCCAACCTTCCTGCTTCTAACCTTTGCTCTCAGCAAAAAAGAGGGGCTGTAAATCCTGATTTAAATAGTGCCTTATTCTGCATGAAAAGCAAACACTTGTGTAATTTGGAGCTTGCACAATCTATGTGTTTATGTTCAGAAGACCCAGGAGATTTCTAGACCCTGGGAGGCAGGTTTGCAGCTGGAAATCCTGGGTTCCTGCGTAACATCTGCAGCTGGTAATCGTCATCTCTGCCATTTTCTGAACCACGGGGACCCAATGCTCACACGGAGTAGTTGCAATCAATGCAAGCTGGGAAAGCAGAAGGGAAGCAGGTGGCACTTCTTACGGTGTTGAAAACTGGGCAAAAAAAGAAAAAGAAATTCTGCAAACTGTTAGGAGAAAGGAATGCCAGGCGAGAAGGGAGTGGAGGGAAAAGACGAGTCCTTCCAGCACGCTGTGGGTTTGGGGGCAGCTCCGTGGAGGCGATGGGGCTTGGGGATTCCGGCTGGCTGCACCCCTCTCACCTGCAATTATTGTCCTTCTCCATGGGCCAGGTAATTACGCCACCGTGGACATCAAGGATGTGGACAGCGGAGGCAATGCTGTGGAGAACGATGGTACCCACTTACCAGTGCCCGTCGCCAGTGCTCCCAACATGCTGGTGGTGCCTGGTGCGGCGCCAGCATCCCCCAGGTATGGCTCTGCCCAGGCGTGGTCCCCGGCGCCTGGGGGGTCTCACCCACCCGATGGTGCCAATACAGGTAAATTTATACAACCATATGGAGCAACCTGCTTCTGGCAGGTTTGGACAATGAGATGGGGTGATGTGTGTGTGGTGGGTGACACCCTCGTGCAAGGCAGGGGAGATGGCAAAAGCCTTGCCTCTTGTTCACATTTTTTAAGTAAGTGGTTAAATTTTGTTTAAAACTTTTGGGGGCCAGGGACAGCCCTGTCCATGTGTCCTCCTGGAGATGGGGTTGGTCCCCAGGCCATGGTCAGATCCCCTGCTGACACATGCGTCTGTGCTCCCAAATTTGGAGCGCAGGGGGTCTGTGTGCTGGGTGTGGGTTTTCGTCATAAAAACCAACAATTGCGTTTTTGTTGGAAGGTTTTGCAACATCTCCCTCTGACTTTGCGCCTTCACATCAAGGATGCTCGGAGAGGGGGAGGATTAAAATTGAGGCTAGAGGAAGCCGATGGGTTTTTTTGGTTGTTGGGGTTTTTTTGTGGCTCGTTCTTGCAGAGGATTAAAAATAAAAATTAAGGTGTTTTTTTCTATGCTGAAAACTGGGTGTTATATTCATCCTCACTTAATAGCTTGGATTTTTTAGTAAACAAGCTCCTGGGGGACTTGAAAATATAATGGCAAAAATGTCCATAATCCAGTCTGTTGAACAGCTTTTTAAACTGGGAAAGCAGAGCCCAAGGAGTCATATGAAATACCTGCAGTGCAAATACTGACAGCGTTAAGAGGCCAGTTATTCAAAGCCTGCTGAATCTCACTGCCTTTTTCTATTAGCCCAGGGACGAAAATTGTCCTGCGGCAAGAAGCTTGTCACTGGAGAGCGGTCGAGGCTCATCCTCAGCCACACAGCACTCGGGATCAGTCTGGGGAAACACTTTTGGCAGGCACTGCTTGGGACAGGTTTTTCTCTCTCAGGTTAATGAACAGAACAGGTTATTTTTCTGAGACAGAAACATCCATGTTTTCCAGTCCCATCAGTAGCCACAGCAGCTCTTGCTTTGAATCAGAGTCCAGGTGATGGGCTTTCTCATATGCCTTCAAGTGATGTAAAAAATGGACAAGAATTCAGATTAACACCCACGTCATGCATCCCAGCACATCTTGGACAACTTTGGAGCCTGGAGTCCAGCAACCCAAAGGCACAATCTTAGTTTATTTAGATCCACTTACCTGCGCTTATGTGCAGTTCTGTCCCCACCGTCACTTTTTGTCAAGTCTTTTATCAAGACCTTATTGTGGCCTTTTGATATGTAAGGGGAGGCTTATAGGAAAGATGGAGAAAGACTTTTTTACCAGGGCCTGCAGTGACAGGACAAGGGGACGTGTTTTTAAGCTGGCAGAGGGTAGGTTTACACTGGATGTAAGGAAGAAATGTTGTACACTGAGGGTGGTGAGACACTGGCCCAGGTTGCCCAGAGAAGCTGTGGATGCCCCATCCCTGGAAGTGTTCAAGGTCAGGCTTTGAGCAACCTGATCTAGTTGAAGATGTCCCTGCCCATGGCAGGGGGGTTAGATTAGATGATCTTCAAAGATCTCTTCCAACCCAAACCATTCTGTGATCCTATGGTTCCCCAGTAGAGTTTTCTCATGCTATTTTCTACCAGTTTCTTAAAATAGGTTGTGTATTTGCAATTACACGTACAGCATATGAGCCTTTTTGCCATGTCTCCAGGTAGCGTCTCTCAAGACAACACTGGAGGTCCCTTGGTAGAGCTGGAGATCTTTAAAAGCAAGCAACTCCTGTTTCGCTACATAAAGAAATAAAATTTCATCATTCTGAACCAGAAGGGAAATAATTGGCTCTAGCTGGTATTTTCAGAGGAAGAGGACATCAACTCTGCATTGAGCAATCATTTACTTATCCTAAATCACTTCTATTGCCACAGTCTTGAGTTTTTTCCTAAATGTGGCTGCGAAGGATTAGGGTTAACATTATTTAGAGAGAGTCATGAAAGACTGTCTGCAAATGAGCACATGTTGTCTAACTGGTGCTTGGAAACAGACTTTTGCAGGTGATAAATACCAGGATACACCAGACAATGCCATATGAGGGACCCCGTGCATCCCACATTGCCCCAGGCAGGCGCAGGACAGCCGGTGCTTATGGCTGCAGGCTTTCCAAGGGTGTTGAAAATGGAGCAATGTTTAGGCTGCGATGGGCTTTTCCATCACTGCTGGCTGTTCAGTGGATGGTTGTGTGGTGGCCGGTGCCCCTGGAGCACAGCTGGAGGCTTTGTTTCTGGGCAGCATCAGAGCAGCCACCGACAGTCCACACCAATGGCCAGCCCAGGCAGCAGCTGCTGGCCTCGTGTTGCTCACCCTTTAGCGTTATTTAGGCAATTGCACTCTCTACCTGGTCTCTTGAAGTGGTAATTTACATTTTTATTGCTTGTATTCAAATTCTTTCATACTTGGCTTCCTGCATATTTGTGGAAGGGCGTTCGTGCAGCTCTTTGTACCTGTGCGTTTCCACTTCTCAATCTATTTACTATTGATTTATTATTTGTTTAATTATTTATCTAATCTTTCACCTTTAGCTTTTACTTGGTCTACTTGCACTCCTCTTCCCCAGCTATGCGCTTCTTGGGTCACTTGTTATCACAGGAGATCCAGTTTGAAGTCTTCATGCGCAGTGGAAAAAAATCTGGGGTTTTGTGCTGTTCTGACCCGCAGTCCGGAGGTCCTGTCCCAAAAAACATCCCTTGCAGCTGGAACATATTAAAGGACTGAAAGTTTTCCAGGGGATTATCACACAAGTTCCTTTTTTACCACAGATGGCTGAAAAACTGCTAGTCCTGGTAGGGTTTTGGGCTTAGGGCTGCACATACATGAGCTTCTCCATGGGACTTACCGTAATATCACAGGTCCCCTCTGAGGCCTTCACCCACCATTTTCCAAAATCCACTGAAGTTTGTGTTGCTTTTCGGGTAGCTCCTGTTCCTTCTTACATCCACATCTGCTGGGAACACAGGTGAACTACAGGCACCGCGGAATATCAAAGGATGTTTCCTCTGCCTCTGGATTTACAGCCTTCCTGGGGATGTTTATCTCCTTTTACATCTTCCCCAGGGCATCTATTAATCTGAAGCAAAAAGAGGCATTTTTTTCCCAGATGGATGCTGACACACAAAGCTTTACATGCACTCAGAGCGTTACCACATGAGCTCTGTGGCCCGGGGGGAACCATGCCACAGGCAAAGAGTGGGGACAGCGATACTCTGTCTGCAGGGTCCTCCTTAGACAGCAAGAGGTCTTTGGGCTGTTGATGTAGGCATCTTGGTCTTGCTCATGGATGAGGCTGGGCAATGGGGCAGCGTGGTGCCCCAAGGGAACAGAGGCAGGCGAAAGGCAGCTGGAGACCAGTGAGAGGTGATGGATGTTGTCCTAACAACATCACGGACCTTGTCAGGACTATTTTTTCAAACTGATGTGGTTTTGGGAATCCCTCTATCCACCTCTGAGGGTATGTTAACAGGGGAGTTGGTGGTTTTCCTCTGTCCCTGTGCTGCGCACTTGGGGAATGAATGTTGCGTTGGTCTTGTTCATCTGCTCCCCTTCTCAACAAGGCACACCTGAGAGCCAGTTGGTGGGTTCATCACATTTGGTTTTCTTCAGGAGACTTGTGATGGCAGGATGACCTCCCTCAGCATCCTGCTTGCTCCTGCTCCACATGTGGCACTAAGACATTTTACACCAGGGTCAGTGAGATCCTGGTAATTTAGAGCAACAGCTATGGTGGAAGAAGACAAATTCTTTGTCACATTTAAAACTCTGGACTTGACTGCAGGTTTGCAAACCAGATTTTTGCCATGATTGTCTTCTTCACATGCAGATCTCTTTCTGCCATGTTGCTTACCCACCTGTAAGGAAGCTGTCCCAGAAACCTGTCTGTGCCAAAGGGAGCCACCAGCTGTGTTAGGACCCATCTTCTAGGAAGACACCAGCTGCCACTGGCTCAGCATTGCCAGGACAACCTTTATAGTGCTCCTCTTGAACCTGGAGCCATTCTCGGATGTTGCACTTTGCACTTGGCTTTGCAGATATCAGCAGCCATTGGAAGGTCCATGTTATGTACCCGCTGCTCTGCAATTCACTCTTTGTCTCAGTGGTTCAAGATGCAATGGATCCAGCTCAGGGCCAGGTGGTGTCCCCAGTACCTTCCTGATTTTCCAGATTTCACTTTCTTGCACCACCTTTCCAGTCTTGCATTTTTCTTGCTTGCCTCTTGAAGCACAGTGGTGTGATGGTGCAACACTGGGGACAAGCATGGAGTAGTGCCCGCCCTCTGCGCATCTTGCCACATGCCCAAATGGATTGCAAAATGGGCTGAGTGGCTGCATGCCCATGCAGTCAGGGGCTTGGTGGTACACAGGAAGAAACAGGGTTTTAGCAGCAAAGCAGCAGGGTGGTTTGCTCCCATTGACTTCAGGCAATGCCAAAAATTAGGGGAAAACTGACCCTCGTAGGAGAAGGGGAAGTGGAAACAGATGAGACCTAGGAGGAGGAGGAGAAAGAGGAGCTGGCTGAGGATGGGGGACAAGCTGAGCCTCAGTCACTGTGTTTGTGTCCACAGGAGGATGCTGCTGGCCCCAGAGGATGGTCTGGGTGAGGGACTGGTGAGCCAGTCCCCATACCGAGCGCTGCTGGGCTGGGACGAGGAGCAGAGGGAAAGGTGCGTGGTGGGACTGAGGGGCTCTAGATTAGCCAAGCTCCCAGGTGTTTGGATCCCGGGACTTGGGTGAAAATAGCAAAGATCCTAGAAATGCTCTGATACTGAAGGGAGAGGGAGCCATGCCCGCAGTGGGTCTAGCACTGTGTAACAAGTAATGCACCCCCCCTCCAAAAATAACGATTGTGATGCTCCCTTGAGCAGAAACGACTCTTTTGTTTTTCTTGTATCCAAGTAGAAATATTCTCCTTAAGAGTATGTTTAACCACAGAGAAGATGCACCTTTGATCTATGTATGCTATAGGAGACCTTGTTTTTACTGACTGCAGAGAAATTACCTTCTTCCATGTAGAAAGCAAGCACAAGCTGTGCATCATGCACCCCAGGTCCTAGCTTCCCTGCAGCCCCAGGGGACAGCCTCGGAGGGGGCTGCCCTCCCTGGGAAGCAAAGTCTTGGGGAGGGTCTGCACCTCCACATGGTGCAGGGTTTTGCCTTCTTCCTGGACAGAAATCGTTAAGCCAATTATCACAACAAACCAGGCCGGAGCTACAGCAACCGAGCTTGTTTCTGTCTTCCCTCCTAGTGATACTTCCAGTTATGCTAGGTAAAGCATCCTGGTCTGAATCCAACCTAGTTTTAATAAAGAGGCTGAAAAGAGATGATATAATTCATAAATTCAGGGGCTTGGTGCACATTTTCACCCCATAGTTCTTCCTAAGTCTTCTTCTCCCAAGCACATGCAATCCAGCCTGGGATCTTGGTGCTTCCCAAGTCACTCTGAGGGCATCTCACACCCCAGGGCAAGGATGAGGCTCAGGCTGGTGCTGCTTGATGGTATTTTACTGAAACCACCTTAACTTGTTTTCTACTGATTGCACAATAGCCAAATAAATAGGGGTAAATCCTAATTCAGGATCCTGTAGGTTAAAAAAAAGGGTCATGAGCTTGCCCTGGGGCTTTTCTACTGTGAAATGCCCGATGGTCTCGCAGCCTGCCGGAGCGCATCGGTTCAGCCACGAGCCTGAGCAGCGCCATCATCAACAACCGGCTCCAGGAGCTGGTGAAGCTCTTCAAAGAGAGGACCGAGAAGGTGAAGGAGAAGCTGACTGATCCTGATGTCACCTCGGATGATGAGAGCCCTGCAACATGTGAGTTCAAGTGGGGCTGTGAGAGTTTAACTGATGGGTTCCCGCACACACTGTGTTTTCAGGGAGACAGCTGCTTTATTAACAATTTAAAGACCTTTAAACAAATTGCAGTAAGAAGATTTTCTGCCCTTTTAAAATAACTATGTGGCTTCTCCCAGCCCCTGCCAAGCCGGTGCATGCTGCAACACCAGTGCCCCCCCCAGGAAGGGAGCCAGAGGGGGACAAGCCAGCGGGGGATGAGCACTACTGCGAGATGCTATGCTGCACGTTCAAGTACCAGCCCTGGTTGGACCGCCTGAAAAACTACCGGTTCCCCAGCAGCATCGACCCACTCACCAGTGAGTGATGGAGCATGGCCATGTTCCCAGGCTGGGGGCAAGCTGGTGGGAGAGGCGGTGAGGAAGGGAAGAGGTGTAAAAGACGAGACCTTGTAGAGAAGGGAGGACAACTAAGCAAGGAGCAAGTTAGCTTACACATACCTACTAAAAACCAGAGTTTTAAATTCCCCTGCAAGGCACAGGATTTCCTGAATAATTCCCGATGGCTGTGGGTGTCAGGAGCACGACTAGGTAGGGAAGGGGTAGCCACCTTCTGCTTTTCAGGCTTTTTAGTGGGCAAATGCTATCCCTGTGGTGTGGACACCCCAAATAAAAAATAAAGTCACAAAATAAAAAGCCACTGTCCTGGGAACACACCACAGGAACCCAGCTCCTTCCTTAGTCTTTGCTATTTCACAGCCGTTTCAAAGCCTCCAGTCTTGGGCAGGCAGCTGTTGGCTCAGCACAACTGCAGGGGGAAAAAAGCTGAGTAAGAAAGTTGGTATTGTGGGAGCAAAGCAAAAGCAAACCTCGCTGAACCAGCAAAGTTAAAAGAGGGTTTCTGATAAAAAGCAGAGTGCTCTGCAACTGCTGGTATTCACTTTGCATCTAGAGCCTAGGTCACTTGCAATTAAATGCTGTCGATAAGAGACCTCCTGCAGGTTTCCTCCTTGCATGCAGGGCAGGGCAGGGGATCAAATCCCCTTTGCGTAGTGGATTCATGTGGACAAGGGACATGTGCCTGGCTAATCGTGGTGTGGTTCCCTGTGCACAGACCTGATGTATGTACTGTGGCTGTTCTTCGTTGTCATGGCCTGGAACTGGAACTGCTGGTTGATCCCCGTCCGCTGGGCTTTCCCCTACCAGACACCAGCAAACATCCACTACTGGCTGGCCATGGACTACCTCTGCGACCTCATCTATCTGCTGGACATCCTCATCTTTCAGAGCCGGCTGCAGTTTGTTCGGGGGGGAGACATAATAGTGAGTGGCAGCATGCTGCATCCCACTGCTGGGGACCAGCCGTGGGGACCTCCCATCCCCGTCACCCCAAGCAACATGGAAGGAGCTGGCCACCGATCTCTGAATCATGCTCCCCAAGCTCTCCCACCATGGCCCTGGCCATCAGGGCTATGTCCACTCTTGGAGGACTGCAAGCGTCTCTCCTGCCATGTAGTGGATAAGTCTTTTTGTCCACCAAAGATACATATTTTTCCCCTAAAGTCAATACCAGCCCATCTAGAAAACATGTGGTTCATGGCAGCCCCGTTCCTGGGTAGGGATGCTCGGAGGGCGCTGGTCCGTGGGGCAGTCCTGCCAGCGGTGCGGTGAGGTGCACGTGGACCAGCCCCAGCACAGCCATACACTGCTAATCGAGAGCAGGCGGCATAATAAACTGGGTTTAATTTTCATGAGCACAGAACACATTAGCGATATGAGAAGGTGATTGCAAACTGAACAAATAGATCACCTGCCTGAGATAAGTGAAGGCCCTTGATTTCATTTCCATATCCAATTAAATAAGCTGTGAAAAATAAAACCTTGAGGGTAGTCTTCCCATGACCCATGCAAATGCTCAGACAGGGAGGTTTCTCCTGTAAACTCTGACTTTTGTGGTGCTGGCACTGCGATGTTCTTTCTCCGGGATGGAAAATGAACACAGGATGTCCCAAGATGGGACGGGAAGACGGCATATGGCCAGGTTTTCTTCTGCTTCTCTTGCTCTGTTCCCTTTCCTGGGCACAAAAATTTTCCCTGTTGTGGTGCAGAAGAAGAGACAGGCATGACCATGTTGGCCATGACTTTCCTTTCTGCAAGTAATGATCAGTCTTCCTCTCTCCCCCTCCTGTTCCCAACCAGACTGATAAGAAGGCCATGAAAGAGAATTACTTGCGATCACAACGCTTTAAGGTTTGACATAATTTTATTTATTAATCTGAATTTTTAATCTGAATGGTGGCTCATAGCTCCACCCCACCACGCCTGCAGGTACCTGCAGACATTTCTCTCTTTGGGTGGATTTCAGATGGATTTGGTGTGCCTCCTGCCCCTGGATTTCTTCTACTTCAAAGTTGGTGTCAACCCGCTCCTGCGCTTTCCTCGCTGTCTGAAGGTGAGTCAGAGCTTATAAAATCAGTCAGAACACCACTTGCAGTGGATGTGAAGGAGTCCTGCGTTGGCTGGGGTGAGATATGGCTTGCTAGACTCATCAATGATGACAAGAGGATTGTAAAACAGGCAGGAAGTCTTGTCCCGAAGGCTTTGCGGGGATGTTGGTCAAACACTTCATTTCAGTCCTAAAATACACTCACATCTGAATTGAAGTGCACTTACAGATGTAGCCAAATCTGTTCGGGGCGGTTCATGCTGTAGAGGGGAATGGAGGGGGAGTGGGGTTTTAACTCTCCCGGCGGGGGCAGTGGGAAGCTGGAGCACACTGATTTCCTTCTCCTCCCAGTACATGGCCTTCTTCGAGTTCAACAACCGCCTGGAGGCTATACTGAGCAAGGCATACATCTACAGGTGAGAGGGAGGGAGGGAGAAAGTGTGGAGTTGCTGTTTGCTACTGGGGAAGAAGTAGCAAACACTTTGATGTGCACCCATTCTGGGTTTCTGATTTATTTTCCCACTGTCCCCGGACTGGCTGATGTGGGTGTTGCCTGATGCAGATGGAATGTGGGGGTCCTGGAGCCCGTGTGGGTAGGATCACCTCTCCCCAACGCAGCGCGATGGGGGTCCTGGTGACGAAGAGGAGCCACCAGCAGATAGCTCCTCCTTCTGGCACTTCTGGAGCTGCAGGGCTGTGGGAGGGAGCAGCAGGCCACATGTTTGGGTGCTCTGTGGTTCCTGCATTGGCAGGACGTGCATGGTTGACACTTGGCTTACCGTTTTAAAGCTCCTTGTGATGCCACGGGCTATCTGATGTGTTTCTCCCAGCAGACACCATATTATCTCCCCTCCTGCTCTCTCTGTTTTCTTTTGCAGAGTGATTCGGACCACTGCCTATTTACTGTACAGCTTGCATGTGAACTCCTGCCTCTACTACTGGGCATCAGCCTATGAAGGACTGGGCTCTACCACCTGGGTCTACGATGGGGAAGGAAACAGGTACAAGCCAGGGCTTGGGTCCTCACGTAGCACAGCTTGCTGTGATGAGCTGGAGCAAGAAGGGAGGTGTTAGGATGCAGCTGGGTTCACAAAAAACCCTGAAGCAAAGGGTTGGGGATGTCAGGAGAAGATGCGGAGCCGGGGAGAACAACAGGGACAGGAGGGATGAGCAGTAATAAACAGTGGTGCAAGATGAAGAGGCTGTAACTGGGCTGCAATGGAAGGCAATGGCAGGTTGAAAAGCCTGAAAAACTGGGAACCTGGTGCTGGGAAACAAGGAAGGACTCCTTGGCTGAGCAGGATGGTGGTGTGAGCTCTGTTTCTGCTCGTGCTGACCTGCTGCCAGGTAAGGATGGAAGCGTGAAGCTGTGTGAGTTCTAGGTGCCATGTGTCAGGCCCCTCAGACCAGACCAGCACCCTTGTTCCCAGGGTGCGAGACAGGGGCAGTGGCCACCCCATTCCCTCGCTGTGGCATTTCCAACACACACGTGCTAAATGTTCATTGCACTGTCGGTGATGGATGCCACAGGGGGAGCACTCAGCTTGCGAGCTGAACGCTGCCTGGTAGTGAATGCCCACATCTGCAAGTTGGGCAAAATGAGTAATGTTTCATTAATTTAGCACCATGCAGTAAATAAGAGTTTCCTGGGAAAAAAAAGGGGTGGGCAAGGGCATTAAAAACTTAGCATAAGGTGGGGACAAGTGACTGTCACCCAGGCAGCCTTAGTGCAGGTGCTGCCTTCCCTTTGAGCGCTTGATTCCCCATGTTAATATTGCTGCTATATAGTTGTTTTGTGTGATATACGTACCTGTATCTATCTGTAGGTGTAATTATAACATCCAAGGGAGTGCCCAAGACCAGTGAATCAAGAATTCACTTGCTATTTCCTGAGTCTCCTACCAGCGATTTGCTCACAAATCCTTTTTTTACCCCTATTTCTAAAAGTGTAAATGTTGCTGAAAATACGTTGCTGGTTTATAGCAGTGGGGCTGAAAGAAGTAGAAAATGGAGTAGCCAGAGCAGCCGAGCCTCCTGTGCAGATGTTTCTGGGGGGTCCCTATGTCCCCCTACTCCTGTAGCATCTCCAGAAGCCCCTGCAGGTATGGTGGGGAGTCTGCAGCCCCTTAATTTTCCCTTTGTCACCCATAATTACTCTCAGCAGGCTCTGGCTTGCCATGGCCAGAGGATGTGAGCTCGGTTCGGAGGGGTGAAACAGGCCTTCACACCAGAAACTCTTTCAAAGCTGCCTCCTCTTTTCCTCCCAGCTACATCCGCTGCTACTACTGGGCAGTCAAAACTCTCATCACCATTGGGGGCCTGCCAGACCCCAAGACGCTGTTCGAGATCGTCTTCCAGCTGCTGAACTACTTTACGGGCGTCTTTGCTTTCTCCGTCATGATAGGGCAGGTGAGGGGGAGTTGCACAGGGTTCCCAGCCTCAGGTGGGGAAGGTATTGGTGGGATTGGTCCACAGGTTTATATCTCCAGGTTTGTTTTCCCCATGCAAGGACCTGTTCAGCATCATCAGAAGACAAAAAAGATTTGGCAGATGCTGTTAGGACCCAGCATATATGCTCTAGACTGCTTAACCTACGTGATGGATAAGTGAAAGCAATTAAAACATCTCTTCCACCCCTTCCCCCCATTCAGATGAGAGATGTGGTCGGCGCCGCTACCGCAGGGCAAACTTACTATCGGAGCTGCATGGACAGTACCATTAAATACATGAACTTCTACAAAATCCCCAAAACTGTTCAGAATCGGGTGAAAACGTGGTACGAGTACACGTGGCATTCACAAGGCATGCTAGGTGAGATCCAACCGCTCCAAGGGTCAACACTTGCACCTCATGTTGTACTGTGGTTGCTTTGCAAAGCCAGTATGTTACTATCAAATGGCACTACAGTTTCAGGGCGGGGGTGGCTTATTTTAGTTTTCACTATACAGGCTTGTTTGCCCACCTATAGAGCATATACGCTGCCACTGGGTCGCAGCGCCATGGTGACCCGGCATCACTCACAGTACACTAAGCCCAGCATCCCACCTGCTGGTCCCTAGGGAGGGGGCAGTGACTGGCAATTGGTGGCCAAAGCATGTCCAACAGCAAACTCACTACCTCTCCCTACCAGTAAATCATTGGTCAGGACCTCTGCACCCACTCTCCTGGCCAAGAAAGATGCTGGCTTGGGCTCACTGGTCTGTCTCTGAGAGCCATCAGGGCAGGGATAATGTGAAGGGCAGCTCTCCATCACCCATTGGCTTCAGATGTGTGGGTTGCTGGGTGTGCAGAGGCTGGAGAAGACCCTTCTGGGTGAGCTGGCTCCTGCCCTCTGTCACCAGAATGCAGGCTGCTTTCCCACTGGCACACCAAGGACACACTCTTGGATCAAGTGCTGGAAACAGCCAGTTTTCTGCTTTGTCTCATAGATGAGTCAGAGCTGCTGGTGCAGCTACCGGACAAGATGAGGCTGGACATCGCCATTGATGTGAACTACAACATCGTGAGCAAAGTGGCCCTCTTCCAGGTACCCTCTGCAGCGCGGGTCCTGGCTGGCAGAGCCTGCCATGCCGGCACAGACTAACGGCACTATTGACTGTATTTTGGCTCAGGGCTGTGACAGGCAGATGATCTTTGACATGCTGAAGCGGCTCAGATCGGTGGTCTACCTGCCTAATGACTATGTGTGTAAGAAGGTAATGAGATGCTTGGGTGCCCTCCTATCCCCGGTGTCATGGCTGGGCTGTGCAGGGCACTTGGAGCAATGCAGGGAGGGGAAAGCCAGACCTGGCCCATTACCATGGCATCCAGCAGCTTCACCGGAAGGGAATTCAGAGCAAAAACATCCTGGGTTGCAGCAGGTCTTATGCAGAGACTGACCTCTTCTGCTGCAGCCACGAACAGCAGGGGAGCAGGGAAGAGCCAGCTGAGCCGGAGGAGACTTGGGATGCTTACATGAGGATGCTCGGGAGCGAGCACTGTCAGGACAAAGCATTTTGAGAGCTTGGAGAGGGCAGTATGGTCGTGGGGGTTTCCAGTAAGATGGAGGTTAGGGCATCCATAAGGTCTCCCTATTTCTGGGCACCTCACAAAGCATCCATCTTCACTGCAGGGAGAAATCGGCCGTGAGATGTACATTATCCAGGCGGGACAAGTGCAGGTGCTGGGGGGACCAGATGGCAAAACCGTGCTGGTGACTCTGAAAGCCGGGTCTGTGTTCGGAGAAATAAGGTGAGGACCCAGGGAAATACAGCTCGTGGGCTCTGGGCGAGGAGGGTGGGAGGTGGGGGGATCAGCAACTCTGTGATTGAGAGCCACGAACACCGAGCAGCATCTGTTACACAAATTACACCTTCTTTTCCTGGAGCTTTTCACCTATTTTTGTCATCATGCTGTTTTCTGCCTGGGGAGCTAGTGACAGTAAGCAGAGGTCTATGGAGGGACAGGAAAATGAGTAAGAAAAGATGTTTCACTAAAACAGCCATTAATCTGCCCATTTCATGGGCATGTGAGGTCCTGTACCAATTCATAAGACAGTGATAGAGTTTGCCTCCCTACAGCCCAGCAGACACTGGACTGGTGTAAAATGCAATATTTAAACCTTCAAACAGGCAAATAATTTTTTTATTAGCGCGCTATGCCAACATTTCCCAGCATTCTTTAAAAATTGGGCTTGGAAAATTTCATCGGGAGTGAAAATTAAACTCTGAGTCCTCTGAAAGAGAGAGATGAGGGGACACAATGGGAAAAGGGAGATTTTAAATTACAAATGTTGTGCTGATCCCATTAATAACAGCATTAATGTCTTGCTGTGTCTCTCTCAGCTTGCTAGCAGCAGGAGGGGGAAATCGCCGAACAGCAAACGTCGTAGCTCACGGCTTCGCTAACCTCTTCATTTTGGATAAGAAGGACTTGAACGAGATTTTGGTACATTATCCAGAGTCTCAGAAGCTGCTGCGTAAGAAGGCCAAGTGCGTGTAGGGCTGCTGCTTTCTAGCCTGTGGGGTTTTAAAAAAAGCAGAGGGTGGGTTTCAGAGTCAGAGGGGAGATTCTTCTCTGTGCAAAGCCCTGGGAAAGCTCCTGCTGCAGTGGCCAGGCGTTAGGCACACGTCTCTAGAGGAGAGCCAGGCCAGAGCTGCTGTGCTTCGGCAGAGGGCTCCCATCCCTTGCCGCAGGCTGGAGATGCCCAGAGCCAGCCCAGCCCTGCTGCAAAGCTTCACCCCTAAAAGCGGGTGCAACTTGGGAACAAGGTATAAATATACTAAAATATTCACTTCAGTTTTTAGCATTACTTGTATTTGTTATTCTGTCCTTCCTGAGGTGTAAAAAATCCCTGTCCTTTTAAAGTCTGATTTTTCTGCGTTTTAAAATCCAGCCAACATAACATGTCCCCAGACTGAAATAATTTCTCTTTTTCCTTGCTGTAGGAAAATGCTGAAAAACAACAATAAACCCAAAGATGAGAAAGGAGCCCCTGGAGACCCGCTGATCATCCCCCCAAAAGCTGATACCCCAAAACTCTTCCAGGCTGCGCTGGCTGCCACAGGGAGGATGGGGGGCAAGGGGCCGCTGGCACAGCTCCGGTGGAGGCTGAAGGAGCTGAAGGCAATGCAGGCAACGCAGGTCAGTGCGGGGAGGATGGCAATTTGGCTTTGCTTTGTTAGATGCCAAGTTGCAGCTCTCCCTGACCAGCTCCAGAGACTGTCCTTAAGGTGCCTTAAAGGAGTGAGCTCAGGTCTTCGGGGTCCGACCTAGCGTAGGCAGATGGGAAGGGGTTGTCCAGCATCTTACACGTGGCCTTGGGAGAATGTTGTTGTCTCACAGGGGTTTGTTTTGCAACACAAAAGGGAAATACAGTGACTTTCTGCCCAGCTGTGCTAAACCTGAGTCTAGTTTCTAGCTAGGCTATAGCCACAGACGAACATCTCTTCCATGCTGCAGAGACAGAGCCACTTGCAATTAATTGATGTGCTGGTGGGACAGAGGGGGATGCTGGCATCCAGCATCCACAGCCCAGTCAATATCTGCAAAGCTCTCACAGCGTGGTGGGGGCAGAGGCCCCAGCAGCAGGCACACTATCCTGCTGGCTCTGCTTGAGCTGCAGTGAAATCACCCTTGCTTTTTTATCATGAACAACTGAAAAAGGAAATGGCCCTGGTCTTCTTTTTTTATTTTTTTTCCTTCCAAGTGTCTCTGCTGAACTCATATAAAAGGTGCAGATCTTGTTATTTTTCCCAGCATGGAGTTATGCAGACTGTCACATCTGGATGCGTAAAGGGAGGTGAAAGAGCAGCTGATAGGGAGCCTGCGGTGGCCTTGGCTTGTAAATATCCAGGGAGACGCTCAGCATAACTGCATATCTCAGTCCTTCATAAAAGCATGACGAGGCTTTACACCAAGCAGTTCTTAACACTAATTAATGATCAGCTAAAGGCAGTGGGGAAGAGTGGCACTGCGTGCTCCATCAGGAGTGGCAACAAGACCCATCACTGGAGGGTGTGCGGATTAGGAGCTAACCCCGCTACTGGGGTTAGCAGGACCCCCTTACGAGGACATCCCTCTCCATGGCACATCCATAGTTGAGGTTTCTGAGGCTCCTCTCTAAAGGAGGTTTTAGGACAGGGCAATCTGGGGCTGCTCCCTAACAACACCACTTCTGCCAAGCTTTTGCCAAGATCAACCCCTCCAAATGCTTCAGGAGCAAACCAGGAGCTAGTGCAGGAGGCATGAGAAAGCTGCATCACACTCATTTCTATGTGCTTCTCTTAAGATGTGCAGGATATAATCCAGCTGCCCTCCTCACAGGAGTCATCTTTGGCAGCAAGCTGACATCCTGATGATGAGGTCTGGTGCGGTGAAACTCCATGAAACACCCACCTGGCTTTGCATGACCCAGATGCTGTGGCTGGGGGTAGTGAACAAGGTTCTGTTAATATTGATTTTTGCCCTTTTTTTTGGATCACAGGGTCCAAGCTTCAGCCCGGTCCCACCAAAATCACCAGTGCACCGGAGATCACCTGTCACATCCCACAAAGCATGCACCCACTTGGGAGAAGAAATATTCTCAAAATCTTCTGATAGTTTAGTCACCATTCGTGTGATTCCTATGGCACAAGAGGATGAAGAAATCCTTGCTGCTGAAATTTCAGAGAAAGAGGAAGAAAAAGAAGACAAATGAAAAACAAGCAGGTCCTGGGGCAGGAGTAGGAGTCAGGCAAACGTCTAGGGTAGAAGCTTTTTGTTGGTAATGATTTCCATGCAGTGGCTGTAGGCTTCGCTAAGTGCTGTGGGTAGGGTCTGCCTTTCTTTTCCACCTAGACTTTCACCTGCTGTTGATAAAACCTGCTGCCACATGACCCAGAACCATACAAGGTTTCTGTGCTCTGGAGATCTATTTTTATTGAGCATCTTTATGAATATTCCCACTAAATCTCAGACCAGCCCTCTTGCTTCAAAATCCAGCTTTATGGAGAGGGAGCCCTGAAGAAATTGCTTTTTATGGCTCTGGATGGTTAATGAGTGTTCAGATAAAGTGCGAAGAGTTATTCACCTCTGACAGCTGAGTCACCACTTGGCCAGAAACAACCAGGGGAAAAAAAAAAGGTTCTCTATTGGGCTCAAGGTTGTCAGCTGTAGCTGGAAAGTGATTCATCCAAAAAGGATATGGACTATGCTCACAAGTCAAGCACAGACCGAATCACACTGTCACGAGAAGGCCGAGGTCCAACCTGGTGTACATAGACTGTAAGATGCTTGAGGGTCCCTGCGTGGTGCCAAGACCACCTTGGGTTTGCTGCTGGGAAGAGGAGTTCCTGCCAGCCATCCACCCCGGAAAGGTGGTGGGCTCTCCATCACTGGTGGCTGTTGCGGAGAGATTTGATGAGCATCTTTCAGGGATGGAAAAGCACAGTCCTGGATGAGGAGATGTTCCTGGAGATCTCTTCCACCCCTGGGTTTCCATGGGTGCACCAACCTGCCACTGCCAGAGGGATAAACCGAGTGCAGGAAGGGAGAAGCCATGTTGTTTTCCAGCTGGAATGGGAAAGAGAAGTGCAGTAAGTGCTCTCCTCTCCCAGCCAGCATTTCAAAGTCAGGCCAGAGCCTGTAGCGTGCAAACAACCATGCACAAGCGTGCGGGTGGTCCACTGCACTCATTGCTGGACCTTGGTGACCTGCCACATTTCCAGCAACCAAATTTCAGCCCCTTTTGGTCACTTGGTTGGCTCTTGGCCACGTCTGCCATGGAGAAGCCACTCTGGTCTTTCTCATCGCTGCAAGATGGGTCATTTGTGAAGGCGCTCTTCCACCCTAGTTGAGATGGGAAGGTGAATGCCTGGTCAGCAGCCAGCATGCCCAGCTGATGCCTTGAGGTGTCCGATCTTCCTCCAGCACCACCAGTTCCTCGTCTTCCTCAAACCCAGCACCGACTGGAGCAAGCTGCTGGTGAGCCGAGAGGTGGTGAGAAGCAGTGGGCGAGACGGTGCTGGGTGAGAGGATGCAGACCCTCCCCAAGGTTTCGGCTGGCCACGTCTCCCCGGCAGCACTAGCTCCATCCAGAGGAGCCGGTTTCTATCCTCAGGAGGAAAAGCTGGGGCAGGTTTTGCCACAAGGACTAGCCCTGGTACCATGGCCGAGGGATTTTTCGGGTGTTCAGCAGAACCCGTGAGCAGTGCCGCAGGTTTCACAGGTCTGGCTGGGAGATGCTTGGGCTGTTTGTGGTGGGTGATCCCTCTTCCCATTAGCAGCCTGGAGCTGATCTTCACTTCCTCTGAGGTCTTCTTATTTTGTTGCATTTTTTCCCTCTCTTGCAAAATAGATGTCTTTCTGTGGCAGATAAAGCCAAAATATATGTTAGTGTTAATTAACGGTGGCTTGCTCTCTTTTAAACAAATTTAATGAGCCACAGGAGGGTCTGAAGTCACCACTACCTTAAACATTGCAGGGAAAAACCTGGACTCACCCAAACCTCCCTAAATATTTCTCATCGTCAGTCATTTGCAAGTGGTTTCCTGCTGGGCAGAAGGTTTCGGTGGGGAGTGTAAAGTATTTTTTTTTCCACTATGTAAATATTTATATAATCAAACCAGGAAACCTGCAAAAGTTAAACTGGGATTCTGATTTGCTGCTACAATTTGATATGGTTTAGAAGAAGCATTCAAATAAATAGTAATGGCTTTCATAATTTACTATATCTACAATAAACACTGCATAGATTACCGTTCATTTGCTGTGGATTTATTTCAAAATTCCAGTTGTTTTCCATCTTTCTGCTCACTGATGCACCAAGAGAGCCAGGAAAGGCCCCACACATGGTTCACAGATTTCCCAATAAACTTTTTTAGAGGCTCAGAGGTCACGTAATACTAGTAGTAGAATTGTAATATTTTTTTAATCACCAGAGGGAGTGGAAAAAGCTTTCTAAAATGGCAAATACTTGCATGAAGATCTTAGTTTTCAAGATGCAGAATCAGATAGTGATGGATACATAACTGGTAATTCTGGAACCATGAGAAGATTTGAAATTATCCTCCTCTGCAATCTGTTTACAGCTTTAGTTCTTTGGAGAGATTATTCTCCAGGTAATAATTAAGGTCAAGGTAGGGTTGGGCTGTCAGGCTGGGTTGGAGAGTTGAGCTCAGATCTCTTTGCTGTGCAGGGCTGTTTAGAAATGACAGGTAGGCTAAGGAGGTGGGCAGCTCATCTAGTGCCTCTTGTTTTGAGGGTTGCTATAAATTGGCTTTCTGCTGAATTTTGTAATTCCATTCATTTACCAGTTTTGCTGTACTTGCAATGGGCTCCCTTTGCATTTGTTCCTATTAAATATCTTGCAGCATGCACTTACTACGGGTCTGTTCCTTCTACTACCCTTGTAATGTTCCTGATGGATTTGGTAAGGATCCATGTACCTTTACTGCATTTCTTATTGGCTTTTGCTCATTCCACTTTGATGTCCTTAAGTGTTGGATCGATCCGATATGAAATCCTCTAATATTAATGCAGTATGTGAGGGCTCTTGCTGGGCAGTTGCTTATTGCCAGTCCAGCACGCTGGAAATTCTGCATTGCAGTCTTCCTCCTGACTTACATTTCTGATTAATGGATTTCTCAGAGGTGCATAGGCATAGAAACCAGGTTTTCTTGCAACGAGATTTTAGCTGTTGCTGCTTTTGAGTGAAAGAAGTGGAATAGATAACTGCTGAAGGAAGAAGCAGAGCTTGCTGGTGTTGGATCAGTATGAATGTGTTAGGTTTTGCCTCACTATCACAAGTAACATCTTTACTGGAGGCTTTATAGGAACACCTCCCACTAGACCAGGTTGCCCAAAGCCTCAAGCCTCATGGTCTGTGCTGTTATGTCTTTCAGAAAAGTGATACTGATTTAACATTGTGTATGAAGTTAGAGAAGAGGAATGTTTCTGATAAAAAAATCAACTTACAAAAGGAATTATCTAACCGACCACGGACATCTGACTGTGGAGCAAGTTGTTTCCTTCTGGACAGAAACAGGGCAGGCAGCTTCTCTGCATTTATAGTCAGAGCAATTTTTAAAAAAGATTAAGTGTAATTGCAGGTTAATCACTGATAAGGTTATAACGAAAGTAAAAACAAATAAGCAGGTTTGGGGATTAGACGCAGGTCTAGAAAGAAGTTGCAGGATAAATGGAAAGCCCAGTTAAATGGTGTTTAATTAGAAAGCTTGAAATAAAATTAAGCACTTTAACCTTGAAACCTTGAGACCTTGACTGGCAGGACATGCTCCTAATTCTGGGAACAGTCTTGTAAACCACCTTTTCTGCCCATGTATATTTTTTCCGTTTTCTACTTTGAGTCATGGTTGCAATTAAATCCCCCTGAATCTCTTTTACCTTCCTCTAAAATGGAGCCAATGTGAGTCTGGTTTTTTCTGCCCTGAGCACATGGCTCCTTTTAAATACAGTAATGGTCCCACTGGAGGGAACATCCTGGAAAAAAAGCCAGACCGCCCTTTGGGAAAAGGTCACACAGAGGTACACAAGCCGTCGGGTGCCCACGCCAGCGTTTACTAACAGCAGCATAGGCTTAGCTGGGGCTGGATGACATTTTTCCTTTTCTCATTCTTTCATTTTCTCATTCTTTACCCATTCTTGTTTTGGGATGAAACTTTCCAACTTTGGTCCTGCCCTAAGGTAAATGTCAGGGAGAGCTGAGCAATACCCAGTGAATTGGGCTTGAGTCATCTGAAGAAGTAAAGCCTAGATACCTATGTTATTTCATGCATTTTTTCTGCTTTTAGAAGTCACTTCATGCATGAGAAGAGCTGAAAGTCAAACAGCTGAAGTCTGAAAACTCTTTTCTTGGATAAATTGGAAGCAATTGAGGGGGAAATGTGAACAACTGGAGAAGTGGAATCGATCAAGTTGTGGGGTTGCTATGGGGCAGCTGGAGGACAGCCCCACCAGCTCTGGACTGTGACATCCAGGGGATGGCATGGCCCAGAGTGCTTCACGGGTTTTGCAGGTGCTCGCTTTGCAGGCTCGAGCTCACCGGAACGGCCACTGCTGCCTTTCCAGCTGCAACCGCTCTGAAGCAGTGGCTGGGTCTGCCACCACGCAACAGGAACACTGCTGCAGCGCCCATGCCAGCATCCCTTTGCATCCTGGAACCTCCTATACATCCCGGCCCGTGGGTCTCCCTGTGGACGGTCTGAATTCACCCCAGGGTGAGCATCCCGTGGGCCGTGCCGCTCTGTCTTAGCAACAACCAGAGGAATGAAGACCAGCCAGACTAGTTACTCATTCTAGATAAGAGGCTCTTTTGTGCTGCAGAAATACCAATATCACGTGAAAATCTCTCTGCTGCCATGGTTACCAGCTGCCATCACTGCCGCCAGCGAGACAGGACTCGTAGCATTGACAGGGCTCCTGGTCTCCCCTTTGCAAGGGGAAACTCCAGCCATAAAACAAACGCTGTGGCCCAAAAAGGAGGGGAGACATCTGCCAGGGCTGGCTAACCCTCCCCAGGGTGAGCTGGCCACATTTGGCATTACGATGCTCAGAGCATGCTGTGTCCACTGTAACTGCCCGGTCACTGGGCATTAGGCTCTGGGCTTTATAAATTCTTCAGTAATAACCTGAAATATTATTTAAAAAGTGAGAAAATGGTGCTGTGGCCTGGGCGGGCAGAGAGCGGCTCTGCCCCATTTCCTGTTTTTCTGGTGTTTAAGAACAACTTGACCTCTTGGCGCTCTCGCTTTTTACAATAACGTGCTTCTCATTAAAGTGCTTTCCTGAACACTAATTAGGGCGGTTTTCCTTTTGTAAATTAGCCTGATACGATCTGTGTGTCTTGGCAGACGCCCTCTGGAGCAGGAACCAAGCTCTGCATTTGATCGTTGTTTATTTTGCAAATCTCCCTGGTTTTACTGTTCTTGGCTGCCTTCTAGAATGTGCTCGCAGGTGGAGATTAATGGGAGAGAAATGGAGCTTTCCAGCTTGCCTGACTTGAGAAACAGGAGAGATTTGGTGCTATGGGAGCCCTTGGGCCAACGCGGGGTGATAGGGTGGTGTGGGCACACAGGAGCACTTTCCGCTGAGCTCCTTCCCATCCCATCCCATCCCATCCCATCCCATCCTGACATCCTCGCACAGTGTGTGGTGGAGGAGCAGGTCTGCAAGGAAAGGCACTGCCTGAGCCAACCTTTTAACAGGTGATGGGGAAAAAATTAATCCAATTAACACATTCTGTGCCATTAAACCACTTCTTTTGACTATAGCCAATGCTCAGAGCAGACCCCAGCAACCCCACCTTGAGTGCTGTGTTCAGTTTTGGGCCCGTCACTACAAGAAAGACATTGAGGTGCTGGAGCGTGTCCAGAGAAGGGCAACAAAGCTGGTGAGGGGTCTGGAGCACAAGTCTGATGAGGAGCAGCTGAGGGAACTGGGGTTGTTCAGCTTGGACAAAAGGAGGCTGAGGGGAGACCTCGCTCTCTACAGCTACCTGAAAGGAGGTTGTAACGAGGGGGGGGTTGGTCTCTTCTCCCAATTAACAAGCTGTAGGATGAGAGGAAATGGCCTCAAGTAGCATCAGAGGAGGTTTAGTTTGGATAGTAGGAAAAATTTCTTCACAGAAAGGGTTATCAAACATTGGAAGAGGCTGCTGAGGGAAGTGGTGGAATTGCCATCACTGGAGGTATTTAACAGATGGGTAGACATGGTGCTGAGGGACATGGTTTAGTGGTGGACTTGGCAGTGTTAGGTTGGTGGTTGAACTCAATGATCTTAAAGGTCCCTTTCAACCTGGGCGATTCTAAATCTGGACATCTGTGGAAGGAGGAAAGCCCACCTGCCTGCCAATGCTACTAAACAGGTTGTGTCAGCAATTTGCCCAGGACCAATGGTGCTCAGGAGGGGCGGACTTTAATCGGCTCTCATTTTCTTAATGCACTGGCAGATGGGAGTGGAGGGGATGTTGCTTTCTCTGTCTCCAGTCACAGACGGGGCAGAGCCGCCAGAGGTTTGCACAGGCTCAGAAATTCAGCAGTGGTGACGGCGCTGGGTGCAGGAAGCCATCCTCTGCCTTCGCTTGAGCCAAGCATCCCTGGGAGGTCCTGACACCCTGGCTCTGCATCAGCCTCTGGGACCCTTCTGGGACTGGGCACCATTATGGACCACCTTTACAAAACGTCCTTAACAAGGGAAGAGGAGAACTGACGGGGGGCTTCATGCAGGGACCCCTGAGATTGGGACAGAGTGGACAAAGTCCCTGATGACAAGGCAACGATTCCTCCATGCTGATGTGCCAGCTGCGTGGTACCATGCGTGGAAGAGCGTGGTGAAGCATCCCACCCTGGAGTGCTGCTGCCAGCATCGGCCACGCCAGCACAGCCGCACCAGCCCAGCTTGCTCCCAGGGTCCCAGGGAGTCTCACAGCAGGGTCCGCAGGGGCCATATCTGGAGCTGTGTGGAGCCATGCACACGCTGTGTGCACTGGCGGGACTGTCAGTGCAGGGCTGGAGCAAGGGGAGCAGCAAGAGGAGTGGGATGCAGGCTGCCGAGAGCAGCCTTGGGGAGGATTCCTGCCGACCCACAGGCACCATGCGGAGACCAGCACATGGAGGAGGATGCTTCCAAAAATTGTGCCCCAGACCAGGGTTGGCCTGGCTGGGCCTGCAGGTGAGAGTGGGGGGGGTGAGGCTGGGGGGGGAGCGGGCAGAAGGTGTGTCAAAAGCAAAGGCTAGGGGTAAAACACAGCAAAAGGCCTCTGGATTGGAGTAGTTTTCATGAAATGTGCCTGGATGTTTGCACGCAGGCTCTGTATTTCTTCTGCTGCTGTTTCCCAAGGGGTTAATTATGCAGCACTTTTTGTCTGGTGGGCTGAAGGTGAAGATAGCTGAATAGAGGTGTGAGCCCCGGTCCCAGCTCGCCTGGGATGCTGAGCACCCTGGCCATGCCTCAGTCCAACCTTCTCCATCTCATCCTTCTTTTTTCACCCAACACCTCTCTAGGATCCCCAAATAGAGCTGAAAGCCCTGGAAGGTTTGCATGAAAAAAAGCAACGAGCTGGCAGTTACTCCATGTCAGTCTGCATAAACCCTCCTGCCTGCTCCTCTTGCCTGTGCTGCCAGATTTTCCTTACTGTCTCCTCATTTTTCCAGTTGTGAATGATTGCTCAAATGATCTCCTGGCAGAGAGGACTCGGGTTCACCCTTCACATCCCACACATCTCCAAGGCATATGCAGAAAACGATGGGTGTGGGTCCGCTCCTCTTCGTAAAGACAAATTAAATCTGCTCATGCAGCGTTGGGTGCAGGCAGCAGAGCCGAAGCATGGGGCTGTTTAATATTCATTGGGTGTAGATGTAAAAGTTTTCTTTTCTAAAATAGCCTTGCACAGCACCGTGCCGCTCTGTTTTCCCTAAACCTTAGTGGGAGGCTGGAATTGAACGTTTCCTTTGATTGTCTCCCCAGCTTCCACAGGCTTAGCCAAGACACAGAAGACCCTCGCTGCGTGTAAAACCTGCTCTGAGGACAGATCCTGGTACTTTATTTGCAGTTTTCAATTCTGTAGTCTGCTGAGATAGAATGATGTCATTGAACCAGCAACACAGGAGCAAGAAATTACGCTCTTCTGTTGAAAGAGGATGAGTTTCTGTGGTAGTTTTAAATCTATTTGTGTGTTAAGTTTTAAGAGGAAAAAACAGTTTTCCCTGTGAAATTTTGGCAGATAGATTCATGGATCTCTTTGGTGACTCTTCCTATTAATTGAGTGCAGTTTTCTTCACCATGTCAATTACACCTTAGAAGAAAAAGAGAATGTGGTCCCAGCTGGGTCCACAATAATTAAATCACCATGAAATACATTTCAGTAAGTTAAATTAGAAAGACCCCAGCTTTTTTCCTTGTTAAGTGGGAAACCACGATAGTACAGGGTGGGCTGGCACGTTCTGGCTCAGGGAAGATAACAGCAGGGGAGAGATCACCCAGCAGTGCATGGAGGTGGTGGGAGCATCCCCATGACACTGGGAAAATAGAGTCTCAGATGCAAATGGACACCTTGGCATGGCCGAGCTGGCACATCCCCAGGCTGTGGCCAAGGGGCTCTGCTGATGCCCACTCGGTGCAGGCACTGCTGCTGTGGGGCTCCAACCTGCATTGCCTGTGCAAACATAGGGACAACCATTATATATAAGGGGTGTCAATAATGCATGGGAGGATGATGTTTCTGTCCTGCTGGAGGACTTTTGGTTTCAAAGCTATAGAGTGGTGGTGGTACAGCAACCTGCACACGCTGGCGCTGAGACGTGGTGGGACAAGCGGAACAGCTGGACCGTGCCTGCTGAACATCTCTAGGGCACATAAAATCATAGACTAGTTTGGGTTGGAAGGGACCTTAAAGGCCATCTAGTCCAACCCCCTGCCATGAGCAGGGACGTCTTCAACCAGATCAGGTTGCTCAGAGCCCCGTCCAACCTGGCCTGGAATGTTTCCAGGGATGGGGCATGTCCCACCTCTCTGGGTAACCCTCATTGTGAAAAATTTCTTCCTTATATCTAGTCTGAATGTCCCCTCTTTTAGTTTAAAGCCATTACTCCTTGTCCTATCACAACAGGCACTGCTAAAAAGTTTGTCCCCATCTTTCTTACAAGCTCCCTTTAACTACTGAAAGGCCGCAATAAGGTCTCCCCGGAGCCTTCTCTTCTCCAGGCCTAACAACCCCAGGTCTCTCGGCCTGTCGTCATAGCAGAGGTGCTCCAGCCCTCTGATGATCTTTGTGGCCTCCTCTAGACCTGCCCCACCAGGTCCATGTCCTTCTTATGCTGGGGGCCCCAGAGCTGGAGGCAGCACTGTGGGGGGGTGTGTCACCAGAGCAGAGCAGAGGGGCAGAATCCCCTCCCTCGCCCTACTGGCCACGCTGCTGGGGATGCAGCCCAGGGTGTGATTGGCTTTCTGGGCTGCAAATGCACATTGCCAGCTCAATTCCAGCTTTTCACCCCCCAGTACCTCCAAATACTTTGTGACGTGGCTGCTCTCCATCCCTTCGTCCTCCAGCCTGTATTAATACTGGGGGTTGCCCTGGTCCAGGACCCTGTGCTTGGTGCTGTTGAACCTCATGAGGTTCACACAGGCCCACTTCTCGAGCTTGTCCAGGTCCTTCTGGATGGCATTCCATCCCTCAGGTGTGTCAACTGCACCACTCAGCTTGGTGTCGTCCACAAACTTGCTGAGGGCGCCCTCGATCGCACTATCTATGTCATTGATGAAGATATTGAACAGTACTGGTCCCAATACGGACCCTTGAGGGACACCACTCGTCACCCATCCCATCTGGACATTGAGCCATTAACCATCCAACCAATTCCTTATCCACCAAACAGTCCACCCACATTAAAATCTATAGGTGACACAGAGTGCGCCAAGGACCTGGTGGCAGCAGCACCAGCACAGCTGTACCCGTGCTGGGACAGACTCACAGTGGGGTTTTGCAGACAGCTCGATATCGAGCAGTCAAAGCTGGTTAGTGGGAAGGCTGTTTAATTCCATCGGAGAGTATCCCGCCTTGTTTGCATATTAATCTCTTTATCAGGTGCAGCTTTCATGTTGCAGTCAGGATGCAGCTGAGCCTGTTTCATGGCTTACTCACCGTCACAATATTTTCATTTACACGGGTGCATTTACTTTATGACTGCAGGGGTGTTTCCCTGTAGAGGCTCTTACTGATTTACCTCTGCCCATGCCTAAACTAGCTGGATATTATCAGTGACCCCTGCATCCCTCCAGCCCCCCCGGCATGGCACAGCCACTGACATCAGCCCCAAAACTCTGTTCCCTAAATTATTCAGAATTACTGCTTTTGCTTCATTTCTTCTCCAAAGCCAAGCACACTTTGGAGGGCACTAGAAATAAATGGTTTTGCTGAGAACAGGATGTATTTTTTAAGAGAGATCACTCCCATCACTTCTGCCTGTGCAGAGGAAAGCCTAACCCTGTCTTTGCGCACCCTATTACTGGTGTCACCCAGCCAGGGTAAGGGGCTCAGTGGCACTGCACAGGGGCTTGGCTTCAAGGAGAAAATGAGTGGCAGAAGTAGCAAAACTCTGAAAAAAATGCCAATTACCCCCCTGCAGCTTCTGTCTTCATACTTTTTTTTTTTAATTAAAAAGAATTGCAGAAAGCACCCAAGGCCCTGAGCAGACGGTCCCAAAGATGCCCTATAAGCAAGGGGACCGCTTGTGGGCTACTGCCAGACCATGAGGTCCAGAACCTCCTGCTTGGGATGCAGGGATCATTCCAGTACAGCCTGAATTTTTATTTGCTGGATAAAAAGTCCTGGATGGAATTCACTTGATATCAAGCTGCCCCCTTGCTGGGTCCATTCAAACCAGCATGGGCATCCCCCAGCCGACAGGGCATCGCAGGGCAGTTTTAGCCTCGGCCAGGACACCTCATGCTTATTCTTAGCCTTGTTTCTAATAAGTGCTTTATAAGCAGGAGACTGTATTGGTTAATGCCATGAAACATTAATGACTTAGCAGGTGAGCTGCGCTCCTCCCGCAGAGCAGCTCCCCAGCAGCTGGCGTGGCACAGGATGAGCCCGGTCAGGCTTTGCTTGGAGGAGGCATAAGCATTAAAGCCAAACCCGAGTTGTACCTGAAGCTGGCTGAAAAGTATGACAAAGAGAAAAGGTAGGTAAAAGGGAGACACGGAGGCGGAGGTTTTGGTTACGTGGCTCCGCAATGCAAACCAAGGTAGGAAATTCAGAGGGGTGGAAGAGCCGCTGGCCTGATGGCTGCTGCATCTTGTGCTGCACATCCCTGACTGTGTGCGGAGTAGACTTTTTCTCTACCTGAATACAGCAGGTTGAAAAAGATGTTGCTTCTGTCATTTGCTTGATATAAAGGAGATTTGCGGGGGGGGGGACGACAGGCAGAGCTGAGCCATGGCGTGCAGCAGCTCCCAGCCGGACTGGCCAGCTTCTTGGCTCTGGACCAGCTCCATGCTGCCCTGGGCTGGCAGTCCAAACCCAGTCTAATCGGCCGGTGGGGTTTTGGCCAGGGGGGACTGAGCTGAGCAGCTGCGGAGCCCCCCTCGCCACCATCCAAAGCTGCTGCCATGGAGGCCGGCAGCATCCCAATGTGCCAGATTTAGGCAGTGATGCTTGCAACACCCCTCCCCAGCTTCCACTCTCCACCCAGCTCAACGCAACCCTATCTCAAGCATCAGAGCCTCTGGGTTGAACTAATTCAGTTGGTGAAATTTAAAATGAGTATTAAATTTCACAGAAGCATGCTAAGACTTAATTTGAACTCCGATCTTTGCGTGAAACAGCAATGTAGGAATGCAGGGGGTTTGCTCCTGCTTTGGTAAGCGTTTCATGTCGGCTTGGCAAACTGTGCCTCAGCAATGCCGAGAAATCCCCTCACCTCCTCAGGGAGGAGCGATATTAGAATAATGATCTGGGTTACAATTAATTATGCTCTGGGGACACATTCTCACAATGTCTGGTGCTTCTGGTGGGAATTTTCTACAGGGAGCATCCCAATATACAAGAGGCTTCAGGTATGCTCCTGTCTGCATTCCTGGACTAGGTTACCAGGTTGCTCGAAGGGAGGGGGAGTTAAAATTTTGCTGGGATCTGGGGGATTTTTTAGCCGTCTATGTAGGTTAAATATTTGCCTGGGGCAGAACAAACGCCTAAGGCAAAATGCCCCACCCAGCAATGTGTTTTGATTGTTTCTCTTCATCCAAGTAAAAGGCGAATTAACCTGCCTGACTTCACAGCATCACAACAGCAATGCTTTTCGGCTAGGGAAAAGGCTGGACTAAAAGCAAAGAGCTAAACCTGTGCCTGGGTTACCGTCCCCTGCCAGCATTCCCCGTGGCAGGCCAGTGCCACCAGTGCTGTCCATGGTGGGCAGCTGTGTTTTAGCACTGATGGTCGTCGATATATCGAGCCTTCCCACTACCTGCTGGGTGCTCACAGGAGGGTGCCACTGGCAGCGAGCCCTGCCGGTTGCTGCCTCTTCTCTGCCTGCCTGCAAAGCAGCATTTCTAAAAATACCTTGAGCAATGTCATGAGCCAGTGCTTGCCCAGGTCACGGAGACATGACACCCAAGAAAAGGAGGACCAGAGCATCGCTGGGGGACCAGGCTGAGATTATCCCGGTATAGGTAAGTCCCTGGAGAGGGGGTATGAGAAGGATAGCCACTGCCTGCACTGGCTCTCATGGTGCCCCGCTGCCTGCAGCCCTCCAGCCCCTCCGGGAACAAGCGGGAATCCCCTGGGATTTACAGCACACCCTTGAGCTAAATAGCATTGCGGCCAAGGGAAACAGAGCTTGGCCACCAGTGTGCATCCAAGCCTAAATAACCCCTGGCGGCCCCCGCCCCTGGTGTGCTGGCACTGCCGAAAATCAGCCCCGCGGCTCAGGGGTTTTTTTAAAGGTGACTATTTGAATATGGCTGTTGGCACAAAACCCCTTCCACATCTCAAATTGTGCTCCATGCTTATTCATTAAGTTATTTTTCTAAACTGGGGAATTCACACATATGCCTGATTAATTTAGACTTATTTGATGTAATTGATACAACTAACGTGCATTGCATAATTGCAATACCATTAAAAACCTGAAGCATTCAAAAGCCAGGAAATTACTTACCAGTTAAAGTCATTTACATAAACATTTTACCCTTACAGCTTGTAAATGAAGTCAGTGATGATACAGCATTACAGTTGCTATTCGAAAGTAGAAAGTAACTACAGGGCTGGCACCAAACCCACATCTCCCAAGGGACAGCCACCCCTGCATTCCCAAAGTGCGCAGGACTCATGCGCCCCACAAGTCAGCCCGATGTCGGGTGTGCGGATGTGAGCCATCAGCATGGGGTGCCCGCCGCCTCCACAGATGCTGAGTTAAGTTTTGTTGTGGGAAATATCCAGTAGTGCCAGTTAATTACCATGAACAAGTCATGAGTAACTGGTGTCACCCAAACCAGCCATTAGCATAAGGATTGTGTGTGCAATACAGACAGACAGATACAAATCACACCCTAAAAATGCCTATAAATTATATTTAAAGCAGAACTTTTTATTGCCTTTCTGACACCAGGGCCTTTGGAGAGGTCTCGGGGCACATTGTCCTGTTTTCTTCATGCTGGCACATTAGAAACAGGTTGTTTTCCCGGTGAAATCTGGGTCCCCGGGCCCCAGTGAGCCTGGGGTGCTGGTCGGCATGGGTGCTAGTACGTGGTGCTATGCACCAGCATTTGGGACCGGCGGGGACGTGGCAGAGAGTGAGAGCACAGTTTGTCACCATGGTCCTCGACATGTGGGTAACCGGCACCACGGTCACCTTCTTGGTGGTGCTGGTGGCTCTGTACCCACCGTCCCCCGGGGAATTGCACTGTGGCCGTGCCAGGGTTTGGCGCTGGAGGAGAGGGGCAGGAGCACCCCAATGAGCCATGCTGGGAGGGGGGCGTGGGCCGGATTGGGGATACACTGTGGCTCCCCGAAGAGCAGCGGGACCGAGGTGGGAAGGGCCAGCGACACACCGAGAGCATCCGGGGCTCTGACAAAGGCGGGCTCAGAGGAGCACGAGGGGGCCCGGGACGCCCTGGGAAGGGCCCGGGGGGACACCGGGGCTCCCCTGAGCTCCCCAGGGCTCCGGCAAGAGGGGCTGGGGGTGCACCGGCGGCGCAGCGGGAGCTCCCCGGAGCCGGGCCGAGGCTGCACGCCCCGGAGCTCCTTGCCCACCGGGGCCGCCGCCGCCGCCCGAGGCGGGTGGATAGGGAGGGGAGCCCCGCCTCCGCCTCCCGTCGGAGGGTTTCGAGGGTTTCCATGGCAACGAGAGCGGGGCGGAGCTCGGCGTTTCCGTTACAGAAGTGCCCGGGAGGGCAGGGACGGGGATGGGGCCGCTGCCCCGCGCCCGGTGAGCGGCCCCGCGGGGGCGGTACCGGCACCGCCGGGGGGGCGAGCCGGGCTAGACCGGGCCGGGGCTCCCTTTGTCTGAGGGGCTGGGGGCACCCGGGCCGGCGGCGAGAGCACGCTTCCCCGTTAGCCTGCAGCGGGCGACACCGCCGCGACCGGCACCGCCATGGGGACCGGCACCGGGACCGGCGGGGAGCGGAGCGGGGCGGGGCGTTACCGGCCCTCTGCGCACCGGCACCAGGGGGGGCGCGGGGCGGGGCTGCTCCTCCTGCGCACCGGGACCGCCCCGAGCCGCCCCCCCCCCGCGGACTAGGGTCCCCCGCGGCCGTCGGGGTGGCCCCCGGGGCTCCGCGCCCCCTTCCCCCGCCGAGGCACCCCCGGGGCCGGCTGCGGGCAGCGGGCGGGGGGGCTGCAGGGGTTGCCCGGCCCGGGGACCGGGCTACCCTGGGCTGCCCGCGGTCCGGGAGTTCGTAAATAAATAACCCCCGACTCGCAGTTAGGAGGAGCCTGGAAAGGCTTGAGGAATGAGTAAATTAATTACAGGCATGGTTTATGTCACATCCGCCGGGAGCACGGAGGGAGCCTAGGGCTATCAGCGCCCCGGGAGGCAAATCGGGATTGATGCAACTTTCCGCGGGATTCGGGAGTCGGGGACAGCGTTGCCGTCGCGGTTTGCTCCAGCACGGTCCCCTGGGCTTTCACAGCTGGAAAACGAGGCGGGCTGAGATGTCTGTCTTTGTGCTTATCCGCAGAGGTGTGCTGGGGACCTCCGTGCTATGATCACATCGCGCAAAACCTGGCATCTGGAATTCGTGCCCTCTGCGAGAACTGCCTGGAAGCTGAAGGGCCTTCCCCCGGACGGTGAGTACGGCGCGGTGGCTCGTCCTTCTCCCTTGGGGCTCAGCCTGCTGTGCTCACACCCTCACTCACGCTTGGGGAAGGAGAGGCCGGGAACAGGCCAGCCTGCATTTTTCACATTTCTTTCTAGATGAAGCTCAGGATTTGAGAAATGGAGACTCGGAAGTGGGCATGAAGTGGTAGGCACCAGGTTGGGGGGTGGGGGGTGAGCAGAGAGGGCTGCTTCCATCTCCCTCCTAGCATTCCAAGCTGGAAGCTTAGGAAGAAAGGTTAAAATTTAACATACAAGAAAGAAAACAGAGCGATACACATGGCAGGGAAGATGTGGGGCCCTTGCTTCTCCCTGGCCTCAACTCCTTGGAAGGGGTCTTTATCTCTCCCCGGTGCACAGATCCTGTAGGTGAGTTTAGTCGAGCACTTTTCTCCATGGTGGCTGAGCTGTTTTGCAGGCGGGCAGCTCCTTGCCCCGACCTGCAGCTGCTTGTTGGGAAACAGCCCTTCCCACCTCCCTTGCGGTCATGCCATACGGGTTTCGGCAAAGGGGGAGGCTGAACCCCTCCATTTGGTCTTTTTTTGCTGTTGGCTTCAGTGTTCACCATCCCTGTGTGCTGGCAGCCACTTAGCCGGGCATTGCTTCTTCCCTGGCATTTGGGCCAGCCCAGCCAAACACTGATCAGCATCAAAGCCTCCGAAAACGGGGTTTTCAGCACTTCCTCTGCCGGCGGCTGCAGCTGCCTGTGCCAGCATGGGGAACTCAATGCCTTTTATCCGGGCATTCACCAGTGCTTTGGAAATGCTCGATTTTCACAGCGCACACAAAATGTTATGGCTAATGACAGGCTGGGAAGAAGTCCAGAGCACTGGACTGACTTCATTGGGGCACGTCTCCCTCCAGATGCTGCTTCCACCTTGGGCCCAAGCGCCTCCAGATGATTTTAGGGAAAAAAAACCTGCATTAATGGCGTCTCAATTGTGGGTTGTTGATTTTTTTTCTTGCCTGCCAGAGAAGCCATTTGGCGGGCTGCGGTGATAGCAGCACTTGTGGCAGGCAGATGGGGAAGGGGGCATGGGGTCCTCAAGCAGGTCCTGTTGGGACGTAGCCCTCGCCAGCCACTTTTCCCATGGCAGAGGAGGACACAGCCATGGGGAAAAAGGTCCTCAAGATCCTGTTTTCCTTCTGTGCAGCTCAGAAGGGCAGGGAGCTGCTGCCCTGTCTGCTTTCGAGTTTGGCTGCCGTGACAAATAAAGGAAATACTTGGGGACAGTGGAGGGAGGTGACGCTGGCAGGGTCCATCCATCCAGTTTTGGTGATGCAAGCGAGCTTTGGCAGCTTTTCTGAGATAGGATCACAGGAAGCGGAGCAGCTTGGCAAGGGGCAGGGATGGGATGTCCCCAGTGTGGGGACGGATCTGGTCCTGCAGAGGACAGACGGATGCTACATCCTGAATTCTCATTACTAGTCATTGGCAACCAGTCTCCACCCCCTAAAGGGTAGTTTTTCTCATTAACATGATTAACATTTTTAATAAAACTCATGCATTGTCTCTGCCACACTGGCGCGGTGGCAGCAGCTGGGAGGAGGAGGCGGGTTTACTGAGCAAGGCCGAAGGCTGTGTCCATCCTGGGCTCTCAAGTTGATCCAGTGACACTTTTCACTCTGTCTCAGGCCGTGGGCAGGACACACTGGTCACCGGGAGTGGAGCGGGTGCCTCTCCCCAGGTTCCTCTGCTGCCTGTGCTGGTTCACCATAAAATCCTCAGTGTGAGCTGGCCGGATGCTGGAGACCCCAGCAGGCTCTGCCTAGCTCTCCAGGTGAGGAGTGCTGAGCTGGCTGTGGTTTGGGTGGGAAGGGCATTTTTGGGGTGGTGGGGAGGATGCCTCACACCCTGCTGGGCCATCCCTCGGGGGGGGGAGCTGGTTGGTCACCCTCCAGTACCACAGTTGGTTTCCTCCTCAATGCCAGCACTGTGTGCCTCAAGCAAAGCTGCTGCCTGGGTGGGGAGGGAAGAGCATCTCCGGGAAGTTGGAAGGCATCAAAAAATGCTGGGGAACAGCCCAGAATAACATCTTCTGGGTCACTTCTGGGTCAGGGAGGCCGGAGAGCTTAAGGCAGAAGGGTGATGAGAAAATGCAGCGCCGTGAGATGGTGTTTGCCAGTGGGATGGAGGAGGAGGAGGAAGGCTACTGCAGCTGGGGACAGTGTGAAGACACGGTGTACTGGTGTTGCTGCCACCAGTTCATTCTGGGCTTCGGGCAAATCATTTAAATTCCCCTTTGAAAAGAAGGAAAACACCTTCTTATCTCACACCAGCCTTGATGAATTCCCTCCGGCAAAACCCTCCCGGAGTCTCAAATGTAGAGGCAGCGCAGACACGCAGCTTCTCCAGGAAGATGTTCCTGCCACCTCCTTCCCAATTACCTTCAGAAATGTTTGGCATATATTGAGTAATCACCCCTCTCCCAGAGTGAGATGGGTTTCCCCAGCATCACTGGCCCATGGGGTGATGCCACGGGCTCTGAGATAAGATGTAAGTAAGAAAAGACACTTTTGAGTGGGGCAGGGAGTGATTCTACGAGCTCAGCTGATCGGCAGCACAGGTTTGTGATAGTGTCCGTGCCGTAGTGCTTGATTAAAAAAAAAACAGATTTCTTTTTTTTTTTCCCTGCAAGCCAGTGATAGATATGATAGATAGAGAAATTTGGGACCTTCTCTATATTCCTTTTTGTTCTTCCAGATTTTTTTCTGTTTTTTTTCAGAGCTGTGCTCCATCCCATGGGGCATGGCATTAACCTGAGCTATGGCTCACCAGCGAGCAACTTCACATTCAAACCTGCCTGCAAGTCAGGGTCTCTTTTTTTTAAGGCCATAGAGAGAAAAATGGGTAATATTCAGTATAAATGCATGACCAAGCTGAGGGAAGGAGTCATTTATGGAGAGAACTAAAAGCAACGCCATAAGTGCATTGCAGCAGCTTTCCGACACTAAAATCCCTTGGAGGGAGGCTTTCCCCAGGTCCCACTGTCCTGTCCTCTACGACCTCCTTCCTGCTCGCTCCTCCTGGCCAGCCTGGTGAAATGCTGGCTGCCAGCACCATGTCCACCATGATGTGCACAGTTGCTGCATCTCAGCTCTCCATCCTATTTCTTCTTGCAGACACAGGCCCTGCGGGAGACGGTGGGCGAGAGGCAGGAGGAGAGCCGGCACCGGGCCCTGACACCAGCAACGGAGGAACCGCCGGCGTTCCCTTGTGAGCTGGCAGCTGCCACGCCGGTGCAGGCAGCCTCTGCCATGAACCTGGAGAAAGCAGGTAAGGGGGAAGCCAGGATGTGGCAGGCGGGTGCTCAGGAGAAGGGATGCGATGGGATGAGTGCCTGGTACCTGCCGGTGGGTACCAGGGGGACCTCTCCTCTTTTGGGGTCCACACAGACACGCGGCTGTGCTCAGTGGGGGGGATCAGGTCTCAGCAGAGATGAAACACCAGCCAGCTGTCGGGTGATGCCAGGCAACCAATGAATTATTTAACTGGGTGAAGAAAGCAGGTGAGCGCCAGCAAACCCACCACTCTGTCCTCCCTCTGAAGGAAGATGTAATGTTTGTGGAAATGCTTGCAGCAGGCGTGGCTGTGCCAGGGCGGTTGAATCCCTGTGGTTTCCCATTGTTTATCATCAGGACCAAATTGTCTGGGCTTGTCGGGGCACATCCTGGGAGCTGCTCCCAGCGTGGGCCCTGGCTGCGTCCCCGAGCAGCTCCCGGGGTGGCTGGTGCGAAGGGACAGGGATGCAGGAGGAAGGGAGTCTGTGTGGCAATGGTGATGGGGCAGAGCTGTGGAAACATCCACCTATCCAAATGGGTTTCAAAGCATTTTGGAAAATGGGAGAGTCAGCGTGCCGTGCCTGCCTGTCATGGTTTGGGCCAGATTGGCCCAATCAGGCAGAACAACAGATGCTGTCCCCCAACTCTCTTTTCAAAGGGAGGAGGGATAGAGAGAAAAGCAACTTACAAGTTTAGAAGGAACTAAACTACTTTAATGAAATATTAATAATAAAACAATAAAAAGAAAATAATGAAATATATACAAAACCATATCAGGCTCCCAGGATGACAATCACATCACCAGCAGACACTGGGGAAGTCCCAGACTGGACTCAGGGACAGGCAGGAACTGGATTCTGGATCTGAATTCAGGATTGGGATCAAAGGCAGACAAACAGACAGAGTCCTCCTCAGATGCCGGCCACTGAAGAAAGAGGGCTGAACCTTTGATCCCTCAGCTTTTATACTGAGCATGAGGCAGATGGGATGGAATACCCTGTTGGTCAGTTTTGGGTCACCCGTGCTGTCTGCTCCTCCCTGCAGGTGTGACCCCTGTACACTTTTCTGCTTCCCATCCTCCAACGGGGCAAATGACAAAGTTAGTGGACCTCAGTTGTTATAGCAATAAGGATAAGCAAGAGCCTCTCTGCATCCCATTCCTTGGCATCAACTATAAACATGGGTCTTATAACTCTGAGAGCGAACAGTTTCTGCAAAATATGCTGCCAGTATCAGCAGTTAGAAGAGGCCTAGCTAAAAAGCAAAGCTACTAAACAACATTGGTCCTGTTTTACCTCAAACCAGGACACTGCCATGCTTGGAGCCTGCAGAGCCACCAGCACATCTGCCTGCTGGTAGATGTAAGGCAGGTCCGGCTGGCAGCTCCTCTCCCAAGGCTGCTCTAGCAGGAGGAAGGTGTTGGAGCGCATTATCCATGCGGGATCACCCCTGCCCAGCAGTTTGACTTGCAGACAGGTGTCATGGCTTTGAACCCAGCTCTGCTTTGGTCCCAGCCTGGGATTAGGGTGGATGATGTGTGCAGACATGCGGTGTGTCCACGGGAGCCCTGATGCCTCCCATAATCTTGTTTTATCCCTGCACACTCCCCAAGGGATGGGAGCTGGCGTTCCTGTTAACTTTAGAAGTTTTGGAGTGGGTTTTGTGTATGTTGGGTTTAAAGGGAAGAACACAGTCCCCTGCCTGAGCTGGGCTGAGCTTTCAGCAAGAAAGCTTTCAGAAAGAAAGAAAAGCTGGTGCCTGTCAGCACTCTTTCAGGGTATCCAGCCCAAGGCAGGAAGACAAAATCCAGCGATTGCTTCTGCAGACGTTGCTGGATAAGTCCCGTGGCATGCAGTTGACAGCAGAGCCATGGTTTGGTCCCAGCATTTCATTTTTTACCTGCTCTGCTGGCTCTTTAACTCATTTTAAACCTAGAAGGTCTGATTCACAGACAAAAAAAGTCTTGCTTCTTGTATTCAGGACATCTCCCATAAAGCAGGCGGCATCTGCCCGCAGGCAGGGAAGCAATTCCCAGCATCACATCCTGCCTTTAAAACCTCAAGTTTCTGGTGGCAGCGGATGAAATCCACAGCAGGCAGGGAAGGGCGCCGGGCAGCCGGGATCCTGGCTGCGTGTTCGCCCACCGTGGTGCCTCATCCCCACGTCAGGAATGAGTCAGACCAGCTCATTTCATCTTGGGAACTACAAAGTCATTTAGGGATTCATTTGGTAGGCTCTGATGTACAGCCAAGTTGGCTTCTGTCAGCACTGGTGGCTCTAGTAACGCGCAGAAAACGATGTTTAAAATAATACTAGGAAGGTTAGAAAGCCAAACGCGCAAGGTATAGGCAATATGGCTATTCAGGGTACCTGAATTTTAATTTGGCTTCCATTATATTTGTGTGTAATGATGCAGTCTTTAATAACATGATCACATACTGGTTTTCCACCGGCACCTGCTCATTCAGAAAAAAGGATGCTGGGATGAATCAGAGCACCGTGGTGAAGGCGGTTGTTATCTGAGTGAGGTGGCAGCATCCCAGTGTGTGATGGGGCTGGGTCACAGCGCGGTGGCGTGGGCAGGTGCTCTGTATTGTGGCCTGGGATGCTCTGCTGGCATCAGCAGATCCCTTTGGCTCCCACCTCCTCAAGGGGCTTACCCAGCTGGACCCCTACTGTTAGCCCAGCCGGCCATTGCTGTCCCCGTGGCACTCAGGATACACCTACCGGCACATCACTGCTCTCCGTGGGACTTCTGCCAGTCCTGCTTCCCACCGTTCCATCTCCCTTGCAGCCCCTGGGGACTCTGCCCATAGCTGGCATCCTGTTCACCAGTGAGGCAGCTGGATGCTGACCAGCTCCGCCTTTGCTCCCACTGCAGGAGGGAGGCTCTGTGGTGGGAAACGCGCCAGCCTTCCAGCGACCCGGCCCTTCCCGGTGATCCAGAAGGTGATGGCCTCCATGGCGCATCTGCAAGAGGAGAAGCTGCGGCTGCAGGAGGAGCTGCTGGGGCTGCAGGAGAAGCTTGCTGCCCAGGAGAGCGACGAGCTCTCCCACTCTCTCCACCTGCAAGGCCAGGTACGGCAGGGACAGGGGGATGTGAGGGGGTCCGTCGGGGTCACCAGCTTGGCTAGAGCATGTGCCTTGTCGTTAGTGAGGGGTGTGCTTGGAAGGACCTTCATCACAGAGCATCTTCTCTGCTTGGGTGCGTGGGGATGATCTGGGAAATGGGTGCTCCAGAGCACTGCAGCCATCCCAGCAGGGTTGGGATGGATGCCATCCCATCCCCGTGGATCCCTCCCTCGGGATGCTTGCAGCTCCTGGATTGATGTCACAGTGACACCATGATAACGCTGTCGAGGACATGCAGCTCCTTGGACATGACATGGCCAGGAGGGCTTTGGGCATCGGGGTTGCAGCCCTGTGGCAATCGTCCAACCTCCCAGCGCAGGAATACCGCTGCAGGATAAAGTCATTAGACTGACCAAGCAGATCAATTTTAGTGACTTTCAAGAGTCAGGAGGTGGAAAGCAAACATGAAGGCACATAGTTGTCTGCCAAAGGGGAGAGTGTTTTGGCTGCTGCAGCCAGAACCCCCCCAAAACCATCTCCTGCGCCAGTGCAGCCGCATCCTCGGCGTGAGGACCTGGGTCGTCTCAGGGAGATTGAAATTCTGGCTGCTCATAAAGGGATTTGCATGTGGCTGTTGTGGAAGCTGTTACAGTCAGGTTCTGCTTGTTCCACGGGTGTCAAAAAGGTGGAGGTAATTGTCCTGCATTTGGTTGGCATAGTCTGCATGACACAAGCGTGAGCGCTGGCAGGATCCGGCCCTGCACCGTCAGTTTGGCAGCGAGCATGGCTAACACCGGCTAGAGCAAAGTGCTGACCCAAACTTCCAAAGCTCGGGGATGGCCGGGCCATGGCTCGAGCCAGATCCCGCTGCCAAGGAGTCCCTGTCACCTCCAGAGAGCAGGATGCAGCCGGAGATGCCCAAGCAGGTAGGGGATGGAGGTGTATCAGCATTTTCAGGCGCCACTGGCACAGGGAGCAGTGGGCAGGCTCTGGTGTGCGCGTTGGCCAGCCGGGGTGGCGGCTTCCCCATAACAAGCTATGACTCTGTCTTCTTGGTCCCTCCCCTCTTTTAAAAAAACTTTAAAAAATACCTTTATAATCTACCTTGCTGAAAATGGAAATGGGATTTTCCCACTCAAGTGCGAGGCTGGTGCGCTCAGTGCACGCTTAGCCTGGCTGCGGAGGGAGGGGGGTTCCTGACGCTCGCAAGGAGCAGCCGCCTTCCCCAGCTCACAGCAGTAAGTGCGGGGAGCTCGCCGCTGAACCCCAAGCCGTGCCCTGCTGAGCACGCAGGGCACGCCGGAGGTACTTGCCCACTGCACTGCCATCTCTGCAAGGGTGTGTCTTAATAACTTACCGTAATTAATTACAGCACAATGTCAGCACGTCTGCATTTGGTATTAATCAGCAGTTCCTAAATTATGGTCCACGGAGGCCTGGTTGCTTAGAAAAAGCTGGTTATTGGGATGGGGCAACAGCCTGCCGTGGCAGGCGAGGGGTTTGGTGGCGCAGTGGCGTCCTGGCGCGGGGAAACCAGGAGCCAGGCTGGGATCTGGGGAATGGCGGTGAAGTGCGTGGCTAGGTCCAGCTCTCTCCAGGGTAAGTTTTGAGGGGGCAGCAATGCTTGTTCAGCAGCCATTGGTTTTTGGGCATGGGGACGAGGGATGGAGCAGGTGGGCAAACCCCATAAAAACACAACCCACGAGGCCACTGGCTTTGCCGAGCACTCACTGCTGCTGTTGATTTGAATAACTGCGTATTTCTGGGGGAGCCTCGCTGTCCCTGCAGAACAAATCAGAGGATTTATGAAATCCAGCTGATTTTCCAGGGTGGGCAGCCTGGTTCCTATGGGATGGGTAGCTGCCCGGATGGGGTGGCTGGGGAGTGTCTTCCTGTTGGACTCGGACACACAGACACACAAAGAGCTCCTGCTCCCTCTTTCTCCCAAGATAACTTTCCTAGAAAGAAAAATAGCGAAGGCAAAGCAAAGCTGGGCAGGACAAGGCACTTCTGGCTCTTAAACACAATTATGAATGTTTGTTTTCTTCCTTCCCCAAAGTTGCTGCTATTTTTTTTTTAATAATGGTTTCTGCTAGTGTTCAACGTGGACAAGTTATACCCATGGTTGAACAAGGTTGAAGCAAGCCTTTCATTAACGCTCGTTTTAATCAGCTCATGTGAATCAGGAGCTCAGAGCGAGGTGGAAAATTAAGGCATAATGAAGGTGCAAGCCAGACTGGACGTCGGTGGCCAGAGTGGCACTGCAGGGTCTCCTCCGAAAGCTGCTGAGATGCTTCCTGGTTAACGCTGCCTGTGTTGACAGGTTGAAACTCTGAAGGCAAAGCTCCTGGAGCAGGCGCAGGAGATCAGACAGCTGCGCTCAGAGCTGGTGAGCTGCCACCGGGCTTGGACTGAGCCACCCTAGCCCCGAGGGATGCCAGAGCTGTGGGTCCCCGAGGAGGAAGGGGGCACAGAGGGAGGGTTTAGGACTAAAACCTCCCCAGGGTCGTGGTTTGGACCCTACAAGCTGAGAGAGAGACACTGAGGGATGAAAGGTTGTGGGATTTTCTGGCCAGCACAATGTCATGACCGGAGGCCCTGGGTCACAGCCCGCAAAGGCTCCCTAGCACCGTTGCCCTGCAGTGGGAAGCGAAAGCCCCTCTAGGGGCTGGGGCTCCCCTGATGCAGCTGAGTGGGGGCTCCCCGGGTACAGTGGGGGCTGCCCCATACAGCAGGCTGGGAGATCCCTGGGCACAGTGGGGGCTCTCGGAGCCCCAGCCCACCATGGGGGTCGTAGGGTGCCACAGGCTAGGGGCTGCCCTGGGAGCAGCAGGCTGGGGGTCCCACCATGCTGCAGACTGCGGGCTCCCTGAGTGTGGCAGGCTGGGGGCTCCCCGATATGGTGGGCTAGGGGCTCCCTGGGGTGCAGCAGGCTGGGACTCCCCAGTGTAGCAGACTAGGGGCTCCCCTGGGAGCAGCAGGCAGGGTGTGGCATGCTGGGGGCTCCCTGGGGGCAGCAGGCTGGATTTCCATCCCCATCCCTCGGCAGGGCGGCACAGATGCAGAGAAGCACCGGGACCTGCTGGCAGCCGAGAACGAGCGCTTGCGGCAGGAGATGAAAGCGTGCGAGGGGAAGTTGCAGTGGCAACAGCAGACACCGTGCCGGGACTGTGCCCACCTCCAGGTGAGTCGACAGTGGTGGCAGCTGTGGCAGCAAGGTGACAGGCACCCATGGGTGACGTGGCCTCGGCTGTGCTGTTTCGGGGCCAGGAGAACACTGAGCTGCAGGAGCAGCTGTCCCAGCTTCAGCAGGAGGCAGAGGAGACACGGGCCAAGCTGGCAGAGCTGGACCTGGAGGTGCAGCAGAAGACAAACCGCTTGGCCGAGGTGGAGCTGCGGCTCAAGGACTCCCTGGCTGAGAGAGCCGAGGAGGAGGAGCGGCTCAGTCGGCGGCTGCGGGACAGCCAGGAGACGATCGCCAGCCTCAAGTCCCAGCCCCAGCAGATAAAGGTGAGCACCATGGGGCTCTCCATCTCTCCTGACCGGGCAAAGGGAGGTGGGCTGGGTGCCGAGCAGTGCCCAGTGGGTGCCCTGCAAGTGCCACCCACCCTTCTGCCCTGAGCACATCAGCGCAGCACCATGATTTTGTAAATTTGCCCCCCAGGCCAATGCTGGCTCCATCCCAGTCCCCTCAGGTGCTGCTTCCCCAGTACACCCCATCTCTGGGTGCTTTTCCCCCCAGTACATCATCAAGACGGTGGAGGTGGAGTCGGCCAAGGCGAAGCAAGCGCTGTGCGAGAGCCAGTCCCGAAACCAGTACCTGCAGGAGCAGGTGGGGATGCAGAGGCAGGTGCTGAAGGAGATGGAGCAGCAGCTGCAGAGCTCCCAAAAGACGGTTGCTCAGCTCCGAGCTCAGGTCTGAGCACAATGGGTGAAAATCAGAAATTACCCGGCTCTACCACGGTTCCTGCCTGTGTGGCTGATGCGGTGCAGCAGCAGGTGGTCACTGCCTCAGTGTTATCCCCCCCTTGCTCGCTTCCCAGATCATGATGTATGAGGCTGAGCTGGAGCGAGCCCACGGGCACATGCTGGAGGAGATGCAGGCAATGGAGGAGGAGAAGAACCACGCCATTGAAGAAGCATTTTCCCGCGCCCAAGTGGAGATGAAGGCGGTGCATGAAAACCTGGCAGGTGAGGAGGGGACGGGAGGCTCACAGGGTCACCTGGCCAGTGCTGGGGGATTCATGCCGCTGACCCCTCACCCCGACTCGTGCCTGCAGGCGTCCGGACCAACCTGCTGATGCTGCAGCCGGCACTACGCACCCTCACCCACGACTACAACAGCCTGAAGCATCAGGTCCGCAACTTCCCCTTGCTCCTCCAGGAGACCCTGCGGAGCGCCAGGGCCGAGGTGAGCCTGCCTCCAGGACCACCACCCCAGCTCACCCCCCACCATCCAGGGTGCGGATGCTGGGGAGGGTCGCTGAGCCGCTGCTCTCCATCCCCCTCCAGATCAGCCAAGCCATCGAGGAGGTGCACAACACCAACCAGGAGCTGCTGCGCAAGTACCGACGGGAGCTGCAGCTCCGCAAGAAGTGTCACAACGAGCTGGTGCGGCTCAAAGGTACATGGAGGGGGAGGTGGCAGGTCCCATCGCGGGAGAGCATGTCCCTCATGGGGGACAGGGGAGCATCACCCCATTGCACCCCAGCACCGTGGCTTGGGTGCTCAGCATCTCCATGAGATGCTTGGGTTGGCGATGGGATGCTTTGATCAGCAGCAGGATGCAGCCTTCAGCCCACCCGGTGTTTGACAGTGACCGGAGTGGCAGTGGGATGCACTGGGGCTGACACCATTCCTGCATCCCCCCACCCAAGGAAACATCCGTGTTTTCGGGCGAGTCCGCCCCATCACGAAGGAGGATGGTGAGGGCCCAGAGGCAGCCAATGCAGTGACCTTTGATGCCGACGATGATGCCGTCCTGCACCTCCTACACAAGGGGAAGCAGGTGTCCTTCGAGCTGGATAAGGTCTTCCCCCCACAAGCATCCCAGGAGGAGGTGGGTGCTGCTGTCCACGCTGCTGTCCATGAACGGGGGATGCAGCCACCTGACACTCCCTGGTACCCCCCAGGTGTTTCAGGAGGTTCAAGCCCTGGTCACCTCCTGCATTGATGGCTACAACGTCTGCATCTTCGCCTATGGGCAGACAGGGGCAGGAAAAACCTACACGATGGAGGTGAATTTCACTGGCTTTTCTTCCCTCTTCTTTCTCAGCTTCCTGTCCCGTGGTGCCCAGTCTCAGCACCCTCCCTAAAGCAGGCTGGTGGCCAGCAGTGGTGCTGCCAAGGGGTTTGTGCAGCCCTCCGCAGCATGCCCCTGGTCTTTGCTCCTGCTTAGAAAAAAAATGCAGAATAAAACACAAGAGAGTGTTTTTACCCCCCATTTCTCACCCCAATCCATCAGGGAACAGCAGCAAACCCAGGGATCAACCAGCGAGCCCTGCAGCTCCTCTTCTCCGAGGTGCGGGGCAAGGCAGCCGACTGGGACTATGCCATCAGCGTCAGCGCCGCTGAGATTTACAACGAGGTGCTCAGGTACGGGGAGGAGGGGAAAGCGTTCTGGTGGGGCCAGTGGAGCTGCTGGGGAGCTGCCGTGGGTGGGCATCACCCCACACTGCTCTCCTCCCCGTCCCACCAGCCCTGCCTTGGCTGCACACCTTGTTCCCAGGGCTTTGGGCACTGGATCTGGCCATCCAAAAATTTATTTTTAATTTTTTTTCAGTGCACACTGCCCTTTCAAAGCTCAAGCGCAGTTATTAATACAGGCTCCAAACCCTGCCATCATTCCCACTCCCCTGGCCTTGATGCAGCATTCCCCTCTCCTCCCTGCCCCTGCATCCCTGGATGTTATATTTAGAAATCACTAACTGGGAGCATGAGAAATATTTTCCTCCCCTGCCCAGTCACAAGCAGGAGGGGCTGGGAGGAGGCTGGGATCAGATCTATGTGGATAATGGGGACTGGGAATGGCAATAAAGAGCATGGTCTACGTTGGGTGGTACATGGGGAGCCGGAGAGCTGAGGTTGATAAATAGGATGTGCAGCATCCACGGGAGGAGAGGGCTGCTCTGGCACCCTTGGCACGTAGTGGTGGGGATGCTGTGCCAGAGGGGAGCTGGTGCCTGTCACACTCCACCAGAGTGGGGATGGTGACGGGTACCCCTTTGCCCAGGGACTTGCTGGGGAAGGAGCCGCAGGAGAAGCTGGAGATCAAGCTGTGCCCTGATGGCAGTGGGCAGCTCTACGTGCCTGGCCTGACCGAGTTCAGGGTGCAGAGCGTGGAGGACATCAACAAGGTGTGGGGAGACAGGGGGATGGTGGGAGCAGGAGCGTGGCACTGGGGCCGCAATGAACTGTGAGGGGCTCTGGTGCATGACCCCTGGATTCAGGAGTATTTCTGAAGCACCAGGGAGTGACATGGACCAAAATAGGTCCCCATGTGTGATGTGACAGTCACTGTCCCATGGGACGAGCCACAGGGGGGTTAAAAATAAAAGCGTGGGGCCTAGGCAGCTCCCTGGGGATTAGCAGAATGCCAGCTGTCACTGCAGTGCCCTGTCACCCTCTGCCTTTGGTCCATCACTGAGGCTGAGACCTGACAGCAGTCATCACCCCAATGGACCAGGCACCTTGTGGGGTTGTGTCACTCAGGTTATGTCCTCAGGGGTCCCTGGGTAACAGAGGAGTTGTGGCGGGTTTGGGGCAGGCTGGGCTCACTGCCCCACCTCCCTGTGCACGCCCCAGGTCTTCGAGTTTGGCCACATCAACCGGGCGACTGAGTGCACCAACCTGAATGAGCACAGCTCCCGATCCCACGCCCTCCTCATCATCACCGTCCGCGGCCTCGACCGGAGCACGGGGCTCCGCACCACAGGTGGGTGCCACGTGGCAAGCCCCTCACCAGGGCGTCTGGGCCGCAGCATCCCTAGGGTGCATGGGGCTGGGTGCTGATGCCAGCCGGGGGGGCTTTGGCTGTGTGTCCACAGGGAAGCTGAACCTGGTGGACCTGGCGGGATCGGAGCGGGTCGGGCGGTCAGGCGCGGAGGGCAGCCGGCTCCGTGAGGCGCAACACATCAACAAGTCCCTCTCAGCCTTGGGCGATGTCATTTATGCCCTGCGCTCCCGGCAGGGCCATGTGCCCTTCCGCAACTCCAAGCTGACCTACCTGCTGCAGGACTCGCTCAGTGGTGACAGCAAGACCCTCATGATGGTGCAGGTACCTGGTACCTGCCAGCATCCCTGCGGCTGCTCAGTGTGGTTTTTGGGATGGGTTTGGTCTCTGCTCGCCCTGGCGCTGGGGCAGGGGGGAGGGATGCTGTAGGCAGGAGCTGGGCTGGGACCAGGGAACTGGGCGTACACATGGGGACATCATCTGGTCTGCAGCTGCAGCACCAGGGGCAGCTCTGCACCCCAGACGAGGAAGAAGGATGGGGGATGAACTCAGAAGTCCATCCATGATCCTGCCCTCCCTGCCTGCACATGCATGCCATCCCTATGGGCACGGTGTCCTTCCATGTTGGCATCTCCCCATCCCCTCTCTTGCTGGGAGAATTTTATGGTCTGGCAGCTCCTCCATCCCTGCCCTGTGACCACCCCCCACCCCCCGCCCCAGCTTGCCTGCGCCTGCACTGAGCCCCCTTGGGAGGTGCCTAAGCCCCTGCCACCTGCTGCAGCTTTTCCCGGCTGTCTCTCACGCCGGGGAAGTTGGTGGCAGAGGATCTGGATGGCTCAGATGCTGGCCTAGATGCGGATGGATGGGTCTATCCTGGGAGCGGCAGGTTTAAGAATAGCATCTCGCCACACTGGCACCAACACATTCGCCGGGGCAGGGGAGCCCTGGGGGTACACAGGCAGCCAGCAGGTGACTTTCTGCCTGCTCCTGCCTGCCCACAGGTCTCCCCCGCTGAGAAAAACACCAGCGAGACACTGTGCTCCCTGAAGTTTGCCGAGAGGGTTCGCTCCGTGGAGCTGGGGCCTGTCTCCCGCAAGGCTGAGCTGGCCTCCTCGCCCAGCCAGGAGCAGCTGGAGGTAACTGAGGGGGCTGCCAGTGCCCTTCCTCTTCCCCCTCATCCCAGGGGGTCCCCCTGTTTTGCCCCCATGCATAGTCCCCAGGGCTGTTTGATGTTGGGTGTCCCCCTGAAGCTACCTCCATTGGGGACCACCACGCAGTGGGAGCAGGTTGTTCCCAAGCAGCAGCATCCAAGCCAAGGTGGACATGGGGAATGGCTTTAAACTAAAAGAGGGGAGATTCAGACTAGATATAAGGAAGAAATTTTTCACAATGAGGGTGGTGAGACACTGGCCCAGGTTGCCCAGAGAGGTGGGAGATGCCCCATGCCTGGAAACATTCAAGGCCAGGCTGGACTTGAAGATGTCGCTGCTCATGGCTGGGGTGGTTGGACTGGATGGTCCCTTCCAACCCAAACCAGTCTATGATTCTGTGATTTTATGATTCCAAGCCCTGTTTTGCAGTAGCCCTGTGATACCCCCAGAGCATATTTGGGCATCACTACCCAAGCAGGCACAATCTGCCTGCAAACCCATCCCCGTTCCTTCCCTCTGGGGACTGGGCTGACTCAGGCTGTGCCCCATCTCATCCCCAGGGTGACTCACCGGGGACTGCAGCACCCTCTGGCCGGAGTCATGTGTCCCCCAGCACGGGGCAGCTCTCCAGCCGTGCCGCGTCCATCCGCAGGAAGCTCCAGACCTCAGGTGGGTGGTGGGACACTGTGGACCTGCTCCACACCCCAGGTGCCTGGCCGGTGTCCCTCTGTCAGAGGAAGCTCCCGCTGCCAGCCTCATCCCAGCCGGATGCTGGCAGGCAAAGCCTGCACGGGGGAGCTAGCTGATTCATAATCAACTCACTAACTAAAGGCTAATTAGCCATCCGGAGCCTGGTTAGCACTTCCCCAAGAGCACCCCGGTGCGAAGCCACTGCCAGAAGCTCAGGGTGCATGGTAAGGGGGGAGCGATGCTGCAGGGCAGCGGCAGTGCCCCCGGGCTGAACCTCTCTCCCCTTCGATTTCAGCCTGAATTAGGGGCAGCCGCGGCTGCCACGTGAGTACCTGTGGGAGCCGGTGGAGGGCTCTGCTTCGGCCTCGCTTCCCGGGCCAGGGCAGGGGTAGCCAGGCTGTGCTGCTTGCAGGGATGCTGATGGGGATGCTCATGGTACCAGCTAAACGCAGTGCCCGCTGAAATGCCGCTGGATGGGGCTGGGGCAGTGATGGCCACGCCCCCGGCCCAGTATGACCCACGCATGTATCTCCCCCCCCCCCCCCCCCCGCCCAGGGAAGCTGAGGCCGGTCCCTGTGTGACTAGTGCCAGCCCCGGTACCAAGATGCTCTGGAGAGCCAGCTGCTGGAGGACATGAAGGCTTCGGCGCCATCCCCTTGCCCACCAGGACTTGTGACCAGAGGGTGATGGCACTTCTCACCGTGAGCAGTGCAGGGCTGGGGTCTCCCAACAGCCAGACCCCCATCTCAGGGTGGGGAATACCAGCCCTGGGCAGAGATCTGTCCCCCTTAAACCTTCAGCTCTGTGACTTTTTATTTTTGCTGGATGGCTATTTTTAGTCAGACCAGGGAGCTGCTGGATGCTCCCTTCCTCTCTCCAGCTTTGTTTTTACAACAGTAGAGGTATCTGGCTGGAGGGGGTGTTTCAGAGCCAGGCGAGGCCATAGATGTGTCTCTGCTCCCCCCACAGGGCCAGCCTGGCCACAGCTCCCCCAAGACTGTGTCCAGGCAGCTGCCTGCTGTCTTCTGAAGCAGCACCTCCTCCATTTTAAGCCAGAAAAAAATCCTAGCAGTTCCTTTCCCCGTAGGTTTCTCAAGCCCTGTTGCATGAAGGCACGCCGGTGCTGTGCGTGAGCCGAGCTGCTGTTCTTCATGGTGCTGGTGCTGCCAGGGACCCATGCTGGCTGCCCCAGCACAGAGGGAGAGCAGTTGCAGGGCTGCCTGTGTTATGCAGGACCAGGGTGGATTTAGCAGACCCAAGAGACATCACAGTGTGATCGAGATGAAAGTGTTTGAGATATTTATATCCTGTTTACATGGTCTTGGAATGGAAAACAAGTGGAAAACAAACAAAAAACCTAAACCTCCAGCCCAAAAGCCTGTTGGTTTATGTGTCAGGATGGCGGCTGGCACAGGGAGGATCAGAGGAGATGGCACTGCCCCCTGCACCTCTGGGCACCCACCTGTGGGTATGCTTCCTCCTGCTGCCAATAACTAACTGGATGCACTGACAGCTCCTTCCCACCGCAGCACTCTCCTCTCATTCTTCCACAGCGTAGTCTATTTAAGAAAAAAAAAAAAAGGGAAAAATAAATTTAGCCTTTTATAAGATTAGATGTTTCTATATATTTTAATAATCAAAAAATAATCCTGTTTTGTAACAAAACTTATTTTAAATAAATTGTTAAAGCCAGTCCTCCTGTGCTGCTGTTGTTTCCCTGCAGCAGGTGGGTGCTCCCTCCCTCCTGCTTGCATGGCATCTCCCACACAGCTGGAAAAGCCCATTAAATCCCTCCTCCTGCAGCTGCCTCTGGGGGACCCTGCCAGCACAGCCCCCCACATTGCAGCTATTTGGCTCCCTCAATTAGCAGGAGCTTGAGTTGTTAAACCCTAAGTAAGCCCCAGCACTGCAGCATCTTGCTCCATCTTGTGCTGCTCCCAGTTCTGCGGGCTGTTCAGGGCTGGAGACAGGAGTCTGGCGGAGCCTTTTCACACCTGGGTCGGGTCCAGGCACAGAATTATCGCCAGAGGGCCCCGGGTAAGGCAGCAAGCAGCTGCAGTACAGGCAGGACATGTGCCGTGAGTTCCCTGGTGCTCGAAGCAGGCAGCATCTTCAGACCCAGTCATGCTGTCCTACAGTGAGACATTGCCAGGGCCTCTTGCTGCGTGAGCCACCTCCTCCAGAGCCATGGAGCAGAGCAGGACGCTGCCCTTTGTTCCTAAAACTTGACCATGGTACCAGCAAGGTAGAGATTGGCTTTAGCTTTCCTGCTGGCCCCGTTATACACACCTGAAACAGTCTCCTACATCCCCCAACACCAGCACCTGGCTCAGCTCACAGAAAACCATGTAGACAAAGCACTGCCACACTATGCCAAGATCTGCTAGAGATCAGGTGGGGAGAAGAGACCTGCATCAGGCTAGGGAGAAGGACAAGCCACGAACAATGACGTTGCTCTTTGGGCTGGGAACTACTCAGCAGTGTGAAACCTCCCCCAGGGTTTCAGCAAGCCACCTGGCGAGTGCTGTCTCTCTGACTTGCTCACCACATCCACTTACTCACCCCAGCCTCCCACCAGGAAGGGTGAGAACGGGAGGCTTCCCTGTGGGACATGAAGGGAACAGAGCCCTGCTTTCCCTGGACGCTCCCAGCCAGGAGCTGTGCCAAGGTGAACAGTACTTCAAGAGATTCAGGCATTTAACACAACTTTTTAAAAAAACGTTACAAATCTTTTAATAACATTCATTATAAGTTACACTTTCCTGGAGAACAGGCTCCAGTGTATAAAATGGGAGACAGGCTGGGAGGAGCAGGGGAAGCACCAACAGGAACTTCTTTCCCCACAGGAAAGAAGAAAGAGGGACAGAAAGCTTCTGACAGTCATTTATTGGGGGGGGGCAGGGAAGGGGGGAACCTCTAAGAGTGGTCCAGTGGACATAGAAACACATTAGATCATGTCCCTCTCTTCCTCCACCCTCCCAAATCCTTACCCACAAAGGCAAACACATAAAACAAGTCCTATTTCAGTCACATATTTGACCAGATCTGGGTAGACCTCTGTTCTCAGCAACAGTCTGAAGATATTTCTCTTCTGTGGCCCAGGGTGCCAGCAGGGATTTTTGAGAAGCCAAGAGACAGCCTCCTCTCCATACAGGTCCTTGAGACTACACCAGGCAGGGTGGCACAGTGTCCTGGCACACGTTTGATGAAGCAAACCAATGGGGATGATCCCACAGGGCAGCTGAAGTCCCTTCTGCAGGGAATGGGCACTCCACCCCACAGCAGGCTTTTGTGGGGCAGACGCTGCATAAAGAGAGCAGGGCCAGTTAGCCCCAGCCCACAGAGCCAAGCGACAAGAACCAACAGCATACACAGGTGAAGGAGGGGCACCAGCAGGCTCAGAGCCCTCCTGTCAGGGAAAGGCCAGCACACAGAGACAGAGCAGCCGAGAGCTTGATGCCGAGATGAAGAGCTAGAACGAAGCTGCTTCCCTACAGGGGCTTTGTGGGGCCTTCCGCCAGCCAGGTCCCCTCACACTGTACAGGCATCTCACCACTCAGGTCCTCCATCCAGCCCATAAGGCACCAGGGCTGGGCAGGCGACCAGCCAGCAAGATTCCACTCCTCTACCATGCTGTGGGGGGAAGATGGACACACAGAGAGAGGTGAAATCCAGCTAGACCAAGAGCAGAGGGGAGCTTGGCCACCTGTGTTTGCACATGAGGAGGTGGTGGCTGTCAGTCCAGGACAGCCATGAGGAGATGCAGCTCCCGAAAGGCACTACCGTGGCGGCCGCTGAGCCCAGACTTGTTCTTGACGACATTGCTGATGTTTTTCAGCTGCTTGTAGCACAGCTTGCATTTATGGAGCCTGCAAAAAAACAGACAGCAGACATAGCATGAATCCTCAGCTGTTTAAGAGATGTGCTTGTTTAAGAGATGTGCTTGTTTAAGAGATGTGCCAAAGGTGCAACTCAAGCAGGAGAGAAAACACAAGCCCTGCAAATGGCCTGGAAGATGTAAGCATGGCTCTACAGAAACATCATGTATTCAGCCCACGTCCCCATGACACAGGAGAATGGCATCCACATAAGGACTCTTTCACTCCTCTTTTCGCCTTTGGCAATAAAGTCCAGGGAGGAAGGAGGTGCTGGTTTTTGGAGGACCAATTCTCAGACCAGAGCCATCCTGCGAATGAACTGGAAATCCAGGCCCTGGCTGACAACTCATGTGTCTTGTAAGGTAGAGGGTGAAGCCACAGGGTGGTTTTACTCCTGACATACTCACACTTCCTTTAGTTATGACTCAATACACAGTGACAGAGGGGAAAAGCAGTCTTCGGTCTTTTTCTCAGGAGGGTTTGGTGTTTGCAGACAAAAGGGAAGGCATGCCCAGTCTAGTACCAAAGCCTTGATGGTGAGGAGCAAAGCTCACCCAAGAGAAAGGCCAGTTCAAAAAGGGAGCAAGTGGAGGTAAGTGCCTCACCTTTCCTCTCTGGTGATGTCCACTCCGACAGAAGGTGGTGCAGCGAGGATGTCTGTGATCAGTGGTAGGAATCTCTGCAGAATGAGTTTCAGGGAGGTGCAGCCAGTTTGCACGTAACTGAAAGACAAACAGAGAATCAGGTCCCACTTGAGTCCTGTCCTCCCAGCACACAGCCCTCACTTGCATCCAGTCACTGGGGATAATCTATTCAAACGGCCCCTCTCCACCACCTGTAACCTGGTAAGGAAAGCAACAGCCAAGTGCCAACACAGGCTTGGTTTGAGTCAAGACTGACAAAGTGAGCCCTTTTGAAAGGTCCTGGCATATTCCATGCTAAGTGGGACCTTTCCACTCAAGAATGGAGATGTCCTGCTGAGTGGACTTGGCTGAAGCCTCTTTCCTGATACAAAGGAAGGGCAGAAACTCCAACTTAAGAGAGAGGCTGCATTTTTTTTTGCCACCTAACAATGAGGTTCAAAGCAATCTTCCAAGTGCCCCCAAGGCTGTTGCAGGACTTCATTCCCCTTGTCCCAAGTCAACAGTTTCATTCCATCAATGTGCAGAGCCCACTTGTTCTACATCAATTTGACCCCTCCTGGCTGCCAAAGCTGCCTTCAATCCAACACACCTATGCTGAATCTGCTCTTTTCGCCCAGGCATACTTTCCATATCTTTTCGCCTACATACTTGGCAACTCCACTGCTCTTTTACAGGTATAATATCGGCATTACACTGTATCTGTTGTGATTTTTTCAGGATTTACTTTCAGCTACAAAATACCCAGTGGAGCTCTCCTATGAATATCCACACCTTGTCCACCAAACACACCACGTTCTTGGGGCCTCACCTTTCGTATTTACTTTGGAGTAGTTTTTCTATCTGTGGCAGGACTATAGTACACAAATCCAGCTTCCAGAGAGATCTGAAAAGAAAAGGACACCTTCTCAGACCAGAGACTGAGGCTTTACAAGGCTGAGTCGACACAAGCAATGCTTTCTGGCAAAAAAGTCCAGGCAGCAACACTCAAGTTTACTGAACAAGTTCACTGACTCCCCCTTGTGATAGAAAGTGGCAGGTTCTGACTTACTGACTCAGCAGAATCACTTTATGAAGGTCCAAGACTTCGATTTGCCTTGCAAGACATCATTTGCCTACAGAAAAGGCCCCACACAACTCTAGCAGTTACTGGCACCGCAGACTTGAAGATCTGACTACAAGCACATGCATTTCAGACTGCCATGGCCCACTAGACACGAGGCAGGTACAATGCAATGCTCCCGACACCCAGCCAGATGGCTCTCAGGTATCCCAGGGGCTGCCCCCACCTAGGACTTACGCTTTTTGGTTGACAATATTCAGGAGGTCCACAACAACAGACAGATCGTTGATCGCTACTGCAGAGTCCACAGAGTTCTGCGAGAGAAGGGGGAAGTAATCTATTGCAAAGCTCAAACTGGCTAGACTAATGCAACTAACATCAAGTGCCACTTTTCAAAAACAAGGTAGAGAAAACGTGGAGTTAGCTAGGGAAGAGAAGACAATTCTCACATGACAAAGTTTTCTCCGTATTTCTTTGAGACAATTCAACCACAGGTGGGACACAGCCGCACTCTGTAGTGCACCCCTGGGGACAAAAGCTGTGAGACCCCGCATTTTGTGTGAGAGGCAGAATCGGCCCCAGACAAGCCAGAAGAGCTGCTCAGCTGCTCCCCTCATGACCCTCAGGTATCTCCACATCCTTGCCTTGATGTCACCGGTGCTCCACACAGACCGCACAGTGTCCAGATTCTTGTGACGGCTGGTGAGTACCACACACATAGTCTCATGGCCTTTCCTGATCTGGGACATGGCTTCCTCATCCACAAGCTCAGTCTGGCTTTGGTTTTTCACAGCCTGAAAGTACAGACACCAATGGAGCAGCAGTAACACAGCAGGGTGGCACAGAAGTGTAGGAGCTTTCTCTGGCCTGGGCAAGAGCTAATTTTGGTGTACAGAGGGACAGGAAACACTGACTTCCTTGCAGATTGTTTTATAAACATTTTGAAATGGAAATGCTCAATTTGTTCCAATTTCAGCTACTGTTGCCTTTTCTACTGTGTCAATCACAATCTCATTTGAAGCTTTGTAAAAACTCTCAAAACTGAAAAAAATGAATTAAAAGTAAGCTTTCAAAACCAGTATGTTTTGACAAAGAATTTTTTTTCATGCAAACCCTGTTTTTTAAGTGAAATGCTCATCCGAAATCAACAAATTTTATTACAAAGCATAGATCTTGCACAATTTATTAGACTCTCAATTTGATTCCCACCTACACCATGTTGGAATCTCTCTTTCTCCGGTCACGTTTAGAGTTTGGGATCATGAGGATGCTCTGGTCCTTCTCCCTTTTTAGGACAGGGAATACCCTCCTGAGTGAGGCCAAAAGGCCTCTGGGATGCAAGTGGGGAAGACTCTTGAAATAGTTATGTATGTGTAATGGCAGACACCAATTTTCCAAACGAATCACTGTCTCGCATGTGGAATTGTTCATTGTCTTTGTCTCATGCCTTGCTCTCTGCTTTGATAACACATTCTTCGTGAGCATGGATCAATGCTGCTGTGTTCCCATTAGCCTGCTGTCAATCGTAATGGGGGCTGGCTCCAGCAGCCCAGAGGTGCTAATTCCACAGGAACTGCATGTCAAAGCACTTGGAAGCAGGAAAAGCACCAAGTGAGCAGAGGGAAAGCAGGAGGTAGCATGTTCTCATGCAGTACTGAGGACCGCATACTGTAGAAAGCACCTCAGACACTCTCCTGCACCTCAGAGAAACACCTGTCTGAAGCCACCCAACACAGACACTGGCTAGAAACTTTTGTCCAGAGACACTTACTGGTAGAAAGTCAGAGACCTTCAGGCCAATGGGCTCATTCCTGGCCGCAGGAATCACCGATGGCTCTGTTCTGGGCAAAGGAGTGGAGGAGGCAATTGGTGGCCTCTGAAGCGGATCAGGCTGCAGAAGAAATTGGGATAAAAGCTCTAGCAGCAACAATCTGGCCCTAGTCTGATGTCCTTTCTTCCTGACCCACTTTCCCCTCACAGCAGGGTCCTAATGCAAAAGGAGCCTCCAATTTGCTCACATAGTTTAAGAGGCAATAAAGTATCTCTCAGGTACATACCAAGATGCAATTAAGGTTTGCAAAGAACATGGAGATGCCCCAGCGGAAGTGTCAAGGGCTGTCATTGTTATCGGCATCTACAATGAGGGAAATGGGCCATGGCCAGCCTCAAGGCGAAGACAGAATTCTAAAGAAGCCAGTATAATGTATCCTGGCCCACCGGCTGCTTGTGATTTTGGCTACAAAACAGCCTCAGTTCAAGCGCTTGCAGAAATCTGGCACTTGATTTACTTCAGAGCGCCCCAACTTTGAGAGGCAAGGAGAAACACCACTGCAAGTGCAAGAAGCAAACAAAAGCAACAGACCCATCACCTGTTGGAGGCTTGGCCTTCGATTCTACTGCTCAGGCAAGACACATGGCAGGACAAAGACTGGAGCTGCACTTTTACTGCTCTTCAGTAAAGGAATCAGCTTGATTAGAAGTCGTAAAGTCTCCAGCACTCACATACCTTTCAGAGTGAGAGCATGAACAGCTATTAACAGATCATACAGTACGTACAAGTTCTTGCTTTGGCAACGGGGTCTGGACATCCACAGCTTGGCTGGGCTTCACTGCTTCCTTTGCAGTTACAGGCTCTACCAAGATGAAAAGAAGTGGGAAAGCAGAAACTGATTGCTCCTTTCACAAGAAGCTGAAAAGCTTCTGTATGGCTAGACTACAAGCAGTCATTTCTGCAGACATGCATCTCTCCCTCTTTCGAGGGCCATTAACCCCATTCCCACCAAGGGGTCATTTTCATACTCACCATCCTCAGGAGGTGCAGGAAAAGGCTCGTTGTTTCGAGGAGGAGTTCTACCTACAGAAAGAGAGAAAAAAAATAAACAAAGGAGCATCCAAGGCTACAGATTAGCAATAAGTCAACCTTGGAGCTGGGAGATCTCCAACAACTCCACAGATTAGGACAATCAGTGATAAAGCAAACAGAGTTATCTCCTTCAGACACTGACACTGTTGTTCAGTTTAGCCAAAGGCTTTCGGCCTTCAGGGATGGGAGGGACAAAACTGACCCATGTAGTTCATTGCTGCTGTACAGGTGTGAAGCACAATAAAAGACACTGTCACAACAAATTGTATTAGGAAAAATTCACCTTCTGCTAAATTGATTTACATAAGTAGATCAAAATAATGACTACTAATTCTTTAGAAAGAGCATCTCGTTTTTCTCATTTACATAAAAATGAGATACAGGCATCGCACTATGCCTCCTAAACAATGATCTCTGCTTTAACAAAACAAAAGCCTTCTTTAATGAAGGATGCTGATTGTATACATATTAAAATTCTAATCTAATAAAGATCCTGTAACACTGCAGTTGTTCCTAATCAGGACAGGAAGGCAGCATGCTTACAATAGAGCTCTGGATTCTGAGCCAGTCTTTGAGCAGACATCACTGCACCCTAGTAAAGGTGCCACCTTCCAGCAGTTCACCAACATGATTTGTGGTTCAGTGTCCAAACACAGAATACTAACCAGAAGTTTTCTAAACTCTCCCAGTCACAGGCAAAGCCTCCATTATAGTAAGCCAAAGCTCACTTCTACTGAAACAGTTTAGCGCTTACAGCTCTAATCCAAACACCACTCAAAAGCACAATAAACCCTGGTACTGACAGATAGCGTTCTTGGGCTGGAAGATCTCTTTGTAATCCTCCGGGTTCTGGATCTCGGCCTTTGATTCCTTCTCATCCCGGTCATCTTCACTGCTGGGACTGCGCCTCTCACTCTCCGAGTTGTGCTTCACTCTGCTGCGGAAAGAGATGCTGTCAGGGCAAGTCATATGGGCTCTGTCAGAGCTCCTTGTACATTTCCTTAAAAATCTTGAAATTCAACAAGCCAGTAGATGCCCTTACCTTTGTGGCTTGCTGCAGCTAGTTGAGGGCCTGTCATAGATGCGGCGAAGGGAGGACCCCGTGGGGGTAGGCAGCACAAGAGGCTCGTTGTCCCTGATCAGCCCATGAGGAACAGAACCCGACTTTGTGACTCTGCTGAGATCCACAACGAAGGAGGAGACTGTGCTTTGCGCAAAGGAAACTCCTATCTGCAGAGGCAAAAGATCAAGGTAATGCATCAGGGAGCAGGTGACACATCAGCCTTTTTGAGAGCAGGCATGATGGAATGACCCTGAGCAACAATGCTTGAGAATTTCTCAGTTTGGTGCTTTGGCTTTTTCAATTTGAAGCTGCCAGTGTTTAATGAAAGGCTATAATAAAACTTTTGCCAAGCGTAATTTCTAAATACTGGTCAAACCAAGCCCCATTTCTTTCTTCCAGAAGCCAAAGAGAGACAAAGTGGAGCACAAGGCTGCTGAAAGCAAAAGCACACAAGTTCTGTCTAAGTGCTGGGCACGCTGCATGCCCTGGCCACTTATAGTCTGACATAAGCTTAAAGGCCAGAAGGCCTGCAAGGAGGCAGAAGGATTTTATCTCATGTTTCGCAGCTGCCTCCTCCACTCCTCAGGAGCAGTGGCTTACCAGCTGGTTGTTGCAGATAGATAAGTCAGCTACTTTTCCCCAGTTTACCAAGACCACATCAAAACAGCGCTCTGGCTCCCAGCCGTACACACGCAGCAAATCCTGGAAGCCACTATACAAGCAGCAGCCATCCGGGTTGAAGAGCACACACCTGGGAGGAAGGCAGGTGGAGAATTAGGCACAGCTTTCCAACATTGCTCAGTCCCACAAGGACCCCAGGGCTGTATCCCTGACTTCAGTGAACACCTCCAGCCCTGTTTCTAACAATGAACCTACCAACCTGGCGTTCATCTGTGCAACATCTCCAGCAGCCCAAACTTCTCCCCAATAAAGCCTCTGTTTCAGGAAATCCTCCCTTCACTCTCACTTTAGTCTCTGCCTAGTACACTGCAGTAGGAATTTAATATACCTGACAGGAGTAGCTTCCTCTTCAATACAGCTCACAACCTGAAACTTCTCCAAGTCCCAGAACCGAACAGTCCTGTACACACAACAACACAAAAAAATCACCACTCATTCTTCTAGAAATATGCTGTAGGATCCAGTATTGAAATAATAAGCTAACAGCTAGAACGACTTTCGCTGTTGTGCACATGTGAAGAACCTACACAGAAGCTAGTCTAGCTACGATCCGTGAATCCAGCCACAGACAGTTAGAGGCTCTAGGTATTTAGAGCTGACGCAAGCTAAGAGGACACCCTGCTAGCTGAGCAGGACTGCTTGCTGTTCAGATAGGATGTCAGCTGGATTAGTGAGATGCTTGAGGCTATTGTGTTGTTTTCTAGTGTGGCAGGAGGTGCCATCAATTTTGGATAAGAAAGCATGATCTCCATGTTCTGCGCATCACACATGTGATGTGCTGCTGGCGAGATGTCAGGCTCTTGCAGTGGCAGGTTTGAGTTGTGTGACATTCCTATTTTCTACATTCCTAAGAAGAAGGGCATTGGGAAAGGAAACCAACATATACAATTCCTTTCTTTCTCCCTCCCCTTATGTACCTGTCAAAGCTGCCAGAAGCCAAAAGGTATTCATTGGGATGGAATTCAACAACGTTTACTGGGCCAGTATGTCCTGTAAACTCAAACATTATCTTCCCAGCAGCCAGATCCCACAGCTGGAAGAAGGAAAGAACAAAGAGACTCTTGAAAAGATTTAATGTTAGAGAATTCCAATATACTTCGGATTTCTTTGTACTGGCCAACCTTCTAACGCACCTCTGCCTCCAAGAACAGACTCAAGTTTGTCAAAGCAAGCAATGACTAAGGAAGGAGTACAATCCCAGTCATTTAAGGCTGCATTTCTTTTTTTCTTCCCTTTTTTTTTTGGCATTCTTTTTTAAATTTTCAATTTCATTTGTCCCCTAGAAAGTTTTGGTTTATATTTAGAGACTAGGATAAAATACAGTGGTTCCACCTGTCCCCACAGATTGTATCTCAAAAGCAAACAAAAATCTGAAAGCTCTGAATCCTTTCGCAATTCATTCCTCCTGCGCTCTAATCTCCACTGAAAAAATCCAGAGTGGGTGACTGATCAGTGTATTTCATGTGAAGCTGAAAAAAAAAAAAAGCAGTTCTTCGCCCACATTCCTCCATACCACATCCGAAACAAGTGAAGTCACTGCTTCGGTCGATACTTTTCCAAATTCCTTCTCTTGCTCTGCTCAGTCCTGATAGCAATTTTCAGACTGATCTTCATGTGCAACATGTATGATAACATACTCCTACTGAATTAACTGAGCAGAGCCAAAAATTGGTATGGTGAAGCAACGTGCAGTGGAAAACTCATTCTGTAACATTCACTGAGACGACCAAGGCTAATGTTCAGGTATCACAACTCTACCACCACCAAAACTTGAACCTTCATGTGCACAGTGCCAACGTGTCTGTTGGATAACTGTGTTCCAACACATGCAGCTCTTTTCTGGATGTTGTGTGCCGCTGAACATGACCCTCATGAACAGACTGGTCCCTGCAAAGCCGTAAGGCTCAGTCAGCTGCCTAATGAACTAAACGTGTTTATAAACAAGTGCTGGTAATGCCCAGTAAAAATACAATCCCAGCATTCCTATGTGCCACGAGCACATAAGGAGGGTTTCACAATGAATTACCTTCACAGTGTGATCATCAGCAGCAGAAGCTAACCATTTCCCATCAGGACTAAAGCGGAGACATCGAACTGCTTCTGTGTGACCCTGAAACAGAAAAAGAAATAGTATTTTCTCTCTTTTTGCAGGGGGGTTGGTTTGGTTTGGTTTTTTTTAGAGGGAATTCTGGCTTTTGTCTTTTGATCCTCTACAATATAATAATATAAAATCAAGTCATTGTTTCACAAAGTCCACAGCTTGCAGAACACTAAACACTACACTCAAGAGCTATACCCATCCACACTAAATGGGTGTAATCTCTCTCACCTAGACATTTCTGGCATCAGTTTAAACATGGTAAATACAGATCTGGCTTAATTAATAAGAATCAGTTTTAAATTGCACAGATTTATGGGTGGTCAGATAGAAGTGCTGTGCCATTAAGCTGGCTTCTAGATGAATTTAATATACAGCAAGTTCTTTGGGTAGAAAAAGACCCCAAGAATAGAACCATCTTGGTGCAGTGGTGACTTGCATGGCACTATCAGTCACAGTATGAAGAAACACTCACAGATGCTCTCCATGCCCCCAGCCAGACCATAGTACACTAAATCCTATGATATCCATTTCATATTCCTATACAGTTCAGAGGCCTGCAGAGGTTTGCCAGTCCACTTCACAAATCATGCAGATCTTATTTTTATACTGGAAAACTAGGAAGTTAATTGAACATAATCACTTTTAGGTTTGCTCACAGGTCCTCAACAAAAATCTTTCTCCCCTCTTTGCCTGAAAACTAATGAAGCATTTTACCTTGTACCTGAAGACACAGCCTTTTCTTCTTACATCCCAGAGCTACAGGAAAGAAAAGCAAACACAAGGTATGCTTAGAGCAGTATGTGGGGAGCCCAAAAGTCCCATTAGAAAAAGAGCTCTCCCTGTCACCAAGCTGATAAACACCACAAAATGAAAACACTGAAGGGACTGTTAGCCCCTGTTTGCTTCAGGGGTATTTCCTAACCTAATTCCCCAAGTGAGAATCACTTCTGTAAGGTATTTACTACAGAAGCTCAGTTCCTACAGTCAAATACCAGCCTGATGAAGCAGGTGCAATCTACAGCAATCAGGACACCTCGGCTGGGACGTATCTCTCGGAGCCACATTCCACAACAGAGGAGTCACACTCATGAGCTACCACTGCAAACACATGCACCAATTTCACAAGCACTCACAAATACACCTGCCCACACACATGGAAATGACAATGTACAGCATCTACCAACAGCTTGGCACAAAACACATTCTGGCACTCTTCGTAACAAAGATACTGCAAGCAAAGTGGGTAATCTCTAGGAGAAGCTGAGCTTTACCTTAATGTTTGTGTCCAAAGAGCCGGATGCCACAAAGCTTCCAAAAGGATGGAAATCAAGGCTGCAGATATTCGCTTTGTGACCAAGTAAGGTACGAAGAACTGGGAAAAGGAGAGGTAGAGCAGGCAGAAGGAACAGGGAACAAATATTTAGTAGTTCATACCCCCCAACGAGCATGCAGAATTTTAGGCATACTATCCTTACCATTAAACACATGCTAACACAATGTACGTTAGACATGCTACACACTGCTTATTCAGCTGTATACATTGTTTTACAGAAATATTTCTGACTTTACCCTTGCAATGCAAAAAAACAGCAACAGAGAGACCACATTCAATGATCCTAATGAAAGTCATGTCCTTAGGTGTGGAAACCATGAATAAAACTCAAAGGTCTCCAATCTGAAAATAAAACTAAAAATCCACACTGAGGCAGCTGTCAGGCAGTGTATCTTTCCACATGCTACAAAGAGAGCAAAATGCGGGGCGGGGGGAGGGGAGGGCACCAGCGGAATGGATGACCCACAGTTTTACCCAGGAAGTGAAAGGGACATTTGATTGCCTGCATTATTCACCCTGCAGCTATAAGACAGACCCTTTCCTGGGACTCTGCACCCCCATCCAGGCACAAGCCTGACTTCCACTTCCACCTCTTACGTTCCAATATTCGCCCTGGACGCCTTCAATCACCCCTTGCAAGAAGCACCCCAAAGATTGGGAAGGGACACTCAGGAAGCATGAGACAAAGAAATGACCCCAGTGTTTCAGCAAGTCATCAACCAAGTAACACCCCTTGTAATTCTGGAAACCCGAAAGGACCAGAGAACTGGTACACCGTATCTCTGAAAGCAGAGACAAACGCAGAAGTCAACTTCAAGGAAGAAAAATTGCTCAGATAATAACAGGGACAATCTCTCTCCATCATCTGTCATCTGGGACAGTCTGATGATTCCCCTGGCAGAAATTAGCTCTTGAGCCAGACCTGGAGAGGTCATTTGCACAGACACTGACTCACACGTCTCCTAATAAATTCAGGCAGATTAGTGACTCTCCACTGGCTTCCAAACTGTTTTACAACTGAACTGATGCTAACTGTATGAATAACAAAAGTTCTTTTTATTATTTATGCCACCTGTTGTTTGCCTTCTTAGCTCAACCCATGTAAGTATTTTCAATACACATTTTTTTCTATGAACAAATAGCAACCTGTAAGAAATATTCAGTCATTTTACAGTATTCCTACTGGAATGCACTCAAGTGATTCACAACACCTTTGCAAACTTGTTCCAAGACTTGAGAAAAATGCAATAAATAAAACATGACTCAACGGATGACCTTTAAAGGATCAGAGCTCGATGAGTTCATAGCTTTTACGATTTACTAAAAATTAGGTCTTTGTCTATTCTACAGTCATGGAAGAGCAGAAGAGGAGAAAAATCACTTGAGGAACAAAATAAAAGTTAGAACCTAAGAACGAGAACAAGAGATCAGCAAGCGGGGGATTCCTGGATTTTTGCAGAACCTAATATACTTAAAACTTTCAATCTGATTTCGCATTCTTTTATTAAGTTTGACAACTTTAAGTTGAGACTCTGGATACAAATTCTATAAGCCTAGTTACCCTATACATGCCTGGAAACTGATCTGTAATATAGATTTCAACCCACTCGGGTCAAAATCCTAGAAACTAGTTCCTCAGATCAGTCTTCGCAATACAGAAACAAATTTCTGCTCGAGTATGTATATGCAGCTCTACAGTCTCAGTAGGAAGTGCACAAAAGCCCTCTAAGAGAGCTGGAAATTAAGATGAAAGCAATGCCAGGCTCCTGTTCCTTATTAAGTTAGGAACCTTCTGGGTCAGCACAGATATTAAGCATAAGGATATTCCAAAAAGCGTGCATTATCAGAAGCAAAAACTCACAGGAACATACTTTTGGCAGCTTCCAGGTCCCAAACGCGAATCGACCCTGACTGGGATCCTGCAACAATGAGTTCCTCATTTGTATTGATCTGTAGGCTCTCAATGGGCGTTGTATGGCCTGTCAAGCTCTGCAAAGAAAACCACGAGTCACAATCAACAGCTACTGACACAGCCCTGTCTACAATGGCACTGCTCATACTCGATTGGTAGCTAAAGTATTTAGCCATGAGTTGGGACCACCTGGTCGTGCCACTGGTCCTTTTTCCTCATCAGCTGCCAGTATGATAGAACATCCTAAAGACCATCACTGCACACAGCACCGTGCACGTATCTTCCACGTTATCCGACTTTCTGGGGCACACTGACTAATTTTTAAAGGATGCATCAATAGAGACATGGGCAGTTAAATACTAGGTGTGGATGCCCAGACGAGGCTGACACATGCTTACATTATAAAAATTACGCTGTGCAAATGCAATGGCACTGTGTTTGTTCTAAATGGGTCACGTAAGTGTCATGAACCAGTTACAAAAATCAAAGCAAAAGCAAAATCAGGGCTACTTTGAAACCTTCGCATAAGCGAGGAGCCATATGCTGCTGGCAGCAATGGGTGTCACAGTGATAATGTGGTGCTACTACTGAAGCATTAGCTTGAGGCATAAGGTAGTAATTCACACGCATGCAGTTCCTTTCATCCTTGAGCATCCAAAAGCTTACAAATAAGTATTTTGAAAAGGCCAGTATTTAATTAAAACACAAGAATATTTAAAACTAGCTCTAGAAAACCAATACTACTACTGCAGACTTTCCGCTTGTCAATTAAGCAATATTCTATGCTTTACTCCATCCTTAAAGAGGTCTTTTTAAATAGCTAAGCTAACTCTGTGCCTCCCACAAACGTACAGAGGCTGGGAACGCCAGGTGAAAGCTGCTTGTTCTGATGGGGCTTCTTCGGATTTCACATGCAACTGAAATCCTCTACATACACTGCAACAGCTGCAACTGTCACTGCTTAGAGAGACAGACAGCTCACATTTGAAGCTAGTGACAATACTTGAAAAGTTCCTCTTCTCCCTCTTCCCCAACACATACACATCTGCAATACTAACAATGTAAACACTAAAGATGAATATACAGCACAACCCCCCCCCAAAAAAAAAATATCAATATTCTTTTGATATACAAGAATGGTACAAGTGCTCAGCAGCTCCAGTCAGTCCCTGCCTTTCAGAAACACCAGTTTCTAACATCTATCGTTCCCAGGCAGCACAGGAGAGCTACAGCTCTCTGCTCCCACAGAAAGGGTATGGAGACATTTAGTCCTTCAACCTTCCGTCTCATGGAAGGCAATACTCTGGTTCCAAACTACTGTCATGCAAACACCAAGGGCCTGGAAAAACACAGCTTAACTACACTATGCAAGAAGCACAGCACTGCCAAAGGTGAGCAACTCCTTTTGCACCCATTTCAACCTCCTTATACCTGACCTCAATAAATGAATGGAAAAATACAGTAGACACATTCTCCTTTTAGCCTTTTTGACTCTGATTTCTTCCTCACAAAGTTCACACTGGCTAGTGTGAACATAACACAACATTATTATGTTGTTAACTAAAAAAGTGACAACGGACACTTGCTAAAGATGGTTTTCCACAACATCCACTCAAAGCAAAAGCAATGCAGGACAGACAGCTGCTAAATATATGTAAGGTGCACTTTAGTGACCACTACTGGGGTAACCCTACTCTTTCTAACAGACTGCACCCAGTATTACTCTTCCCCAGCCTACACGTGAGTTAGCAAACTATTCTGAAACTTTGTGCTGACATTTAGTGACTGTGGGACAGGTGGGAATGCATCCTGCTGGGCATATTTCCTGCAATGAGGGCAAACTCCAGGGTATAAAACTGGCCCCTGCAGCTTGCACTATAAAACTAGCTGATCTCATACAAAACTCTGTATTTAATTATCTGTAGCCTGGTAACAGAAGGCACAATATTCATTATCTGAGCAAGCACTGGCCCAGCCGAAGCAGCCAGCCAGCCCAGATTCTCTCTAGAGCAGTGGTCTCTCCAGTTACCGAATTCTGTCCCTATCTTTAGCTAGAATCTGGTCACCCAGCTTTGTGCTGGTAAACTCTATTCATAAGTCCCACAGGCTACAACTTAACTATTTTTCCCCTCATTCCCCACCCTCCATACCTCAGACTTAATATTGCCATACCCCAAAAGTTGAAAACAGGCCCGTTCTTACCATGATGCAGTTGGGCTTGTTAACTGACCACACGTTGACACGACAGTCATCTCCTCCAGTTGCCAGCAGCCGGCCCGAACTCTTCCCCAGGACTAGTGAGGATACATTGCTGCTATGAGCCGTGATCTCTTCTGCACAAAACAAAGCCAAGAGTTATTACAGACTAGTATAATAATTTTCACCCCATTCCTCCCAAAGGACTCAAAAATTCTTCCTAGAAAAACTTTCCAGTTTCCACTGGACAAGCTGCAGCAGCCCACAGTTCAGATAAGAAGTCACACTATTATCTTGCTTGAAGCAGTCCTTCTTGGCTCTGCCTGCTGTACTCAAGACATTGCTGACCAAGCTTCACAACTCCAGTGCTGATACGGCTTACAAAAAGCATCTTCTCCCACTGGCAGCAGCTTGGTAGCTTTTAAAGATTTATTCAACTGTGGCAACCTGCTCACAGAAGCTGCTTTACCTTCAGTACTCAGGTGGGTCTCAGTAAGCCGAGCTGTCTCAGAAGCTGCAATAATACGTAGCAGCCAGAGTCATCTAGCGAAAGGCCCTGTAATCCTGTTCTAGAAAGCGGCAGCAGATTGTCCACCCTGAGATGAACTGGCAGATTAGCAGTACAGTTTATAACCTTACATAGCAAAAAAGTCAGACTCGGCAGTGGGGAAAGGTGGAGCTCCCTTCTCTGAGCTTTGGCAGAGGCTTTACTACATTCCCACTATGTAACACAGGTGAAACGTAGCAATGCAGTGTGAAACTGTGACAAAGGAAGAATGAATATATACCCAAAAGGGCACAAAAGAACAAATGCAACTGATACTAAAAGACTGTTTGTTAAAAAACTGGGGACTGAGGGAAAGCTCTGACACAGAGGGCTTCGCAACGACAGAACTCCAAGGAATCCTCATCATAAAGAAAGAAGTTTGGGGCAAAAGAGAAGCCAAATGAGCATGTTTGCTTAGGCAATTTATTTTCACAGTGGATTTTTAAATCTATTTAAGTTTTGGCAGGGGCTTTTGGCAGATGTATTTACCAATTTCATCCTCTTACAGTTCTCTCCTTTGGAAGTTCACAGAATTTGCATGCCTAATAGTTATGAAACTTGTTTGTAAAAAGACTAGGTAGCAATCCATTCAGCTGTCGTTCAGATTGTTTTGGTGGGAGGAATAATTCAATCATTTTACACACAACACTAATCCAAAAGGATGTTAGACAGCTGCAATAGTAATTACAGGTACTTTGATCTCAAGCACTCAGTGCTTTTTTGAAAGCAAAACTGCGCAACTTTCACTTTAGCTAGAGAAACACCTTTCAAATTACAAAGGTAACTGGACTGTAAATTACATGAGAAAGGCAAATCTGGAAATATGCTTGTATTGTGTTGAAAGACCAATCTTCCATATGATGATGCTAAAGTAAAATATCTATGTATACACAGACTTGAAAGTAACAAACAGTACAATTAGTATTAATAGACCAACTCACTAGTTAAAATTGAAAGGATAGATGCTGAGCATTGCTGTTAAAATGAGCACATCAGCAGCTCCCATGTTTCCCCTCCTCTTGATTTTCTTCTTAATAATATATTGCAAGTTTAAAAAGTCACTGCTGAAGCATTCAACCCTCTGTTCAGAAAAGCCAGGTTATAAGCTGATGCCAGCATTGGCCAGATAGCTTCATCTGCTCCCTCGGTGAAGTGCCAGTTTTCTTAAATCCACAAACACTTTTTTTAATTTAGTATTCATCACCAGATATCACCCACCAGCTCAGTAATACTAAGCTTCTAATTAGCATCGCCAAAACATTTCTAACATTCAGAAAACTTCTTGCTCTGAAGAAGATGCTAAGACGGGGCAGAGCCAAGCAAAAATGAAGATCAAGAACTTCTGCCCACTTACAAGAGAATGGAGATTGATCAACTTCCAGCTTTTGCTATAACTGGAGTTTCAGGGATGGCAAGACAACATAGCAAACTGGCTTTCCGCTCAAAAAGATATGAAATTACTGAGTTGATTACCTCAGCTCCCTTAATGTGTTAACAGTCAGGGATACCATAGTTCTGCTAGCCAATTTCTAGACCAAGCCACTGGTCTAAAGCTTGCACTTCTGAACAACTGATCGCTTCCCATTGCTTCTACACATTCCTCAACAGCCCCTATGAAATATCTCATCAGTAACCGGCAAAGCAGCTAGAAATTGATAGTCGGCAACTGTTTACTGGTCCTTCTGAGGAAAAATAACAGATGTAAAATCAGCAGATTCTTAGTCTCTTGCAAAGCAATTTCAAGAGCATGAGACCTACTGGCCCTACAAAGATCACCTCATCCTTCCTGCAGCAGGGCTTAGTGCACCTTCTGTAACAAGTGAACAGCAATGAAGGGCAACCCCAAATGGGCTAACCAACACCAAGGGAATGCCCCACTGCAGCCTGGGCTCTGGAGCAGGGTTTCCATTACTCCCTTGATTGTTCCTGGGCTACATGACAGTCACGTGGGGTTAGCTAGAAATTTAGGATGGCATTACAGGAACTAATCAGAAAAAAAATAGTCCGGGACCCTTTGAAAATCACAGTGACAAGCCTCTACACTATTCCACTATGCAGTTATGTTTTCAAAAAGGATTTCCAGGAGTTAAAAATTCCAGTCAGCAACTTGGGAAAGAAGGCCGAGACACCAACACCCAAGGCAGGGATTAGCTGGTTCCTCTCACAAACCACCTCTTCCACCCCCTTTCCCGCTGGGGGAACTCCTCTGCCCTCCCCTAGGGAGGGCAGCCCAGCGACACTCACGCAGCTTCCACGCCGTCTTAGTGGTGACGGCCACGGCCATGTCTCTCCGATAGACAGGGCAGAAGCGCCTTCCTCCTCCCAGCGAGGCCTCTCCGTGTCCTACCGCCGCCGGGCCATCCACTCGAGCTTCCCCGGCCGCCCTAGAGGCAAAAAACCACCGGCCGGGATTACAGCGAGGCCCCCGCCACGCTGGGCCGGGGCGAGGGAAGGCCGCGCCGAGGCGGCGGCGGCGGCGGGCAGGGGGCGCGGGGCGGGGGCCCAGCCCGCCGCCTGGTCCGGCAGCGGCGCGGGGCGAGGCCTCACCGCTGACGACCATCACGGTAGCGACGGGCCAGCGGGGAGCCTGGCGGGCGGTGTCGGGTGGAAAGCGCTCCTCAGGCCGCCGCAGCCTCACCGGGCGATGAGGAGCAGCGGGCGGCGCCCGGAGCTGCCGGAGGGACGCTTGAACGTTGATGATAGCAGCGGTGGTCGGCGGGGCCCGCCCGGCGGCCCCGGCTCTACCGGCGGCGACTCCAGTGGCACCGGACCCCCCCAGTCTCCGGCGACGCTGCCGCCTGACAACCGGCCCCTCACAACGAACCTCAGCCGCGCCCCGCCTCTGCCCGGCCGCCGCCAATCAGAGCCGCCACCCCCCGGCCGAGCCGGGCCGAGCCGGGAGGTTGCAGGGCTTCCGTACGCCGCTCGGCCAATAGGAGCTAAGGGAGGGGTGGTTGCCTTAGCGACCGCAGAGCGGCCGGCCACTCGCAACGCAGTTTCTTGGCGGAGCCTTTCAAGAACTGCCAATAAGGAGGGCGGCGCGCTAGAGGTGCGGGGCCGCCATTTTGCGGCGTGGCGGAACGGAACGGAGCGGAGCGGGGCCGCCCTGAGGGGCGGTGGCAGGGAGCGGGGCTGGGCGCGGCTGCCTTTCGGTCGGCTGGGAGGTTGCAGGGGCCCCTCAGCCTGGAGCTTCCGTTGGGGAGGCTGAGAGGCGCTTCCGGGCCTTCTGCCTCAGGGTCTGCCGGTGGCCGAGGTGGTTGTGCTGGTGCGTCCCTAGCAGGCGATTCCTCTCCCCGGGTGTCACGGACGGAGCCTTGGCGGGAGCAGGACTTTCGGGGTCCCCCTTTTCTGTGTCTTTTTGCCAGGCAACGCTGGCAGTAGCTCCTCTGGCTCCTGCTACCCGCGGCAAGTCAGGCCCGCTGGCGCTTCGGGTCGTTTTTCCCCCCTGGGGGAGCCGTGCTGGGTGCTCTTAGCCTGGCTGAGATGGAGTTATGCCGCTTCTACACTTTTCTCCCTGTCTCTGAAGCCAGTTACTCCATCAAAAGGGGAAATCAAATTAGTTTGATGCTAGTCCTTGATAATATGTATTAGCTGATTTTTTTTTTTTTTGGCAGCTACTAATTTTAAATTAATTTGTTCCAGTGGCTTCTCTGGTATTGAAGTAACACTGTTGAGTTTGTAACCACAGGCTTGCTTGCTCCTCTTTTGTTTCTCTTTTGAGACCTTAAGGTTTTCTTTCCAGTTCCCTGAGCTCCCTCAGCCCTTCAGCAGTTCACGGTCTGTGTGATTTGGAAATTATTTTGGCTAGTTCCTGAAATTCCTGATGTTGCTTTTCAGTAGTGTGTTCTTAGCAGAATACCTCTCTATGTCAAAGAGGGAGCTGTTTCCATCTGTGCTAGGTCAGTATGTTAGCCAAATGTTAGTAGGGGAATGCAGAGCTGTCAGACAGTGCGTTGGTGTGAAATAGGCTGCGGCTGTTGTTGAATGGCTTGGAACATGATGTCCTGTCATCAAACATCTCAGAGCTCCAAAACTGGGAGCTGGGAGGCCCTGGCAGAGCCGGGGATTTGCTGTGGTGGGTGTCAAACAGTGCATCCGTCTCCCACAGGAGATACCGAATTCTCTGCTTTCCCTTTTTGAGTCCAAAAGGGAGTGCATCCTTCAAGTAACACCTAAATTAATGGGCTGTCTATAAGGGTAATTTGGTATGTTTTAATGACCCAGAATATTCAGATTAGGCATAATGAGCTAATGGTGGCTTTTAGTTTTAACATTGTGTTCACCTCTTAAAACACGACAGAAACAATGCAAGAGAAAATTACTCTATTGCAATAAAACAGGCAGTTGGGGGGGTGTTTGTAAAAGCCTTTTAGTGTATCTGTTACACTTAAAATGGACAGCTACCATAAAACAGTAAGTTTAATTGACTGGTTCACTCTGTGTTTCAGGTGTAATGTCCCTTATTCTGCTGTATCACAGCAAAATATGTTTTTGCCTTGCCCAAGCTGCAATCAGTATAGTCTTCATTGAACAAGATCATTAGAGGTTGTTCCTTGGAGACTGTAGCTGTTGGGAACTGTAGGTAGAACCACCATAGGTGTCCATGGTGCGTAATGTTCTATAGGTGACATCAGAAATTATTTCCTAGCAGGTTGAGGGACTTACCTGAATACCAATGCACGGCACGCACATAGTCACTTCCATTTGTGGATCTCAGGGAATGCATATTAACCAAAACACTTGATTACCTAAGGTTTCTTGGATTTGGAATGCTTTTTGGATTCCTCTTGACATTTTACCCTGTCTGCCAATATTTGTGAATGGTGAGTGGAGCTATTCAAAGACAAAGATGTTAAAATCCAAAGTTTGTTAATTTAAGTATTAGTTTTTGCTGGGTTTTGTAGTTAATAGCTCTAAATGAGGTCAAAGAATTTTTATATTTGTTGTGAACTTGTAAGTTGAAAGTCTTTGGTTGTGCTACTTATAAAACTAAACTATACATTTGTTAAAATATTCTTATGTTGGAAAAAGAACCAGTATTCCCAAATAACCCTCCTCCTAATGTCACCAGGTTTGAGGAAGAAAAACTCTGCAATGCAGCATGCATAATTTGTAGCAACTTCTGAAGCAGACCTTAAAGCTAAGGTCTCATTCAGACTTCAGTCTCAAACATGATGGAATTGCACGAGAAGATAATTGATGTAATTGTAGATGTGCCTTAAAACAAAAGAGGGAAAAGAAAAAGACAGTGGAATGCTACAAGTTCATTAAAATCTCCTTGAATCTGATGATGATGAACGTTTTACTGCAGTCAAGTATGAAAACTTCTCCATGTTTTTTCCAGGCTGCTTCTAACAGGCTTCAGCACTGATTTCCAGCATCTGCTGTGAAGGAATGAAAAAATCAGGCATGACCAAGGTGCTCAGCTAGGCGAGGATCCCTGCACAGCATCTCTTCAAGAGCAAGGTATTTCTGTGGTGCTGTCTGCTTTTCCCTAGAACAAGAAGGGGGATATCAGAGGTAAAGTGCAGGGGGACATGGAGTAGAACGTTCTCCAGAACAGTTTCAGTGCTGAGTTCCTGGGGGGCTGTCTGGTAGACCTCCCCTGGGCACTACTCAAGCAGTCATTCCCAATACCTGTTGAGCCTCAGGACTAGAATCTGGATATGGAACATGGTTTCAGAGCAACGGGCGAGGAAGTCATCCTCCTCCTCTGCGCTGAGCTGATTCTGGTTTTCCTGAAACCACTGGTCTTTCTTCTGCAGCTCTTCCACCGCCTGTTGAGGGAGTGAGCAATCAGAAGTCAGGGTAATTGAGAGGAGAGTGAAGAACAAAGGGACACAAAAATGCAAGTCTTAAGTTCAAGGAGCTGAGATGAAGGAAACAACAAATCAGAGCTGGTTTACTTTCATGGGAGGCAATAAGTCTGAGATGAGGTCTCACAGAACAAGAAAACAAGGGGAATCAAAACATGTGGAACAGCAAGAGGCAGCAAAACCCGAATGCATTGTCTCGCTATAGTTAAGAAGCCCTGGAGAACCAAATCAGCTCTGATTGAGGTAGGGACTAAATTTCGCCCTGGAACTATTTTGTTCTTTGATCTCAAATGCTAATGACAAAAAACAAACAAACAAAAAAACCCCAACAACCAAACAAAAAAACCCGAGGCATGTTTATGGCTCTCTTAAAGTAATCAAAAGAGGTTTGTTTCTTGCCTGCTGTCACAGAGATATGTGTTACCCTCCTGCCAGTGCAGAAGAGATGCCAGTAACACGCGCATCCTGGAGCATGGCTGGGAATACCTTTTTCAAGCGAGCCTGGATGATGTTAGCTTTATCAATGAGACAGTGCTTAAAATCAGTCAGGCAGTTGTCTCTGACACGCAGGGCCTGCCCCTTGGTCATTTTGTCTCTGTGGCCGATTTGAATAAGAAAAGGTGCCAGATAATCCAGATCCTGTTCCCCTTGACCCTGGAGCTCATCCTCCATTGTGTTCTTCTGGAGGGGAAAGGACAGAGAGAGTCAAGGTCCCGTTTACCTGCTTCCCCAAACAGCCTGTGATAAGGCAAAATAAAAGCAAAGACCAAAACTCCTTCCCCCACAGGGAGGAAATAATGTCTCTTTTTTCCCTATAGTTTGATCAAAGCTACTGCTTTGCATTAGCTTTGCATACCAACCCTTTCCCAATGTGGGTTTTATTCTGTAGTTTATTTTCTATTGTCCTTTTAAACATTTCTTCTAATTTCCTTGATTGTAGAGACGTTTCTTACGTGTTATCCACTGAGCTGCAAAGAAGGGTTCTACAAAATGCATTTGTATTTCTACAGAAGTAGATTAGGACAGGGTATTTTCAATGATACTAGCTTATAGGCAGCAAATAGCTGGTTCTTGGATCTTTGCCCCTGCTTGTGTTTCATGCCAGAAGTTTGGCATGTAAAACCTAGTATCACCTTTTATAACCTCTCTATTCAGGAAAGCTCAGTCTAAAAACCATGCATAAGAATAATCTTGGAGATCTTGAAAAATTGCAAGTAATTACTCTTGAATCTTTTTGTATTTGTCCAGAACGTTCACAAGGTATTAATTCCTCAACAGAGATCCTGGAACTAAATTGGCTTTCCAAATAGTAATGACAACCAAGAAAACAACTGATTCATATCACACAAAGAAGTGCATATTTGCCTAATAAAATGAGCCCTGGCTAGAAAGATGCGGCTTGGAATCCATTATCATACTCCCCTCCATAATCCCTACTATCAAATAATCCTTGTTAATTATTTTCTTTATTAACTAAACAAAATAAAACAGGAGCCTTTTTTTGTAAAGCAAGTTTTTACAGAAAGTCAGAAGGTCACAGCCTGATCACGTTATATTTTCATGGGAACTCAACTGAAGCTGTGCTGACTTACACCTGCTAGGGATTGCCCAGTATATTTTAAAGATACAAAAAGCTCTGCAGAGATAATTCCTGACGGAAAAAGTTTACTCTGGATTTCTTTGTGTACATGTAATAAATACTGGGATTAATGCAGTCTACCTACCATGGCTTCATACTGTTGTCTTCTCTTTTCATTCCTCTCTGTATTATAAATTGAAACCGACAATTTGACGTTAGTTTCTTCATTCTCACGGATTTTCAAAATATTTAACACCTTCCAAAAAAACAGAAGAAAGACCCCTCAGCTTTCCCAGAAAACGACAGCACTTTTACATGCTTGACTTGGTAACAGAGCAGACGCTGCATACAAGAACTGTAGTGTAAGGTTAAATATAGAAGATCTATACAAATATGTTCATATCCTGCTGATAGATCAAGCCGATAGAGGTCTTATTTTTAGATTGCTGCTCTGTATGAAATTCATGAACACAATTATTGATATTATCTGTTCAGAAAGCTCTTCTGGAGTCATAGTCTTGCCACTACTTTTGAAATTGCACTGATAGCTTTGGCTTATTTCTTTGTCTTAACAGGATATACAGCACAAGCAATGTGAATATTTTGTCTGTTAATACATCAAGACTGAGAAATTTGGCAAGGTAGTTCATGAGGTCACAGTGAACTAGCTTCAAATTTTGGGGGGGGGGGGGAAGGACTTTTGCAATGATGTTCTTAATTATTCCTAGTATTCTGTGCTAATATACTTGAGCATTCCCTCTCCAGCTCCTTCAGGGATTGCTCTTCCTCACAAAAACATATAAAATAAAATCCAATAGCTTTGCCTCCATCTGCTAGAATGGTTGTATTTATCATGAAGTAATTACAAAGACTTCTAAGAAGATGGATTTGTTACACTGGTCACAGTGTGATTAGAAATACAAGCAATGTATTTTATGAAGTATTTCTCTACACTTGCTCCCACAAAAAGTCACTTCAATATTTTGTATAGGACTTCCTGGAAATGCCTAGCAACTAGGTATGACACAGTATCTTTTCTTTTTGGTCTCGTTCCCAGGCAAAAGGCAGTTATGTTTCTAGGTGCCCCAATTCATGTGCTGTCATTGCTCTCTGAAACTGAGAAAATGAAGAGCAAGAGCAGGAGCTGGAAAGTGCGTGACTCGCCATAAATATATTGAAGTTACATCTTTACTGAATAATGACTGGGTTGCAAGCTTGATAATTCAGCATGTAAACCAGCTTTATGATACCAGAGTGGGTTTTTTTATCGCAGTTTATGCTGAGGATGCTTTGGCAACCAGTGAGCTGAAACCACTTCCATGCCTGACCTACTTTTGACAACAGTGGAAGCCTCGCTGTTACCTCTGCTTCAGATTGCCGGACTTGTTGCTTCAGCTGCTCCTCTTCCACTGTTAGCTTCTGCAACAATTTGTACAGATGGAGCAGCTTCTTGTCTTTCTCAGAGGACCCTGCCTGGAAGCAGATAAGCTAGTGAAAGAGTAGCACTCTCTGGGTGTACAGGACCAGGTACTCTGCTAACAGAAATTGGCATAATTTTGCTATAGTCAATATAGTGACACTGATTTCCACCATTGAAAGATCTAACCCATGGTCAACAGTTTATCAGACTTCATTTCGATTTTGAATCCATCAGTAATGTGAGCCAGATGGCACATCTTGCACTTTGCTGATGCTGCTGTTATTTGGTTGGAACCAGTTTTCCAGGGTTAGAGATGAAAGAATGGCACTCCAGCAATTGCGTTCTGTGTATTCTCCCCAGTGGGAAATAGAAACTTTTAAAAAATGTGCATAACATTAAAAAATCCTGTATTTGCAATCTCTCTTTGATTTTCCTAATTGTGCAGCATCACTGCATAATTTACTGGCAGACTTCTGCCCCTGGTTACAGACTCACATCAATGATGTTAGTGGAGTGACCCCACCGCCCCAATGAGAGAATTTGGCTTAATGACAGCACTCCACTTTTTTGGGAATATCTTTTATTTAAGGGTATCTATCTATCAGCAATGCATTATGCCTCCGCATCTTGCTCTGCATCTGCAGGGTAAGCTCTGGGACATTTAAGCAATGATGTGACCCAGGAAGTCCATGGCAGAATTGGAGGTAGAACCCAGGATGACTGCTTCTGCTTCTCTGCTGTAGTCTCTTCAAGAGAGAACGGCAGAGGAAATTTCAGCTTCCCTGACATGAATCCATAGGACTGAGCCCAACAGCTGCTGAACCAGCATCTTGTCTACACTGCCTGATGACCAAATCTGGGAAGATGACCTCGGGCATGGCTAGAGCAGGCCTTTCATGCTACACTATGTCCTGCATGCCCAGTCACTTCCAGCATGGTAGTGCACCTCCAGGGGTGTTTGTGTTGTCAGCCTGGAGGCTGTCTGTGAGGGAGGGGTGCAGATGGAGAAGGGGGATGCCATGGGATATGTCATGCTTATAGTTCTTCCACTGATGTTTCACCTTCCCTTTGTGTCTTGTGATGTAGAACAACTTCAAGATGTAAGTAGTTTTTCTCCATACCTGATATGTGATGCACATTTCTGGGGTCATGATGATTTCATTTCCTTTCCTATCCCTCTCTGCCGCTTTGAAGAAATCCTTCTTCGAGGCAGTAATGTATTTATCGTTGAGGTGGTATGTCAGATGGATCATCTGCTCTGTGATCAGAAAGATACGTTCTGCTACATCTTCATCAGCAGGCTTTTCTGGGTTTCTGTGGAAACACTCCTTGATTTGCTAATGAGAGGTGAAGAGAAAGAGATGGAAGCAGGTTAGACAACATGGAAAACGTGCAAGATTTGCAGAGCTGGGTAAAAATTCAAGGTAAAAATTGGGATTTTCTCCTGGACTATGATGGCATCTCTTGGCCCATGGTCGTACCGTTCTTTCCTGTGCCTGAGAAAAAAAGCACAAAGCTGCTTAAAGCAATCTAGAAGTCTCCTGTTTGTGGAGCTGAGTATGCTCGCCAAGCTCAGTTAGCTTGGGATGCATCCCTGCCTCAGGGAACTGCAGGAAGCAAGGTATTTTGGAGCACAACGGTTTCCCACATTCCCCAACACAGGGAAGGAAAAAGGAGCATGCCGGGCCCTGGTCCAGAGGCAGGCCACTGCATGGCTCTGTCTTGGCAGGTGAAGTATCTGAGCCGTACTGCCAGATGTCAGATTTCCTCCCTCTTCTGTTCTCCAAATCAGACCTGACTAGAGGAAGAGGTGGATTACCTGCTTGTAACAAATCAGAGTGATGAGATAATTCATCAGGAACCTAAAATGTTATTAGTTTGGGGTCAGAATATGAAATAACTTGACTAGTTTTGAGTCTTGTAAAAATTTCATTCCAAAATCAGTCAAGCCTTTTTTCTTTTCTCTGACACATGCTTTCCAAGTCTTAGTTTCCTAGTGTCATTCTAGCTGCTCAATGCAGTTTGTGACAACTGGTCACAGTCTCTCTCTGTCAGGCAAGCAACTGTGAGACACAGCAGCTGAACAAGGCTTGGACATCCCATCTGGAGTTTTGCCTTGGCTGTGCCCACTGCAAATGAACTGAAAGCCCTAGGCAGGATGTTTTGCATAGTATAAATATCACAGTGACAGATGTTTTTCTATTCCTGCCTTGGCCGTACCACTATAGGCCGGGAGTTGATGTCAGTTCTGGTGCCAGCCAAGTGTATTTTCTGTCCTCTTTTGCCAAACTCCATGTGCCGGACATGCAGGAAGTCATCCTGCCCCATGAAGTACTCTGTCATCTTGTTAGCATTTTCAACACGTTTCTGGAGGCCATCGACTCGTGCTTCATTGTAGAACTCCATCGTATGTTCAGTCTCTGGTTCCAACAACATATAGGTGTGAGCTAAAGACATAAGAGAGATTGCGTATGTTTTCAGAGTTAGCAACCATAATATGGTGAACACAAGTGTGTCCAGAGGAAGTCTTATTTTCTTCAGCAGCCAATAAATCAAATGCACGTCAGAGTATAAGAAGGGAATGTTATCTCCTCACTGCTGCATGCCAGTATGCCACAGCCTAAGGATGGCAGGACAGCTTTGCAGGGCCACTGCCTTCCTTACACAGTAAGGCAGTCGTGAGTGGAGCCTGGATCCTGCTCTTCTCAAACCAGGAATGGGCACAGCCTCTTGGGGTGAAATGCTGCTTTAGCAACAGATGTGATGCAGGACTTTTTCTCCCCCAGCTGCACAACACTGAGAGACTGAACATAATCCTAAGGAGGAAGTTTCTGCTTCTATCACCTCTACTGGTAAAAGTAAATTATATCACCTTATATATGTGATAGGTGTGTATTTTTCTTCTGTTATGCGGGGGGGAGCACTGTCCAGGACTGGAAGCCAACAACCCAATTCTCTACTCTCCACTGCAGACCATAATATTTATCTAGGTGATTCATCCCATAAGTTAGCAGCTCCCCTCAACTTTGAGCTTTTGCCACTGCTAGAACGGATTCACATGAAGTCTCATCAGCTGTAGTGGCTGCCCAGATGAGCTGGAATACCTTTAAGACTGAGGAGGTGTCCTGGGCTGAAGTAATCTGTGGTCAGCTGTGTTTGTTTATTCACTTCTCTCATATCCAACATGTCTTCTCGGTTTTTGAACCACTCCCTCACCTCCACTACTTCAGTACCTGGCAGGAGACAAACCATTTCATAACCTTATGTCACTCTGTTGGAGGTGGCAAGATTCATCTGATGAGCTCTCAGTGTCTATCCAAGCATCCCGTGCTCCTGATATAGCCAGAGCAGACATGGTATAGTCACTGGAACTGGCCGCCCTGTGCCCAGGGGCATTTTGTAGATGAATCCTAATCTACGTTTGAGTAGATGAATTATACCTTAAGAGGGTTTATTCCTCTCCATCAACAAGAAGTATAGTAAGGAGAAGGTGGCACAGTGGATGGCTATAGTTAGGCAAAAGAAATTTCATCCCAATTATTTAATGATAGTGTCAGGAGTGAAGAGAAATGAGATGGGGACATTACACTGTCCAAGAGGGCTGAGGACAGAACACTGTATTTCCAGTTAGGAATCTGCACAGTTTCTTGCACCAGCTGTTGAAGAACAATGCTCTGGAGTACAGAAATACCCACAGTCCATAGCTGCCCCTTTCTGTGGCTCCTGTTGACACCAATGGGAATAGCGATACTATTGGATCAAATTAAAACAGTCTTCCATTACTCTGAAGACTGAAAATCCAAGCAGCTGACCTGTGACACTGAACAGCCTCAACATTGTGGTGTAAAACAGATTGAAACTCTCGCAGGAACCCCTAGCAATGCTGGAAAGTGCTGGGGCTTGACGGACAGTGAGCATGATGAAGCGTTTGAAGATATGGTAGCTAAGTCCCCCACAAATGCAAAAGGAGGATCAGAAAGCACAAAAGACTCTGTCAGAAACCCCTTCCCATCAGCACACCCCAGGCTGTGTTTGGTCAATGCATCGAGTGTGTTCCCTCATCCCTCTTACAGTCTAAGTCTGCGTAGATGGTGAGGCGTTTCACCAGCCCATTTCCATTCAGGTACGGTGCCCATTTCTCCAGTTTTGCTTTCTTGTACAGGATCACCTTCCTTCCCTGGGAACAGCAGGTCTCAAGCTCTGCAGTGGGCAAGAGAGTTGTCAGAAAAATTGACTCCCTTGTACTCAGCCCCAGGAAAAAGAATTCAAGAGGGAGAAAACCATGGTCTAAGAGAAACCATGCATTTATTGATTGTGTTCAGCTGCCAGTAAAGCTGTTCAAACCCTGCCTGTTGTGCTTTAATGTTGTAATAACTCTTTTCTCTCCCAAAGCAAATATTTGATAATGCAGGGGCAGTCCCTTGTGCATAGTGGTAACAGAAAGTCCATCCCAGGCAAAATCATTCAGCTAGCAGGAAAACACTCCGTGTGTGTGTGCATGCATGCGTGCGCATGTTTGCGTGTGTATGTGTGTGACAGTGCAGTGAGGGCAGGCATTCAAACCAATAGCTGTTGCCTTCATCTACTGCACTTCACTGCTGTACCTTGTCCATCCTGAAGGGAGAACTCTTGAGTGAGATAAAAAAATGCCCCAGATCCACTAAAAGGTTAGCTAGGGGGCAAGCAAAAGGCAAAGGAAGAATACATACCTCTGGGAGATATCTGAATTGGGGCTACCCACGATGGTGGCATATCAAAACTCATGTCTTCCTCCTCCTTTTCCTGCTGAAACAGAAGCAGAGATTTGCATTTTTGGCAGTGTCTCTTACTGTGCCAGGAGGCATTTTGGTTTTAAAGAATGCAGTGCAGTGACCAGAGCTCAGCTAGTGCGAGGCTGCGCTGGTCCTGGAGAACACAACGGCACAGTTATGAGAGCTGTGTCAGTCACACACAGCCCAAGGACAGAGGCAAGCACCACACTGCAGTTTATGTGGAAGGAGAGCTTTACTGTGTTCCCACACTCTCACTAGCACAGCCCTACTCAAGCCTAATGAAATTATCTTCTCCTGGCTAACACTTATGCTGGATAGGGGATAAATGTGACAATGGTCATTCAAACTAATGACCATCTTGTTTTATGTAGACCGTGGAAGGCGCTTTGCTCCCCGGTTATGGGCACAGGCTGAGAAGGATAGATAACAGGAGGGAAAGTACTGTTATTGGCGTTCCTCCATCCTACTGTGCTGGTGCAATGCCTGCTTTATCACGCTGTGTTCTCCCACCAGGACAACATACCATTTTTTGCTTCCAGTACACAGCATTTTTTGGTATATTAGAGTACATACATTATTTCTACATCTGGTTGGCAGCTCCACCTAGCCAGGAGAGTAGGGTGCTGACCAGCAGAGAAAGAGTGTCCAGAAAAATTTCAGTTTGGGTTTTATTTTTTTAAATTATTTCATCCCAAAGGTCAATGCACTCGCGGCCTACCGAGATCCCTAGCCACTAGGGACACCAGAAGTACCACCTGGGGTCCTGCTTCAAAATGTATCAGAACTATTCAAGATTGAGAAGAAATCTAAAGTGTCAACCAAAGCCTAGCTACAGCAATAGTGATCTGACCTGGACAGGGCAGCAGGCAGGAAGACATGTGCAGCCCTACAAAAACACCAGTTCAATACAGCATTCCCACTGCATGATAGCCATCATTTGGGTTACTCACCATATCATTCATCTCCCTGTCAGATAACTCCTTTTCCTCCTTAGCACGTGGGAGCAGCTGAACAGGCTTGTTGCTCCCTGAAAGCATAATCTCCCAGCAGATAGCATCACCCAAGTCAAAGATGAGATCCTAGGCAATACAGAAGAAATCTAGTTAACTACAGGGTAGTCTCAAGGGCCTGACACTAAACTAAACGCTGCTCCTGTGCATCTGTGGTGCTCTGGACCTGGCTGGGTGTCAGAGAATTAAAGGACTCTAGACAGACCCTGGGATCTCAGTGAGGTAGGCTCGTCAGACCCTTGGCTGGCTGGTGGGACCCCAGAGACTGCCCCCATGCCTAGAGGCCTGCAGACCCCTTTCCTCATGGTGCCTCTGCCACAGATGAGAGAAAGTTGCTGGAAATGCCTCTGCCTCTCTTCCTCAGGGTATGCATGGCCCCAAGGTCAAGTTGCTCTAACCCAGACCCTCATCTCCCAGACTTTATATCAGGTGAGGTGTAGGAAGAGCCTAATCAAGATCTTTCCTGCCTTGAGCCATGCTTGACAGGCTGAAAACATCCTCTGCCTTAAAAGCTGTTGTTTGAGAGAATGGGTGTCCAGCGGGCCTTAAAAGCTGGTATTCTGGCACTGCAGGGGTTTAACATGTGTGATCTGTATTTGCTAGCTCAGGGTCTAGGTTGTCCTGGAGTAGTTCCAGAGCCTATGTAATGAGACCAAAATGACCAGAGTCAACGCAGGGAATGGTAAGTGGAAACTGGGATCACCACTGATCTTGGACTTCCCCAGGACTCAGGTTAGCCCAACTGTCCCTCCCAGGCACAGGGTGCTTAAGGGCTCATCACCTTGCAGCCATTCCAGCAGTCCTGCATGTTCACCCAGTAGTTCCTGTGGTTCCAGACACTCTCAATCCCAAGGAAGCGCTCATCCATGGTGCTGTGGCTGTTTCCCGTGAAGGGGTTGATGAAGAAGGTCTCAGGAACCTCCTTCTTCCCAGACAGAACCAAAACCCATGCATGCACCCGTAAGCCATACAAAGGGTCACGCTCGGGCTTTTCCACTTCCTGTAGTGCAGAGGACAGAGCAGTAATTATTGCCATTTTATTGCCACTTTGGTCCAACCCAATGGCAATCTTATTCTCTCCTCTGCCCACTTCTAAAGATCTTAACACTCTTCAGAAGAGTGATGTAGTACATACCCAGTACATATTCCTGTGCCAGCACACACTGTGTTCCCAGAGGCCAAGTGCTCATGGCCACGATCAGGGTTGTGTTGTACTTCATGGCAAAGGGTTGTGACCTCCTTTCTTTGGTCAGCCACTCCCTGTGTCTCAGCTCTTGCTCCTGGAATTTACAGTGAGGTGGACCTCACTAACTCACCATGACCTTCTCCTCTTCTCTTTCCTTGTTCTTTTGAGCAGCTTCAATTTCTGTCTTCTTGGCCTCCTGCTGAAGCTCAAACTTGCTCTGCAGGTCTGGTGGGGGCTTAACTCTATATTTGTTGGACTTCCTCTTCATCCCTTCTTTTGGTACCTGCCTCCAGAAAAGCAGGGTATTGCTGTGAAACCCAGCAGAGATAAAGAGAAGGGAGAAAACATATGGCTTACAAGTACCTCCCAGTTCCCAGTCCTTGGCAGTTTGCAGTATTGGACCTGGTGAGCTGGAATTCAGGGAAGCCAAAGAGGCCTCTTAAGGAACTGTGGAAAATCACTCAAAAGATCCCTTTGGTGAGGTCCCTGCTTGGTACAGACTGAAACCCGGTGTGGACCTGAAGCTGTTCCCCCTAGCTCAACCCTGGAGCTCACTGGAAATGAACAGGCCAAGTACGCATGCTGGGCTCCTCCCTGCCCACTCACTGCACATCTCACCTCCTGTGGCTTCCTAAGCAGTGGGCACAGCTCCAGAGTCTCGTCCAGGGTGCATATGTCACGGGTGGCATACCCGTGCACACAATAGGCATCATACCCAGCCCCGATCAGCATGGAGCACAGCAGCACACTGAAGTCAAAGCAGTTCCCTCGCTGGTATTTCAGGATGGTGGTTGGGGAATAGAGTGAACTGGGCTTGAAAGAGAGAGATGCATGTTCTCAATGCTTGTCTTGTGAAGCTGAAACACACACCAGGCAGAGAGCAAGAGAGAGAGGGCTTTGCCCCTATCCCTGGGCTCTGCACCCATAGGCAATCTGTTATATAAAATTCCTATATAAGCCACAGACCCCAAAAGTCCCCTCCAAAGTGATCTGAGGAAATTCTGACCCCAAACCTGGTGACAAATTTAACTATGGAGAGAGATGGTGGACAGGACAAGCTTGTCAAACTGCTGAAAACTGAATGCTAGCCACAACTCTAGAGTGGGGCTTACCTCTGTGAGTGGGACTTACCTCCATCTCCAGCTAGTCTGTCTGCAGTGTTTCAAAGCAAAGACCCATAAGCTAAGTTACAGTTCAAAGGAGGGAACACATTCCCTTCTGGCCCTCACCAGTGACCAACCAAAGGGATCAATACGCACATACTGCATATAAGGAGGTTCTACACAGACAGTCTGCTCCCAGACCTCAGACATCACCTTAGGTGATCAAGGCAGCCTCCATCTGCTAAATGGAGATACATTCTCTGTGGTCGAAAAGTGCCAGAGTTCCTCTTGAGAACCTGGGACTCTTGGGACACACTTGGCCAGCATGGAGCTGGTGCAGATTGTTTGGGGCACTTTGCAGGGCATCAGCAGTCCTTGTTGGCAAAGAATGTGCTCCCTTTGCCTTAGCTGATTGACACCAGCCAAGAAGATGCCCTAACTCTAGCATCATCCTTTCTTGCCAGTCTAACAATCTCCCTTCAGCCGCCCTAAAATATCCCCAAAATTGGGATAGAAATGTCTCAAGTCCCTAAAAACTGGATACTGAGGTCAAGCATCATCCCCTGGGCTCCTTTGTTCCAAGACCTCTTGGTCTTTGGAGGGGAAGCTTGTCTGCCATTGCAACCCACAGCAGACCAGCCGGTCATCTGGGGTGACTGAAAGCAAGGTCAGGCCCAGTTTTGTAGAAATGGTACTTAATTGTTTGACAGGTACAACGCTGCACTGTACTGGGATTATGGGTCCAAACAGAGCGCACGGGGCTGGGGAAAATCAGGGGGTTGCCTAAGTAATGAGGGGATGATGGAGGGGTCAAAGACCTTTGTAATCCCGGCCAATGTGGGGTTTCCACATTGTGTCCTGCTGAGAGACCCTTCTGTCACGTCCGTCATGGGGCTGTTTCTGATGGGACTGCAGCTCCTTTCTTACCGGTGTGATAGGAGACTTGAGGGGCTCCATGGTGAGGTAATCAGAGACGAAGCTGGCACAGCCATCCCAGTGATACAGCTCTGTATAAGGCAGCAGGGTTGGCCTCACTGTTGTGCTCACAAACTTCTGTAGGGCAACAAGAGGACTTTGGTTGGCCAACAGATGCCTGGCAGAGTCTCCTGTCCAAAGCCATTCTCAGACCACCCCTGGATGTTGCATCTCACGTTCAGGACCTCCCTAAAGCATATCAACAGCGTCAGTAACCCTCCTCACGTGTTCCAAGATGGAATTTGCATGGGGTTGAGAGGCTGTCTGCTTGTCTGTGGCTAAAACTTCAAGCTCATCTCAGACACGTTACAGATGCAAGCCAGTTCTTCTCTTAATTTTCAAGAAAGACTAATCACTACTGCCCTTTTCAGCTTTTACATCCTCCAGCATTTTTTGCCTTACATGTTAATGATATAATAAATGTTGGGGAAAGCTGGTCCAAAGTAGCAATTCCAGATGCCTGGGGGAGCATCAGGTCCAGAACTAGACAACAGTTCTGCAGCTTAGGCCCAGTCCTAAACAAAACCAGACCACAAACTTCCACATTTAATTTCTTCCCTGAAACTTCTGGGAAGTTTGGATTTTATTTTTTTAAATAAAAATAAAGGCCTAACTCTGGATCCAGATTCCATATCTGTGACTGAGCCTGAGCCTTGTCTGTTTCATGTGTTTCTTTTACTTTGTTTCTGTGGTCTCTCCTGTTTCCTAAGTGTCACGCTGCAGGCCTGCGAGCTGCCTGCAGCCTACATGGCACCACCACCATGTGCATGGTACAACGCGCCTGTGGATTTGAACAGCCAGGGTGTTCCCAGGGTGCTGTATGTCTGTTCAGGGTGCTGTGGGCACAGCAAGCGGGTTCCCATTCGCTTTGGCCAGGAGGGAGGGTGGGAAGGGCTACTGTCCTTCCCCAGCATTTGGCACTATGGAAACTGAGTGCTCCCTGCACTGTGGCCCAGCCCCACACCACCCCATACCTCCACGCCACACTCGTTGACAGGGTGGAGGAAGAGTGGCTTGCGGTCAGGGCAGAGGTGAGCATACTGCTGGAGGAAATGCTCAGCAATGCGCAGCAGCTTCTTTTCCTTCAGGGAATTTGTCTTGTACGAGGACGGTAACTGGGACGTGTCAATGGAGCTCCAGTCAAAATCACTTCCAGGGCAGGAGGAGACAGAGAGAAACAGGTAATAAGCCGGGAGCAATCTGGACAAGATGACCTGCTATCAAAACATGGCAGGGGCTCCCTGTTTCCCAGGGAAAAAATGGGGATCATATCCAAGGATATGATTTTGACATAGCCAGGCTCCTCTGGAGTGGTGGCAAGCTGACATAGACCCAGAGGCTCAGGGGATCTTTATAGAGTGTCATGATACAGCAGCGAATGAATGTACAATGAAGTGAGTTACCTTGTTTTACTCACAGGTGCTCACTCTTGGACAAACACACCAGGCATGCAAAACCCACTCACTCCCCTCCCCGTGCCAGGGGACCACACGTGCCATCCATACATGTGCAATCTCGCCATGAGCCCCACAGGGACCATCTCTGCTCATCCCAGTATCTGACAGACACACATGACTTACGGTACATCACTTGGGATGCAGACTTTCTCCATGGACACCTTCGTCTCCACGTCCTGGAGGTTATCACTGGTCTCCAAAGCCTTCAGCTCCTCTTCTTCTCTTTGCTCCTCTTCCTCCTTCTCCTCCAGGACCTCCATTCTGCCTCCTCCTGGGCATTGCAGGAATGCATGCATCAGGATGAATACAGGGGTGGGACCTAGATATACAGCAACACAGCAACACTCACACTCTGGCTGCAGTGATTTAGAATCATAGAATGGTTTGGGTTGGAAGGGGCCATAAAGCTCATCTATTCCCAACCCCCCTGCCATGGGCAGGGACACCTCCCACTAGACCAGGTTGCTCACAGCCCCGTCCAACCTGGCTTTGAATACCTCCAAGGATGGGGCAGCCACAGCTTCTCTGGGCAACCTGGGCCAGTGCCTCACCACCCCCAGAGTAAAGAATTTCTTCTTCATATCTCATCCAAATCTCCCCTCTTTCAGTTTAAAACCATTCCCCCTTGTCCTATGGCTCCACTCCCTGATCCAGAGTCCCTCCTCAGGAAGGGAGGCTCCTTTCCTGGAGCCCCTTTAGGGACTGGAAGGGGCTCTAAGGTCTCCCCAGAGCCTTCTCTTCCCCAGGCTGAACAACCCCAACTCTCTCAGCCTGTCCTCACAGCAGAGGTGCTCCAGCCCTCAGATCATCTTGGTGGCCTCCTCTGGACCCACTCCAACAGGTCCATGTCCTTCTGATGTGGGGGGCCCCAGAGCTGGAGGCAGCACTGCACACCAGAGCAGAGCAGAGGGGCAGAATCACCTCCTCGAATTTAGTATGTGAGCATGGCTGAGGCAGCCAGAAGTGTGCCAGTAAAGGGTGAGCAATGAATCTGAGTTTGGGCTGGGCTTGGTAAATAAGTGGCTGCATGTTCCTGGGCCCCCCCAAGCGTGGAAGACAGCAGAACAGGGGGAGCCTGGCTCTGTGGGGCACAGCACATCCTCACGTTCAGTCTCGGATCATGGTGCAGCCCCTGCTTCCCGTGCCCATGTAAATGCTGCGTGCTCCGTCCTGCCTGGGATGCTGCCAGCCAGACAGCAGCTCCGGACATCGCTGGGCACCTGCCGACGGACCGTGCTGTCTGGGCATGCTCTAAGCCTGGCAGGCCACTCCGGGGCCTTGAAGGGAAGGGAATGTTTTGCAGCAGAGTCAGCAGCCTCCAAGGACAGAGGGCTGTTTATATGATTTATTTACATCTCAGGGAGGTTGGGGGCTGTTTGTTTCCCCCTCCTTGTGGTCAGGCTGACCTCATGAGGCGCAGACCTTGCACTGGGGGGGCCGGGGGCGGCGGGCCGGGAGGCGTCCCGGGGCCCAGCGCTGCTTCCCGGCCTCTGCACCACCCCGGCAGCCTCCCCTCTCCCGCCGCCCCTTCAGCCTCGCGGCTCCCGAGGGCAGCCAGGCTGCAGCTGCCGCTCCCCTGCCCTCCCGCCGCGTCCCTCGGCCTCACCGCCGCCGCCTCACCGCCGCCGCCTCACCGCCGCCGCCGGGCCCGCGCACCATGGCAACACCCGCACCACAGGCGGCCTGCGGCCGTGGCGGGGGCCTGCGGACTCTCCCGGGCCTCCCCCGGGGCCTACCCCGGCCTCTCCCGGAGCCTCCCCTCGGCCTACCCTCCGGGCCCCCCCCAGGCCTCCTGCCACCCCGGGCAGGCCGCAGGCCACCCCCAGGCCCCGGGCTGCCCGCCATGCCCCTCGGGGGCTCCTCAGGTGGCCATCGCACACCCCCTTGGCTGCCCCGCTCATCCTTTGCTGCTTTCTGAGCCTGTGGGCTGCACTGCCTTTGCGTCTCTGAGCGAGTCTGTGCAAGCTTCTGTCCCAGTTAATTGCTTTGTAAAATACATAATGGAAAGCAGAGATTCTCACCCAAAAGCTGGCAGCAGGGGATGGCAGGAGGCCTTTTTTATTTTTTTTTTTTTTTTCAATTGGTAGTTCATTAGGCTGTAGGCAGGGTCAGGTGCTAAACATTTCTGTTTTCTGATTTTCATTGCAGTTAGGAAAAAAACTGGATGGATGGATGGATGGATGTCCACATTTGCTGCTATGTTATGGTGGCTCTAGCAATTAAAGCTCTGAGGATGCACACAGTATAGTCAATATATACCCAGAAGCATCACTTTGAGTGATTACTGCTATTTGCAGCTGGGTACTGTTTCCTAAACAAAGCGTGGTAGGACCAAGCTCTCATCCCTCCATCTCTCACCACTACTTCTCACCAGATTTTGGATGTCAGAAGTCATTACAAAAACAGCCAAAGCAAATGTACGCTGTGGTTGTGAAACTGTGTGTATTCAGTACACACCATTATCTGGCCTTCGAGTGTGCCACTGTGGTATCTGTTGTTATTGCTGCGTCAAAAGCAGGTACCACAAAACCAGTTGGATGCGCAAAACCCCAGATTCCTCGGGATTTTGCAGGTACTCCCCCTGTTTGGGATCCCATCAGGGCTGTGAATTAGGTCAGCATTCATGAGCCATCGGCTTAGCGGAAGGGCTGTCCATGCCGAAGGACGGACTGTCACAGAGTTCTTTCCTTCCCAGCTGTGGCTGAAGGATGCTAAGCTGGCTCTTGTGCAATCACGGAGGCAGTGTGTTTGCGTGGGGGAGAAGGATGAGCTGCTGGAATGCGATATAAGGCACACAGCGGACAGCAAGAGAGCAACCCGGGGCAGCAGTGGGTGGAGGAGCATAGAGTGGCCTGGTGATGGTAAGTGGGATGAGAACAAGGTGAGATCTTGATGCTGGTGGGATCTCTCAGGACTGCTGCAGCGAGCCTGGAGCAGAGTAGGGAATAAACCTTCCTCATCCAGAGGTCTAGTGGTCGCAGCCGCTCAGGGTCGGGTGGAGGGGATATACAATGTGCTGCTTTTGGTGTTGGCTTTGCCCTACTCTCAGTGCACCTGCAGGGCAGAGGGGTGGCAGAGCATCGCTCCAGCCGCCCAGCCCTGGCTGATGCATGTCCACATCTCTGATAAGGAGATTCCAGTGTCCAGGGCTCGTCCAGCACCATGCCATTAATTTCCCTAAAGAAGTCCATTATCTGTACTAATGGGCCAGATCGAGTTAATCTGTGGCTTTGTGGCATTAATTTTAGTTGTGTTCAAGGCTTTGGGGGTTTTTTTAATCCCATTGTCTCCTTGTTATGAATATGGGTTACTGGAACAGCAAGGGTCCTTTTGCAAATCCTAACTCTTCAAAAGAGCTGTAGTGGGAAGAGAGAAACTCCTTTCCTCTTCGGGGAGCCTGGGCTGATGCCTCAGTTGTGTGGTTTTACTCAAAGTGCCTGTTCTTACTGAAATGTGGCTTTGTCACTGTCAGCACATCGCTGCAGGTCCAAGGTCTGGTTTCTCCCACCCACTCTTTCTGGAATAGCTACCTAAATTCAGGACGGTATTTGACCCTTGTGTTAGCCTGGTGGGGAGGTGTTGCTGATCTGACCCTTTGGGATAGGAAATGACTTTGCACCATTGAACCTAGAGGAAATACAGTACAGAAATTATCACACCCATGCTTGAGTGTTGGCTCTTTCTGAATGACTGTGAACATCTCCAGCAAGCATGCTAAAAACCCAAGTGACCCAGAACCTGCATGTTTTTACAGGAAAGCACTGTGAGACGTTTGTTGCTGGTCTCTGCTCTCTGCCTGGCTGGCTGCAAAGGCAACAAGAGTGAGTCTCCCTGTACACTGTCCCTGCTGGGTCACAGATGGGTAGTATGGAAAGCAGAGGTCAAACCCTCACCTGATCCGTGTCCAGGTTCCTCATTCAGGGCACTGCTGAAGGCTGCTAAGGGTGGACAACAGGGCAGGGCTCGGGGGGGCAGAAAATGGAGTGCAAAACAGGCAGGATCCTTGAGCTCTCCATCCCAGCCATGTAGAGTATATAACGCGTGGAGATGGGCACAGGTGCTGTGATGTGCCACTACTCTCATTGCTAGCCGGTGGCAGGCTGCGTTGCTGTGATCTACATTACAGCCATGCTGATGAGGTCTCCCAGGCTCTCAGTCACATCCGCCCAGCCAAGCCGAGGTGGCAGGTTCTTCCTCAGATGTGCCTGCTCTGGCTCTAAGCGAGGATCTCAGCCTGTGCAAGCTGGGCAGGGCTTCACACCGTGGGGCGAGTTCACTCACATCTCATGTTGGGGTGGTATTCTTGCTGTGTTTCAGCTTACTTGCCTTTCCTTTGCTGCAGGTGAGCTGGCAAGCCCACATGGCCCAAGGCGAGGGGTTGCCCTCCGTCTCAAGAGGAGCCCAGACACCTGCCTGCCAAACCCATGCCAGCATCAGGGGGACTGCCAGGTGATGGAGGACAGACCAGTTTGCATCTGCAAACCGGGCTTCACAGGGGCATTGTGCCAAGGTAGGGCTGAAGATGCTGGTGAGCCCTCCCCAGTCTGTCCACAGGCACCAGAGGGAAGGGTGATGGGCACAGTGCACTGGTGTTAGCACTGCTCTTCGCTGCAGGCTCCAGGAGCACATCCCAGCTCCTGGTTCAGGTGCATTCCCCACCACCACCACCATGTCCTGACTACACATTGGTAAAAGACCTAGTCACAGGCCATTTCCTTCCTCCTCAAAAGTCTTAATTCCTGTAAGAATGAAGCCTTGGCTGTCAAGAAGCTGTGCCAGGGCAGCAGGGCATGCTGCAGAGCACAGCTGCGTCACAGTCTCAGCACAGCCACACGAACTCCAGCGTGGCTACAGTGAAGGCTCCTTCCAGACACTGGCCAAAAACGGATCTGAAAGTGAGGATCACTGTCCCTGGCTGGTGCCCTTGGCAGACTGCAGTGATTCTGTAGACAGCCATTGAAGGGGGCCAGACGCACGACATTTGCCTTTGCTGTCTTAGGCTTAAGGACTGTTCAGAGTAGTGGCAGCCATGGACTTGTGCAGGTCTTAGGCAACCAGTACAAAATGACAGAGCCATATTAACTTCTGTGCATTCCCAAAGGTTTGTCTTTTGCCTGGTGTCTCTGAAGAGCCCTACCAGCAGCCTCCAACAAGGCTGGGATGAGGGTCTGTTGAGCTCGGTGGGACTGTGCCGTCCCATAGCTGACCGAGGGCTCCTTCAGGCCTCTTCCTTATTGCTATTGCAGATTGCTTTTTCCCCCAGATGTGGTACTGAAGTTGGCCTGCGAGGAAGAGCACATGAAGATGATGGTGAGGAAGGAGGTGTTTGAACTCTTGAAAATCCCCCAGGAGCTTGTCCACTTGAAGAACCAGGCATGCAAGGTCTCAGAAAGGGAAGAAGAGGGTGAGCTTTTTTTTGCAGCCACTCTCACAGGTGAAAACCACACTGCCTGTGGATCAATAATTCAGGTGAGGATCCAGCACAGCCTCTCTGCATAGCCCTGAAGCTGCGAGAGGAGCAGACATGCTGAGTGGGGACAGCAAGGGGAAGCCTCAAAGGCTTTTCCTTTTATATCTGGGTGCTGTAAAGTTCTTGTTCCCCTTGGAAGGCTTCCCTGGGGGCTGTCAGGAAGCTCTTCCGCCTCCACCAGACCCCTACTGGCAGCACATCTTGTCTTATTCAGCAGAGCATGGAAGTCTTACTGTGCTCTTTACTAGCTGATAACAGCCCTTGGCTTTATGGCAGCATCCTCTGAGCTCTGCAGCCCTGGCTATAGCCCCTTGGTCCCTCACTTGATTCAGGGTCAGGGAGGGTGCAGAGGAACCCATGCTCCAGCTCTTCATTGCACAGAAGGGCCCTCACCTGTGATCACTATGCTGACTCCTGCCTACTCTGGTGATGGTTGCCAGTAGCCCCTGGACACGGGACTTGAGCAAAAACCCCAGCAGACATCCAGGAGGCCTGGAGAAGCTACAGATGAGTTGCATCATCTGAACTGCAGCTTGGAGCTCTGTGTATGGACTTAGACATGGTCTGGAGACTTGGTTTCTGTGTCATTGCAGCAAAACAGCTCCCATGTGTCTTACTCCAACGTCATTGAGTCAGAGCAGGAAGCGCGTAGCGGTGTGATCTCCCGGAGGTTTCAGCTGGAGGTGCATTTCTCCTGCATCTACGCTTACGAGCAGATGGTGAAACTGCCCTTCACTCTCACTGCTGTTGACAAGTGAGTGGTCCCTCTTCACCTTGCTGCTGATGTTGTATCTGTGAGCTTGCAGAAAAATAGATGCCTTCAATGAGGTGGTCTGCAAAGGCCCTGGGGAGCCACTAGAGAGCTCTGAGAGCAATGCCACATCAGGATGTCTCTCTCTCTTCCCAACATAGTTTTTCAACACAAGGTTTGGGCCTGGGACAGAGCCAAAGAGGGGCATGCACAATCTACCTTTCTCCTATCCTCAGTGCTTGAAACCAGCTAGCAAAAAAAAAAAGGGATGGGAACTGGAAGATGCCCCTACCAGGCCCCTGTAGAGGTGCAGTTTAGGACTCCCTGGGTTGCCTTTCTCGTAGCCCTCACTGGCCAGCAGGTCAGTGGGAACCCCTGGAGATCCCTGCCTCTGTCTGTGCATGGCATGGGACAACCGGGAGGCAGCTTGGGGTCTGGCTCTCATGAGGCTCCACCTGGGAGCAGAGGCACATCCAAAGTCAGTGCACCTGCGCTGGTGGCCTGACTTGTGCTATGTCCTTCCCACCTTCTTGTTCTGCTTGTGAGCTCTCCTCCTCTCCTCTTAGGCTGGTGCAGTTTGTGGTCAGAGAAGGAAACTTCAATGTCAGCATGAGACTGTACAAGACCCCCTCCTACCTCCAGCCCTATCAGCTGCCAACCATGGCCATCCCCATCACAGACACGCTCTATGTCCTGCTGAAGATAGAAGGACAGCACCAGCTCAAGTACTACCTGCTGAGCATTGAGGACTGCTGGGCCACGCCAAGTGCTGATCCCTACCAAGACGTGCAGCACAAGCTCATTGAGAAGGGGTGAGTGGAGTGCCCCTAGCACACCTGGTCTCCTTGCACCATGAGCACAATCACATCTCTTTGCTGAGTGCAAAGGACAGGTTGCTGTGAGGGAGCAAAGAGCAATGACACCATCATAGGTGGAACCATTGAATAGGTGGACCAGCCCCATAGATGAGGCCCCTAACTGCTCTGAACTGAGCTACCTGCCTTCCCTCTAGCATCACTCCTGGCCAGCTGGGGAAGCAAAGGGCAAGGAAAGGAGAGAGGAGCCCGTGCTGGGATGTGTGTGGAAGTATCTGCTGAAGTGCTTGCATTAGAGCTGCCTGCAGCCAGGCAAAAGCCAATAACATGGATATCCAGGAAGTGGGAGCTACAGCCAGGCTCACTCCACCCCTGCAGAGCAGCTGTGGCCCCGCAAAGCCAGACATGAGCCAGCTCCCATGCTGGCGGCAGCTTCTCCCTGAGCTGGGCACAACACAGGGTGCCAAGGAAGGGCATCCCCACTGGCACTGAGACAGAAATAGTCCTGTTCAGCAAAGCCTGGGGGCTGCACCCGGTCCCTGTCTGCTCTGGTGTCTCAGGCTGGGATGCTCCCCCTCGTTTGCCACCTGCTGACTCAGCCATCATGTCTAAGGTGTCCCCACGATGAGACAGTGACATACCTGAACACCATTGGAGAGAGCACTGCCGCCAAGTTCAGCTTCCAGATGTTTCAGTTTGTTGGTTACCCTGAGGTGTTCCTGCATTGCCGTGTCCGGCTCTGTCTCCCCAACAGCCCGGAGCCCTGTGCCAAGGTGAGCTTTCCCAGTGGTCTGCACCGTGCCCTGGCCGGGCAGGGGGAATTCCCTTCCCTTGGCCTGCTGTTTGGAGACAGAGCTCTGCTCTGGTTTTGGGTGCCTCAGCACAATAAACACCTCCCAGCAGCAGGAGCTCACCCAGCACCCTGAACTAAAGGTGTGAGGGCATAAACCCACCAGAGAGGTCCTTTCCCTCCTCCCTCTGTCTGTTGGGTATTTGCAGGAGGAGAGGTTTATGCTAGGACTTGGGGAGGAGCAGGCTCAGGTCCTTCAGGAATCAGTTCCTCTCATCCTCTGGGGTCTTGACTGCTCCCAGGCTGCAGCCCCAGCTGCGCCTCTGCCAGGGGGAGACCACCAGGACAGCTCTTGCCCCTCAGAGCGTGCTTCTCCCCTACCCTCTTGTCCCATCACCCTTCCCTTGGCTTTGTTGACAGCAATGCCCCAGGCACTGGAGGAGCAAGCGGGCACTGGGGGATGACTACAATAAGGTTGTCTCCTACGGGCCCATCCACCTGCTGGCTTCCTCTTCCTTGGGAGCAGAGACCCACCATTCCAGGACTGACCAACAGGACCTGGGGGGTATGTATGTCCCTCTGGGGAGGGCAGGAGCAGCTCACAGGTTATTAAAAAAAGGGCTGCTAAAATCACTGCCCTGCACAGAAGCTGGAGTCTTTCGGGTGTCATGGCCATGCATGGCATGCTCCAGAAGCCAAACCAGCACAGAGAGGTTAGCTCTGCGTGAGCGGCTGTGTACCAGGTTTGGCTGAGCAGGGGAGCTGGGCGGGAAGGGACCAGGAGCCAGAAGGCTGTGGGTGCAGCACCCCAGGTGAGGAAGGCTAGGTTTTCCTGCTGGACCTCTGCCTCGACCCAGCAAGGCAGGCTCCTTCTGAGCACTAAGGTCAATCCAGGAGATCCAAATGGCGATCCAGGATCAGGGCTGGGGGCAAGCCCACCTACAGCATAGCTCAGACCAGGCATGAATGCTGAGCTAAATGGAGCCCCTGGGCAGTGGGTGTGGGTGGAGGCCCCAGGTGAGGCCAGTTGGGGTGACCAAGTCCTGTTAGTGCCCTCAGGGACCCAAAGCACTCCCAGTTCTGGTGGCTCTTACCCTTCACAGGGGCTGACCTCCCCTGAATCTGCCCCAGCCAGGGCTCAGCGCCAGCTCGGAGGACCTAGATGTGTAACCAACCTTTCTTCCCTTCGGCAGGACCCAACCCATGGCTCCCTGGGGCCCTCATCCTGCTGTGTGCGCTTGGTGTGCTCACTGTGGCTGCTGCGGCCGTCAGCATGAGGCGACGAACGGTGTAGAGAATGGCTGTTTCCAAATAAATGTGACAGTAACAGAGAGGGTCTTGCCTGTTTCTTTACAGGGTTTTTTTTGGGAAGGAGGTGATGGCTGGATGCAAATGGTACTCGAAGGATGAGTCACATCAGAGTGTTTGTTCCTTGTAGCATCCCTAGGACCTTCTCATTCCCTTCCTGGCCCACGCTCTCTAGACTCGAAATATACCCAGGGGTGGGAGGTTCCTTCCTCCTGCTGTCCTCCCCAGAGAGTCACCCAGGCACCTGGGGAGATGGAGGCACCCACACTAGATACTTGCCCACCACAGCTGGACTTTGTGTGGTTGTGTGTGACACAGATGCAGCATTAGCAGAGAAAGGGCTGCTTTGTGTGTGCACACACATATGTATATACACCTATCGATACAGATTTCTTCCTTCATTCATGACAAACTGCCAGCAAGATTTTTGCCCATCAGTACCTCCCTAATATAAAGCAAATAACAAACAACATTGTAAGCATCAAAGACTAAATCCACAGTGCTCAGACAGCTGGCAGGGGTTTAATACTAAAACAGAGCTAAGGAGAAGAAAAGAGAGTGTTTTGCAGGAGGGACATCCAGCAGATCCCTGCCTGAAGAGCTCGGGCCCCGTCTGTTTGGAGAGGACATATTGCAAAGAAGCTCATGGGATTTCTCTTTTTTTTGCCAGTTCCCAGACCTGAAACTCCTTGGTCAATCCTCCCACCTCCAACAGCAGGAAAACCCACCGCCAGGCTGGTCCAGCACCGAAGGCCATCTCTAGTGAAGAGGGGGCTGGCTGCATCCTGGCTGAAGGCAGGCAGGTCATGGGCTCTGTTCTCACCCCCACAAGACCCCCTCAAAAATGAGATCGGGGCGCTTCAAGACCATGGGGGAGCTTCAGCCTGGAAGAATTATGGCAGAAAGGACGTCTCTGGAGCTCCTTGCCCAAGGTAGGCCACAGGGAAAAAGAAAGCCAAAGCAAAGAGCCCTGCTAAGGTGGATCATGCCTGCTGAAGGGCAAACTGAGGCATGGTAAACTGAGCCCTTGTCCTCCATGGGAAAGCTGTATCTGTTGGGTTCGAAGCTTGTTCTCAGCAGGTGCACGTGCAGGCAGGGAGAGAGGTCTAGCCAGCAGCTAGTCCTGAGACACTGTGGTGGTTTTGTCACGTCTGATGATGTGAGAGAGGGAGCCAGTGGTCTCCTTCGTCTTCGGGTAGTAGAGGACAACCAGCAGATGAATATGAAGATTCCTGCAGGGAAAGGAAGGCAGACACTAGGCAGCAGCAGCAGGAGATGGTGGGAAGCATCCTGCTGGGATGCTGTCAGCACTTCCCTGCTGCTTCCAGGTGGTTCCCCCAACCCTGCAGGAGGTTCTCCCCATGTTTCAGGTGAGCCATTTGGCTGGGACATGCCCTGCGTGGATAATGTCCCTGTTCCTCTGCTAAGCAATGACTTCCTTGGGGGAAAACCATCCCAGTGGAGTGGACGTGGTTGGGAGCTATGGCCAACTCCTAGCTGGTGGCTGGGACCTGCTGCTTGACATGCCCTGCCAAAGGGAAGGACATGACAGTGCTGGGAAGGTGCTGGTGCCTTGAGACCCCTGGCCAACCCACTGCCAGGCTGGCTCCTGCCTCCTCCATCTTCCCTACCCATGCCCAGGGAGCCCATCTCAGAGCCAGTCCTGACCTTGGAGAGAGTTGAGGATGGTGAAGAGGTAGAGCATAGGTGCAGAGGAGGTGCTGTGGGTGAGGAACACCAGGGCCCAGGTGGCTCCCAGAAGGCAGAAGAGCCCCACCGCCACCAGGGCCACCTTCCAGGTCTTACGGTCCCCCCGCACCACCCCTGTGCCCTGTAGGCAGCAGCTCTTCTGGGTCACCACCCCAAAGACAGCCACGTTGAAGAGGAAGATGAGGCCAAAGTAGCCACAGTTGGTGATGTAGTGGACCAGGAGACGTTTGGAAGTGATCCAGCACCTGAAGAGAGACAACCGTGGTGCCTCCAGTGGCTCTGCTAGCCCTGGCAGCACCCAGGGAGGGATGTGTTCGGGGACCTCGAGGGATGTGTTTGGGAATGCAGGGACACCCTCGTGCTGGTGGGGTTTTCCAAGGCCAGGGTGAAGAAGGGGGAACAGTAGTGTGGATCTGCTGCCCTCATGTTGATCTGCTGGGAAGGAGCCTGGAGAAGCTCCAGGTGGATCTTGGATGTCACTCCATGACCTGGTGGCCTGTGGACATGACGGGGCAGGCTTGGTACAAAAGGTGGTGGTGGTGGTGGTGGTGTTTACCACGGCTGTAGAAAGCTGCTGTGTTGTAATCATAATTAGGGAAGCGGAAGCGCAATGTGAAGCCCAGCAGGATGGGCGCAACCCCTAGCTGCCACCACACTCCTGGCAGGACTGAATTACCGCTCCCCATGCCAGAGGGCTACCTAAGCCCTGTGGGCAGTGGTGCACGCACAGGCGGGCTATAAGCTGGTGGTCCGTAGTCTGGATGCAACATTCTCCATAGGTGCCAATGACTCCTGCCACCCCCACCACAAGAGCGGGGAAGCCTGGAAGAATAAGGGATACACATGGAGGAGGCCAGAAAGGCAACCGGCGGGTGAGGTGGTCGGTTTAGGGTCTCTGGATGGCCCTGGATGTGCTGACCTCAGGGAAGATGGGGCTTAGGGACCCACTGATGTTACACAAGTGCCGGGGACACAATGGTTGCTGGGACATGATGTGGAGAGGGAAGGACAGCGCTGGGTGGCAGAGCTCAAGGTGTCCCCTAACCTCTTTGCAGGATCATCTGCTACGGTGCCCCCCAGGGTGCCCATGGAGGGCTGGCAATGAGGGAACAAAGACCCCTGAAGACATCACCAGCAGGAGGCTGGTCCCCAGCAGGATGGAGGGTGCCTGCAGGTGCTGCCCTGAATTTGGTGCACCGAGCCCGTGTAAGACACTTCCCAGCCCTGACCGTGGCATGTGGAAGAGCTGTGGGCAGGACAGGGGCCTGCTCGCTCTCTGCCTGTCACTGCACCACCCTGTTCCCTCTCCGGTTGTAACCCACTGCCCCCATCTCCCTCTGGCTCTCACCCAGGCTGGTGGTGCTCACCCCAGCCAACCAGGCACAGCTTCGCCAGGTAGTGGTGGATGTAGGTGCCGAGGACCTTGACGAAGAGGAGCTAGAAGTGGCAGCCCTCCAGCACTGTCCAGGTGAAGCAGCAGAGCAGGCAGTAGTGGGTGAGCCCCTCCAGGACCTTGCAGGTCCATGGCTGGGTCCCATTACAGAGCCCGCTGTTGAGCAGGAAGGCCAGGTTGAGGAGGAGCAGGCTGCCCACAAGGTTCACATGCAGCCCCAGGTTGATGCGGAGGGTCTCCTCGAACCTGAACCTGCACCTGAGTGTCCTGAGAGAACAGACAAGGCAGGGGTCATAGCTGAGCCAGGCCCCATGGTGTATCATAGCAGGTTCATGCAGAGGCACCGGAATTGCCCCACATATCTCCCACCCTGATGAGTCCCCAGGGAGCTGCTGGCACATCCTACCTTAAGAAGATGCAGAAGGCGATAGTGAACATGGAGAAAGCCATGGCTACCCCACAGCCAGTGGTGGCAACAGCTATCAAGACTTGTGCTGTGGATCTGTCCAAAGCTGGGTTCTGCCAAACATGTGCAAATTGGGTTAGACAGGCCTTAGCCCAACCTAAAAAACCCAACTGCAGCTACCAGAGCCATAGGGCTGAAAACCCTGGTGGACTGCTGCAGGGTCCCCACACAAGCCCCTGGTCCGTCCCCCCAGAAGGTCTTTGGGGAAAACGGGGCGATGGTGGCTCAGAGGAGATGCTCCCTGGGGTGAGGTGAGGGATGAGTGAAGGCTATGGTGGACCACCATGAGGACCCCACTAGGAGCCTCCACCAGGAGACAGGACCCCAAGCCTTGCTGCACCAGAGCCTGCGCTAGGCTGGGGGCCATTTCCACCCTGAACCCGCTCTGCTGAGCTGCTGCTGCCCTCCTGAGCTGGGGCTGGGCTTGATTTCAGGACCTGGGCTTGCCTAGGAGCAGCTATAACTGTCCCTGTGCAGCTACTGGTGACACCCAAGGGTCCACCAAGGTGGGGCAGGCAGCACATCTGGGGTACAAGCAGGAGCTGCAGGGAGTGGGATTGTCACCAGGAGGAGGGTGAAGAAGGTGAGATGGTCACAGGAGCAGACTGTCTCCTTGTCCCCAGGCTGTGTGACACATCTGCTGCTGCTCCAGCCTCCTGCCTGCCCTGTGACAGGCACAGGGTGATGACCATGAGGGCCGGGCAAAGCATTCACGTCCAACCCTGCACCCAGCCCTGCCGAGGACCATACCTTTGCTGAGATCCCAGAAGACACATTGCTGTTTGACATGCTGCAAGGAGGGAGAGCGGCATCAGCCGACGCCACGGTGAGTGGCACCAGAGGAGAGATGGAGGGAGGGCGCGGCTGGCTTACATGGTGCAGCTGCCTGTGGGCGAAGGTGAGCCGCACAGGGTTGCACAGCCCGGAGATGCTCTTCTCTCCCACTGTGATGCCCACCACGGTGTCATCCAGGACCTGCCCCGTCTGGTTGACCTCCTGCATGGGGGCAACGCTGCCTGAGCTGAGACAGCAGGTAGCAAGTGCCGGTGGCTGTAGGGATGCCAGCAAGGCCAGCTCGTACCTTGAACATGCCAAGCTGCTGGATGTTGAGGACCGTCACCACCACACGCACTGTCTGGCTGCTCAGGGACTGGAATATCTCCCTGGGGAGCTGGATTTTGCCTGCCTTCCCCTCCTCTGTCATGTTCAGCATCCTGGGGCCCTGTGGCAGAGAACAGCGGTGGGGGGTTCCTTGCTGGCAGCGTCACCTCTCTGCTCAGGACCCACCAACCTTGCTCCAGGCACAAATTCAGCTCTGCCCAGGTGGGTTTTTCTCAGGAACATCAGCAGGAGCCCTGAGGGCAGAAGGGAAGAACCTTATCCCCAGCACCCAGCAGCGAGGGGACAGACCTGGGAGCAGCTCCTGGAAGAGCTCCAACCCACCATCACCCCATGGGATGTGGTCCTCTGGGGCATCCAGAGAGTGGGAGAGTCTGGGGGTGCGCAGGAGGTGCAAGGTCCCACATGTTGTTCCTCCTCCTCCCCCTGACCACCTGCCTGCTGCTGGGATGGCTCCTCAGGGAAGGTTCTTCCCTCCCAAGCACCATTTCACGGACTCCCTGCCAAAGGTTGCTTATGTGGGTCCATGACACAACCCTGGAGCAAGGTGGAGGAAGAGGACGCCATGGCATGCTAAGCCAAGCACAGGGCCTTCCACGCGAGGGAGAGGGTTGCACCTCACCTCTGCAGGGGAAAAGGTGATGAGGACATCACAGGTGACAGCCCTGCTGACGTTCCGGAGCAGCACCTTCAGCCCAGCCAACCTGTCACGCAGCGCCGGCCCTGCCGACTGCAGCAGCCTGCAGGGCAGGAGGGCTGTGGGACCGGGGGAACACAGGGGGCTGAGCCCCCAGACCCCACCATGGCCACCCTGCCCACTACCTAAGCCAGCGCTCCCACAGGCAGGGAGGCAAGCAGGGCTGCCAGAGTGCCCCAGCTCCGCACAGTGCCGGGGCAAGTTGGGGCTGGGCGTCCCGTTGCCTCGCTCTTCCAACTCCACCATGGTGTTGCAGCACCAGTGGTGCCTGTCACCCCGCCTCAGGGCTGGGGAGGGTGGGAGCGGGGTGACCGCTGGGCACCATGGTACTGGGCGGGCACCAGGGGCGAGGGCAGGGATGAGGGGGACCACTCACAGGCACAGCTCTCCTGTACCCTGGCAGCATCTGGAAGAAGAGCACATGGGGAAATGGGGGGAAAACCCCAAAATCTAGGCTCAGTCCTCCCCCTGCCCGCAGGGGAAGGGGAAGGCAGGAGAATCTGGCAGCTGCCAGGTTCGAAAGGAGCTGCCCTACAGTTACATGGGCTTCCAAAGGCAACTGGGCAGCCATCGGGGCTAGTGGAGACAAAGCCACCATGCCTGCGTTGACACATCACTGCATCCAGGCCCCCAGGGTGGCTCACAGAAGTGACCCTAGGCTGCTGGTCTGGGGTGTTAAAATAGCCCCCCAGCAGCAAACCCCTCCCGCTCTCCTCGCTTCTGCCAGCTCTCTGCACACCCCAGGGGGGACCCTCCTTCCTGGCCTGGATACATTCCAAGGTGAAACCCTGCCATGGTCTTTGGGTCAACACTTTCCCAACCTACCCCCTGAGCCCACGCTGCCCCCCCCACTGGGGGTGCCCGTGTCCCCCTCACCAGGCAGCACCAGGAGCAGCAGGACAGTGCCCAGGAGCAGATTCATGGTGCTTTGTGGGCTCCCCTGGCCATCCCCAGCCGTCCCACGATGCTCTGCTCCCCTCGTCCCAGCAGTTCTGCTCCTCTCATCCCAGCAGTTCTGCTCCTCCCTGGGCTCCCCCAGGGCTCACAGCTCCTCCTGAGGCAACGGTCGTGTCCTCATTTCCCTTCTGCGAAGCCTCACACCTTCCTGTGGGTTGGCAAGTGACCTCCTGCCCCAGCTCACAACAGCGATAACTGTGAGAGCCACGTCTTTTCCCCCTTGGCTGCTTCCCCCAGCTGACTCGGGGCTTTTTTCCTTCCCCTTCTCCACCCCATCCTGCCAAATCCTTGGCCGATGCCCCCCACCAGCCCAGCAATGTGTCAGGGCATCCCTCTCCCAAATAGGGTGCACCCCTGGGCAGTGCCGCAAGCCACCAGGGGTGAAACATCCCCTTCCTGGGAATGTCCCCATGCCCCGCCTGCGAGCTGGGAGCCGGCCGGAGGGGGATGAGCTGCGAGCAGAGCATCCTTTGGAAGGGGAACTGGTGGGATGGGAGATGCAAAGTCTCCCCCTTCGATTCCCATCCTCTGCCAGCCTCCCTCTTTGCTGGGTAGTGATGGAGACTGCAGCACCTTCCTGAGTTGCAGCATCCCCCTCCATCACCCGGACCCCAATAGCACCGGGGTACTGATGCTCTGCTGAGAGTGCTGTTAACCAGCCCCAGCTCAGCAGGATCCCACGGAGTGAAATGCCAGATTCTGCCCTGAGGATGGGACAACCCTGGCTGAGGGACAGATCCCACTGGAGAGCCCACCAACACACCCAGCAGACAGACCCCAGTGAGCCACGCTCCGAGCAGGAACAACTTTTAATGGGCACAAGCCTGGTGTGCGGGTGCACTCGTTAAACTTCTACACCATCCAAAAATAGACATTCAACAAAATAACAAAAATAGATTATTTCAGCTGCTGCAGGATGTTGTAGGGGCAGAACTATTCTGTCTTCACTGGGGACTTGTCTTCACTTCTTGGTGACCACCAGCAAGGGCTGAAGATGGGGCCTCTCCCACCCATCATCACTGGCCTCAGGGCACAGGAGGGGACATCCAGAGGCACTGGGGATGCTGTCCCTGCCCCTTCCACTTTCTGCAGCCCCTGCTGCCCAGGTGAGCATCCCTCCCTCCTCCTGCCCCAAGGATGCCAAGCCGAGGGATATGCTGCTGCCCAGTGGGATGCAGTGGGTGGGAAAATTGGGGAGGGAGCCAGCAGAGGCGAGGGACGGCTGGCCCCGCTGTGGGTCCCTGGGCTCCTGGCAGCCCTACGAGGTGGATGCGATAGCAAAGCAGCCAGCGTCGGTCCTTCCCATGGCCATCCTCTGCATGGGGAGTCCCGGCACGGCGTGGTGCAGCCATTGCAGGGCTCAGCCAAGGTGGCTCTGGCTGCTGTTGGGCTGCAGTTTGATGCTGTCGGAGCTGCTCTGTGAGTCAGGGGACTTTCTCGCCTGCAGCACCATGGTCCAGTACCAGAGGAAGATGAGGAAACCTGGGAGAGGAGAGAAGAAGGGTGGGTGAACCCCCTCAAGGGACCAACAGCAGCCAAGAGTGAGCCAGCCAGCTTGCCAGGGAGGGCTCCTCTCGTACCCCATCACCACCTCACCAATATGCTGTGAAAGCCCCAGTGCCCTTCGGAGGAGCCGAGCATCCCAGGCTCACCTTGGAGGGAGTTGATGATGGTGAAGATGTAGAGGGAGACGAGGTGGAAGATGCCAGAGGTGAAGGAGAAGAAGACCAGTGCCCAGGGGATGCCCAGCAGGATGCTCAACCCAAAGAGGGCGAGGACGTGCTTGATCTTGTGGCCTTTCTTGTTCTGCCGGAGGATCTCTCGGGCCATGGCCCCCAGCATGACCGAGTTAAAGAGGAACACCAGGCTGAAGAAACCCAAGTTCACGACGTTATGAATCAAGGGGCTAGTGATCCAGCATCTGGAGGGAGAAGAAAGGGCAGAGGGTTATGCTGTGTCATCCCACCGGCACATGAGGGGGGGGTTGGGGGAAGCAGGACAGTGTGGTGCAAACCCAGCACCCAGCTTAGCTAAACAGGGAGGGAGGATCCCCCACCACCACCCTGCACAAAGCCCCAGAAAAGCCACAGATGGGCTAAGCGAAGTCTGTTAGGACATGGTGAAGGTTTAGCCAGTTGACTTTGTCTAAGACCAGGGACCAGGCAACCCATTTGCCATGACTTACATGGTTGCGTTGGTGGATTTGCCACCAACAGATTCATAGACAGGAATGGAGAAAGGGCCATAGTTCGTCCAGCTAGCCAGGAAGATCAGCATCACGCAGAAGAATGGGAGTCCTGGGCAGCAAGAACAGAGTGAAGCAGCCACCCTAGTCCCTGGCCCTCGGTCCTTCTGGAAGGTTTCATTGCCCCTTTCTCCCCATGGAGTACAAACCAATGTCCCTCCCAAGGGGGAACTGAGGATGGGGCACGCAACAAGGATGCCTGGGGTAAGCCCCGGCCTGGGAGCAAGCTGTGCTACACCAACCCCAGCTGGGGGTCTCCCAGGGTCATGGAATTTTAGGCCACAAAAGATCATGAGATCTTCCTACCACGGCCTCCTGCCCAAAGCACAGCAGAGATATGTGGGTGCTTAGTGCATCAAGCCCATCTCTCTGGGCTGTCCTGGATGTTTCTTTCAGAAAGAGAGCATCCCATTACTATTTAAAGACCCCAAGCAGTGGCTCTCAAACACCTCCCTTGCTGGATGACCCCCAGGGTGACTCACCCTTGCCCTATCACAAGCTTCTGCTCTCAGCCACCGAGTCTCCTTCTCCACCAAGTCTCTTGAAAGAGACCCCCCTGCTCTCAGACATCCGCTCCCCCACAGCTGTCTTCATCCCCATCCCGGCACCGTATATGGTAGGAAAGACCTACCCAGGTGCCCCTCCGCCCTGTTGCCCCTGCCTTTAGGGTGTCTCTGCCTTCCCCATGCTCACCCCAGCCCACCAGGCAGAGCTTGAGGAGGAAGTGGTCGTGGTAGGTGTTGAAGACTTCGATCACAAGCCGGTAGAGGTTGTAGCCCTCGATGCCCATCCAGGTGAGGCAGCTCAGGAGGGAGAAGTGCAGGAACAGCCCCCCAGCTCTGCAGACTGTCTCACTGCTGCTGGAAGCCAAGTGCTCTGAGATGAGGAAGGTGATGTCCAGGAGGAAGATGGCGCCCAGGAGGTTCATGTGGATGTGCATGCTTGTGATCTGGTCTCGCTGCTTGCTTCTGGAGAAGCGAGGGGGAGGAGACCTCACCACTGTGCCTGGCCAGCATCCTTGGTGTCCCGCAACACCCCACAGCTACACATGGGGCAACTCGCCCCCGCCAGAAGAGCCAGGAGACCCTCTAGTGGTGTCAGGGGCTGAGAACCTAACCCCACAGGTGGGACACACATGCAAATTCAGATCCCTGCAGCATTTCAGGTCTAGGCCATTGTGGGGTAGGGAGCGACATCATTTCAGCTCTGAATCATCCATGTAGGATCAGTGACATGACTCAGCAGAAGACAATCACAGCCTCCACTGAGTCATTGAAAAGATCATTGCAGGCTTCTGCTTGCTGGATCCATAACAACAACCAAGCTGATTTTCCAAAACCATTGAAAGCAGCCAGTGTTTCCGACCCTGTGGGAGACCTGACCGAGGGGGTAGTTTCTGAAGAGGAGAACTCCTCTTTCTTCAAGCATGGCTGCTTCATTATGCTTCTAGCCAGGTCACAAACTGCATTTGGAGAGCTTGTGCCCACCTAGATGTAGTGGCAGTGGACAGGACGCAAACAGGGAGCATGGGGTGACCTGTCAGACTGTACCTGAAGTAGAGGAAGAAGATGGTGCAAATGGATGCCAAAGCTGAGATAAGGCAGCCAATGTAGGTTATGATACTCAGGTAATCCCTGTGTATGTAGGCGATCTCCGGGGAGGATACCTGAGGAGAAGGAGGAACGAGACATGGTGAGGAAGAACAGCCAGTGGGAACGATGTAGGGAGCTGTGGGAAGGCGCTACCCACCATAAGCACGGCAAAGTAGGTGAGGTGGTTGCATCTGCAGTCCGTCTGGCTGCCCCCCATCGCTGTTGTACAACCATAGCTGTCCCAGCTCCCAGAGCTGGCTGCACAAGAGAAAGGGAGAATGTCTGGTGAGCAGCAGGAACATCTGCTTCGAGTTTATGGATCTTCAGGGCAAGGTGTCCATGGCAGGGGGGAAGACAAAAGTGGGGGTCCCAGCTTGTCCCATGCCAAGCACACACACTCAGATAGCACCTGCAGCATCAGAACCCATCCCTAGGGAGGGAGAAAGCTCTTAGGTTAGCTATGGAGGACAAAACCTGACCCTTGGGAAAGGTTTATGGAGCTGGAGAGAGGAATGGAGGTGCAGAGCGACTTTTACTCCTACCAGCAAGTCTGTGGTACCCTGCAAAAGGAGCAAAGGCAGTGCCCAGCTTCACACCCCAGTGCGGGAGCACTCACCGGTGGTGTCCTCCTGCCAGAAGACGCACAGCAGGGTCACGTTCCTCTGCAATGAGAAAACCATGGGCCCTGATCAGGATGCAGCTGTGGGTTTGTTGCCCAGCCAGCATATTTGATAGGGGAGAACATGGGGCAGGAGGTGAGATGGTCCCTGAAGACAAACTGTCCCGTATCACGTGAGCAGGCTCCAGGCAGAAACCGTTCTCTTGGCAGCTCACAGAGCAGATACTTCCTCCCTGGTCCCCTTTTTCAAACAAGGGGTTCAGCTTTGAGCAGGTGCCTGACAGGGCCATGAATGAGCCAAGGGACTGTTAACTTAAAGTGTCCCCCAGCCCTGGACATTGGGCTGGAGGCGACACATCTGCAAAGCAGCATCTCCTGGACAGAAGCAGGCAGCACCACCACCAGTGCACATGGTGAAGCCATGATCATGATACAGCCCCAGAAGATGCAGCAGACCCTGTACAGGCAGGCCAAGGGCATGGACCTGCTAGATGGTGACCACTCTCTAAGCTGGCAGGGCCTGAGCCCTCCTTGCCCCTCCATTCCTGCTGGGACCGGTTTCAATGAGGCTGTTTCCCACATACCGGCAGCTGGTCGTGGAATAAAGTGAGGACCACTGGGTCGGAGAGATTGGTCACCACTGTGTCCACCAGAGAGATGCCGACTACCTTGTCACCCAGGACATGGCTGCTGTTTTCATCCTGTGGGAGAAGAGGAGGCAATGGCAGCATGGGAAGGGATTGCTGCTGGGCATGAAGCAGCTGAGAGTCCCCAAGAAGGAGGTCCCATGCCTCTTTCCCTGTCAAGCTTCTAGCTCATCTTTGAAGCATCTTCTCCAAGCAAGCACCGGAACCCTGGTCTGGGCAGCATCCCTGCTGCCCTGTACCACTGGAGCACCTGGCACAAGGAGGATGCCCCACCATGCCATGCACGTGGGCATTACCTGGAACATGGTCTGGCTGTTGATGTCCATGAGGAGCACCCTGTGCTCCACTATGTCCTCCCTCTCCTTCACCATCATGAACAGGCTGCTTGGCAGGTCCACCGCGAACCCATGGACCTCTCCACCCTCCTGCAAGGAGAGGCTCGTCAGGAGAGAGGCTGGGAGAGGATGCTGGTGGACCAAGACCACCAGGCCAGGCTGCCCAAGACCCACCTCTCTTTGGGAAGCAAAGGCCAGGTGCTGAGGAGCCTGAGTAGGCTGGACCCTCAGGACAGTCGCATGCACGGTGGCCTTCCCGAAGGTCTGGTTCTGCCCTTCGAGCTCCACCTTAGCCAGCACCTTCTCCAGCTCCCCAAGTTTGCTGTCAGGGAAGCAGTGCAGTGAGCAGGATGCAGTGGGCATGGCACCAGCGGGAACGGCACAAGATGGGAACTCACCGCCGAAGCATCTGTTGCTCCGTGGCTCCTGCTGCCAATGCCGGGGCCTGGGCGATGAGGCTGTCCAAGGCAGTGAGCTGCTCCTCCACATCTTGCTCACAGATGGGCATGCTCTCTGGAGAGGCTGATGGGCACACGAAAGGAAATGCCATAAGATGCACAGGCAGAGCTGGCCTCCCCATGCCCTGAACCAATTGGGCACAGCCCTGGTGGGAGCAGAAAGCAGAGGGCTTCAAGGTGGCGCCAAGCCCAGGGAGCTGATGGAGACCCCAACCCAGAGGGCTTCTACTGCCGCCTGGAGCGCAGCCCCCACCAAGGCCATCAGCTGGCTGAGGCTGGCTAGGTGCTTAGCAGTGCAGACAGGACCCTTGGAGACCTCTGCAAAGCCCACAGTTTCAAGGGGCAAAATACTTGAAAATCTCCGTCTTCATCTTTAGGGAGCCTGGGTACCGGGCCTGCCTCTAGGCTGCTTCAAGCAAACCTATGTCCCCTTCCATCACCCTTCAGCTGTGTCTTCACATCATCATGCTATACCATATACCGGGACACCACCAATGCTCTGCTGATGGCTAGAACGAGCTGGGGATGAAACGAACCCTTCATTTCATTAAAATAATTGCCTCTACAAGGGAAGAAGTATTCAGATGCACTGTCAAGGGAGGTGTTCTTCCCGCCCTTTGAGATGTAGGACACGTTGAAGATGGAGGCGCTGGTTCTTTCAGTCTTCTGACTCTCCTTCCCCTGGGTGATGCTGCTGGACAGGTCTCTACCCAGGAGGAAGCTCTGCTTCCCGTACACCAGCCTCAGGGTCCTGTTGGCCTTGAACCAGTAGACACAGAAGCGGTACCTGCCCAAAGTGGGGGGCAAGCTGTACTTGTAGTAAGAGTTTCTCCTGTTTGGCACAAAGGGTCTTTTTATTATCAGCGCCTGGGCTGTGTTCTTGATGGAGATGGTGGCAGGGCCATGCTCATAGATGACATAGCTGTTCTGCGTCTGGTTTCGGTCACCGCAGAAGCGGAAGTCCTCTTCCCGGTCGCTGCTGGCTCCCATCCCTGTGTTGCACAAAGGCACGGAGATGCCGGTTCAGCCAGAGGGGCGGCCACCCCCGCCAAACACTGCACCCCTGTGGCAGCTGTCGTGCATGGCACACCAGTCTCTCTGCCAGTGTCCTGGCACCCCAACCCCATCCTGGATGGGCTGTGTGATGTCAACCACCTCCCTGATGTCCCCATGGCCATGCTGGAAGACTTTGCTGAGGAGCTGAGGCTCCTGGGGCAGCAGGACTTCCCATGTCTTGGTGCCACCCTCTCCTCGGCACCACCACCCACATCAGCACAGACCGACAGAGGAGCTCTCCATCTCCAGAAGGGATGGAAGGAGATCATCTCCTTACTCTGGAAAAGACCCATCCTGTCCCAGAGACCCCACCAGAGGCATGTCAGCCCATGAGACGTTTCACCTCTGCGGAAGCCATGGCTGCAAACACCCTTGGTGCCCCCCAGCCAATTTTCTGGGGCTGCCAATTACATCCAGCAGCCCAAACCTGGTCCACCAGCCCGGGGCAGGACATGGCTGGGGACAACCTACCTTGGAGGGGGGAGAGAAGGAGCAGAAGGAGGACCTTCATCCCAGGCAGCTCTCTGCTTTGGCTTGGCCTCCAAGGAGAAAGCAGAGCCTGGAAGGGTACAAAGGAAAGGGGCCACATGAGTATTTAGGTATCACCCATACCATGGGGTCAGGAGATGGAGAGCAAAGGCTGTGCTGGTGGGACACGGGCTGGTGTCACGGCTGGCTCCCTGGTGCCTCTGCCACCAGGAGGAGCCATGAGCAGCGGGCATCCCACCTAGCTGTGGGCTGGAAGGATAAGGGAGGCCAGCAGCCAGGTCCCGGGGCTCTCGGCACGGGGAGGGTGCCCCACTGTCCCGGCACAGGTGCCAACTGCCAACAACTGAGCACAGGAGGGGTCCCCACTTCCGCTCCCTGCTTCACATCTCAGTTTGGGCCTTGGCTTCTTATCGCCAGTGATGGGAACAGAAGGAAACGGTTATTTTCTCAGGTGCTTTCAGCTCCTGCAGATTAGCTGAGGAGCCAGCCATGTTGCAAACCACTCCATCATTTCAGCTCGGCAGAAAGGGGTTCTCCCAGGCTCACCCTGGCGATGCTGATGCAGCAATTGCAGCTGCCAAAAGCCCTTCTGCCCCTCATGACCAGCCAGGCAACATCCTCCGCATCCCCTTTCCCCATCCCTTCATCCTGCACTCCACTCCACCACCCTTTTTCGTGTCTTCATATGCAGCCGGGGCTCCTGTGACCTGCACCCAGGCCAGCACTGAGCACCCCAGGGGGCTGCTGCACCCACGCACTCCACCCAGCCGCAGCCTTCACATTTGCAGCCCTTCCCATCACGCTTTGCGCCTTCCCCATGCTGCGAACTGCATCTCCAGCGCTGCTGGGGTGCACCAAGCTTCGCCTCCTCCTCGCCCTGCTGTCACCCCAGTGATGGATTGAGGCTGGTGGGACCCATCCTGCTAGGGTCCAGTATCTAGCAGGAGATTCTCCAGGGTGGGACAGTATTGGTGGGGGCTGCCAGGCCAGCTGGCAGAGCCAAAAACTTGCCGACGCCCAAAGCCAAGCCAGCACCCACTCCTGTCTGCTCTCAAAGCATCCTTCTCGAAACCCACCGAGTGGCCAAATCCTGGTTGGTTTGCTGCAAGCAGGTGCCAGAGCACCCACCAGCATCACCTGCAAAGGCTCGTAAGCTCTCCCAGGCACCCAAGAGTTGTCAGATGGGAAGGCTGGGGGAAAACTGCTTGCTTGAAAACTCAGCGTCACTGTTAGGAGGTTTCTCCCACCAGCATGGGTTTCTCCCAGAGGTTTCTCTAGCCAGCACGGATCCAGGTCACATCCTCCACTGGTGCATCATTGTGGGCACAGCCCGCTTGCCATCCCTCCCCATCTGCTTCTTGCAGCAGTCATCACCAGAAGATGGGGACTTCGGGTTGTTAATTAACCTGCTGCCATGGGTATAATTGAGCGTGGTGCTAACGAGGTTCCCCGGTGTGGGCTGAGAAGGTACAGCACAGGCACGACTTGGCAGCAGTAGCTGGATGTGGACAGGGCTGGCGTCCCGGTGCCTTGCTGCATGCTTGGGAATCATGCACATGTATCTAAAAAGCACGGATCCAGGGTGGCAAAATGCCGGTGGTGATGGGAAACACCTGGATCGCTTAAAAGCAACAGAGCAGCTTGTGAATGCCAACTGTGGCATGATGGCACAGAGCCAGCACGCTAGGAAAGCATCCCCTCGGGATGGAGAATGCTGAATTCCAATGAGGCTTCAGCCCATTCCGCTGCGCTGGCTCCATTGGGATTTTGTTGGGGTGGTCAGAGGACAGGATCAGCCCCTTTCAGCCGTTACTCAACCGGGACCAGAAATCCCTGTGGGGCTGTGGGTGGGGGAGCTGGTATTTCCCCTCCAAGCCCTATATAGTCCCACTCACCCTGACCCCGATTGCTACTTCCTGAGCCAAACAATAGTAAGAGAAAAACCCCTGAAAATGGTTTCACAGCAGGAAAACACAGTTCCCATCCGTGCCAGCGATAAGCAGCACTGGAGGGAGCCGCATGCACCAAGCCCACACCGGGGTGGCAGTGGGGATTCACAGCATCACTACCTTCAGGTACCTGGCAAAGCCATGCGTTCCCGCTGCCACCAGGGCATCTTGCCAGTGTCACCCATCTTCAAAAGCCCAGCGCTATGGCGGTGACCAAGCAGAGACCCCCTTCGGCACCAGTCCTACCTGGTCCCCATCATCCTCAAGGCAGGATGGTTTTACCTGCTGCCCCAGCTGGAGACTCAGGGCTGAGCTCCTCTGAGAACAGTAACACATAGAAAAACTCCTATTTTGGCCCCAAAATCAGCCAGATGGTGTAAAGAGAGGTGGCAGGCACACTGCCAGGGCTACACAGCCTGGAGCAAGCTCCCTCACCATCATCACGGAGGGAGGCTCAGCCCTGGGCGTTGTATACTCTGATCGCTATTAAAAGAACATGCTGGTCTTGGAAAGAAAAGCCAAGGAATAATATTGCAGCCTCTAAACCTGGAGGCAAATAGGAAAAAAAAAACTAAAAAAACCACACACACGTAAAAGCCTGGTGTTTACTACCACCTTACTGCTCTCTGGGTGACTTGGCAGCGGGTATTTAAGCTTTTGGAGGTGGCATGTGGCTTTTGGATGTGATGTTTTTCCCAAGGAGAAGGGAAGATGCTCTGATGCCTCAAACAAACACCAGAAACGGGGAGATCCAGGGGCTTTTATCTCTGTTTGCCTTCCAGGTCTGTTAAAAGATACAATGATGCTCCGTTCCTCAAGATGCTAATGAATGCACAGCTTGTCACCCACAGCCTGTTACCCAGGCAAGGACTCAGGAACCAGATGGGGAAACTGAGGTATGGAGAGGCAAGCCAGGATGGGCTCCCCAAGATGCAGCACAGCTTTGCACAACCAGCCTCCATCGTAGGGACCACAGATGATGTGCCCTGGGGCTCAAGCTGCCCAAGGAGGTGGGGACCCCAGTGGGGACCCCCCTGCAGAAGGGATGCCCCAGCATCGGTCACCCAGGTGCTTCACAAAGCGCCCTTGTCCTTGGCCAGTGGCCCGTGCATGCAGGGGCCAGCCCACACATTATTCACGGCATCAGCATGCAAGCCTTTCCTGTCACCGGTGGGCAGCAGGGTCTGACTCGACATGTTCATTAATGCCCAAGGAGCTGAGCGGCAGCTGCACTGTGCCGGCAGCCCGGCTCTGCCAAGCCTGTGCCGTGGGATTGGCTTTTCCCAGGCCATGGGGTTGCACACAACACATAACACCCATGAGCTGAGCTTTGCCGACAGGACAAAACCAGACCTGATAAAGATTCCCATGGGAGCGGCACAGCTCCTTGCCAGATCCGTCCTTCATCAGCCGCTGGCAACCATCCCTTCCCCAGCAGGCATGGGGAGAGCCTAGGGGAGGCTGGCACAGGCAAACCACCAGCATCTGAGCCTCTCAACATGGAGGTTTTGCTTAAAGCTGTGTCTTAACATTCAAAATTTTAAAAAATTTCCATTTCCTAAAAAACACTACAGGCAGAAATATTGCAGCCAACTAAACCAGCACTTCCTGGGCAACACAGCAGCCAGCTCGGTAGCATGCAAAGCCTGTGGCTTCAGCAGGGCTGCACACGGTCTGCGAAGGACAAGGTACGGCTGAGGGCTGCTGTGAATTGGGAATGAAGTGGTGCAGGTTGTCCTCCCCCACATCAGTGGCCTCGGGGGGTACAGACAGCCATCCTTAGGGTGTGCTCCCACCACTCAGCCTTCATCAGGAGCAACCTCTTGGCCTCCTCCTGGGGGTCAGTTTGTACTTTCCCTCCACCCAAACCACTCCCCTTGCGTTTTAAATGGCTTCCAAAACACCCCATCCCCTCCCAGGTCTTGTTTCATTCCTTATGAGCAAGGTCCCCACCACCTGCCTGTGCCAGGGGTGCTAGGGAAGGGAGGTACAGGGCAGTGCAGAGCAGCCCAGGACCACCCCAAATCAGGCTCCCAGGAGTTTGGCATGGAAAGCAGCCAACCTGGAGCCTGGTGAGGGTGAACCTGGTCCCGGTGGGCTTTTCCAGCTGCAGAAAAGCCAAGCACAGCTGGGATGAAGGCTGTGGCATCCGAGGAGCCAGGTAAGAGGCCACGAGGCCCCCCCAGATCCCTGCCAAACCCCAGCTGTCGGAGAGCTGATGGGAAAGGAGTTGGTAGATTGGAGTCCTCCCAAAAAACAGGTACTGGCAGGCTGCTGCCCAGCTGCTACCTCCAAGCACCTGGCACGCTGGGAGCCATCCAGCCTGCTGTCTGCAAACCCGGCAGGGCTACCTCCCTCCGACACCCACGGGTGCCACTGCAAGGTGCGGGGACTGCCAGCCCCGGGGGTCCCCATCCCAGCAGCACGCAGTTGCTTGCAAACCTGTTGCTCTGCGAATAGCAGCCCCCAGGACACAGGATTAAGAGCTGGACTGCAACCAAGTATGCAGCATTTTTAAGCCTTGGCTTAATTCACACGGGAGCTGCAAACCCAGCAAGGGGCACGGCAAAACCCACCGTGGCTGCAGTCCCGGGCTTAAAGGATTTGCCCCGCCCCCCATCTCCAAAACACTCCTGGTTCCCCGTTGGCAGTGGAGCTTGGAGGGGGGTTACTGCAGCCCTCAGACCATGAAACGAGCATTGGCTGCCTTCCCTCCTCAACAGCCATTGGGACTTGCTGGCAGGAGGTTATTCCAGGAGACTTCATTTCAATTCTTCAGCTGGCCTCGTTGGGTTTTGCCAGTCCCTCTGGAGGGGCAGTTCAGGCAGCTTGTGGGCAGGGAGCACCCAGAGCATCCTGCATCCCGCAGCAGCATGCCAGGACCGGCAGCAGCAAGCTGAGATGTTGCAGGAGAAGTCCCCCCAACAGGCATTTTAGGGGAGGGAGATCACCCTGTCGAGACATGCCAGCGGTCCCACGGGGATGCTGGGCAGAGGAGGAATGGGGCATGCTGATGGGTCCCCCGGGGTGGGAAGCAGTGGCCGCACGCAGGGCCCGGCGGTGGGGGCTTGGCAGGGCTCGGCTGTGCCGTCGGCAGCAGCTGGGAGCAGCTGGTCCCGGGTGGCTCCAGGGGCTTCGAGGCTCTGTGGGCCGGGAATTCAGCCTGGCTCCGGGGCAGGGGCGAGGGGCGGCGGGGTAGGCGAGGGCGAGCCCCATTTAGCAGGGATGGAGGCTTCACCAGACAACTCGCGCCTTGGCCATCAGCAGGGACCCCCGGTCCTGCCGGCACATAGTCGTCACACCCACCGCTCAGGCGCGGGGAGGCACAATTTCCCCGTACCTACCAGAGCAGGCGGCATCCCAAATCCCCCCATGGAGCACCCCTTAGCTCCATCCAGACAGCCTGCTCCCTGCCCCGATGGCAAACTGAGCACCCCGAGGGGCTGCCCAGTGGCACCAGTCCCAGCCACGCAGAGCCCCAGTGCCCTAGTCCTGCTGAGCTGGCCCCGGGGGGAGGGGGAGGCAGATGCCCACCCCACTCGCCCCCCGCACCCAGTGGGTGCCTCCTGCCCCCGCCGTCCCCCCTCCCGCACCGAGGACCCCGCAGCACCCCTTCCCAGTATCCCCAGTAAGGGCGTGCCAGGCAGCGCCTCTTACCGTGGCCTTTGGCACCCCGAAAGCACCCCCCGCTCCTTCCGCCTCCCGCGTCCGGCTCAGCCGCTCCCGCCGCCCCCGATACCTGTGACCGGCTCAGGCTCCGCTCGGCTGAGCTCCACACCGCTCGGCTCGGCGCCGCTCGGCTGGCCTCGGCACGGCTCAGCTCGGCGCCGCTCGGCTCGGCACCTTGCAGCGCAGCCCGGCTGGGCTCGGCGCGGCGCAGCGGGACAAACCAGCCCGCCCCGCCCCGACCGTCCCCCCGGGCAGGCGGTGACTCAGCGGGGAGGGACCGGGACGGGTCGCGCCGCACCGACCCCTCCGACACCCTCCGTGATCGCTGTGGGAGGCCACCAAATCTCGGTCACGGCACCTGCCCGGCTCTGCCCAGCCCACCCTAGCCCAGCCCGGCTCAGCCTGGGAGCACAGGGCCGGGAGCACCGGGCTGCATCACCCCGCCCGGCCGGTGCCGGCACCGGGACCAGGACCGGGCTCGGGAGTGGGGTGGGCTGGGGGAGCAGGGCTGGGGGACAGCAGAGAGCGGGAGGCACCGCATCCCGCCGCCCTTCGGCTCCGGGCTGGCGGGCAGCCAGAGGAGGGAAGTTGCCGGGGGCTTGTCAGGCTGCATGCCTGGCTGCGAACGGGATTAAAAAATAACAATTAATGGGAAAGCAGCCGGGACGGAGTGTCCCTGTCAGCCCTGTCCCGCTCCCCGCAGGAAACGAGGGAGGCGAGAAGCAGGGCAAGGAGCCCAGGCCTGGAGCCGTGGGGAGCTGGGGTGGGGGTCCCCCATGCTCCCCACGGCACATCCCTGGAGGAGGTGGGCTGGTATGCAGGGTGCAGAGCCTGGGATGTGACCCCCCAGCTCCCACCACCCATCCCGAGGCCGGAGATGGGCACCCTGGCCATGGCCCTCGGCACCCCGCGGCGGCGGTGGGAGTGGAGGCTGGCAGCGTGGTGGCACCGGTGGGCGCTGCAGGAGGGGACAAAATGGCTGCAAAATGGCCTGCATCCAGCCATGCCAGCCTTTTGTGTGCCATGAAAAGCAGCCAGGCCGGAGAAAGCCGGGGCTGCCGGGAGCCAGAGGGAGGAGGGCAGGCAGGGAGGGCTCTGGGAAGTGCCCTGGGTAAATAGTTGCTTTTGCAGATATTTTCAATGGCTTGAATGAGACTTCTCTTTCTGCTGGGGGAAGGGTGGAAACAACCTCCTGCTCCGACAGGGAAAGCAATGGAGATAAAATGCGACGGTGGCACTGGAGGTGCCATGGCTGTACTGGGACTCCCTGGAGCCGGGCACATCCCGCATGCTTGCATTGCCCCCCAGCTCAGTTTAATTTCCAGCTTGAAGCCCCAAATTTTCCCAGTTCCCATGGGAAGAGGCTCCCACAGGAAGAGGCTCCCATGGGAAGCAGCTCACGCGGCCAGACCATGGCTAACGCGGCTGCCTTTGAAGCTCAACCGTCTCCACACCGCGGGGAGCAGGGCTGGCTCTGAAACATGGGCAGATGGCAGCCAGAGCCACGGGAGCATCACGCCGAGCCAAGCCTCCTGCTGCAGGTCATCCCAACCGGCTCCTTCAGGAAACACCATTAATCCACCTCCCGGGAATAATGCTGCTAAACCCAGCTGCGACTCCTGCAGGATCAGGCCCTCCTGGAGGGGGGATCAGGTGCGGACCTGATGTCACAGTGAGGAGGGGACATTTTAGGCCATCTTTTTGCTGCTGTTTATGGAACAAAGAGCCTTTTGTCTGCACTTGGCATTATCAGGAGTTATTTTTAGGTCGACATCTGCACTTGTTGATGTTATCGGGATTATCTGTAACTCAGCAGGCCGTGCTGCTGTCTTCAAAGACGCTGGCTGAGCACGGAGAGGGAGGAAATCCTTGTGCTGTCCCTTGCAAGGGACATTTGCCCTTGGGATCAGGCCAGCGGCACTCACTTGGCCTGGGAAGGGTTTATTGCTCAACCTGGGCAATTTCTAAAGCCCTAAAAGTTCTTGAAAAACCCTAAAAGATCCTCAAAGCTGTAAAATTTCCTGGAAAACTTCAAAGCTCCTCAAAACCCTAAAAGATCCTCAAAACCCCAAAAGCTCCTAAAACCTCTAAAAGCCCTAAAAGTTCCTAAAATCCCTTGAATTCCTAAAAGTCCTAAAAGCCCTAAAAGATCCTAAAAACCCTAAAGGATCCTAAAACCCCTGAAAGTTCCTAAAAGCCCTAAAAGTTCCTAAAACCCCTAAAAGCTCCTAAAAGCCCTAAAAGTTCCTAAAAACTCTTGAATTCCTAAAAGCCCTAAAAGCCCTAAAAAATCCTAAAAATGCCTAAAAAGTCCTAAAACCCTAAAAGAACCTAAAAACATTTAAAGTTCCTAAAGCCCTACAAGATCCTAAAAACCCTAAAAGTTTCTAGAAGCCCTAAATGTTCCTAGAGCCCTAAAAGATCCTAAAAGCCCTAAAAGTTCCTAAAAACCCTTGAAGTTCCTAAAATCCCTAAAACCTCCTAAAAGCCGTAAAACCTCCTAAAGTCCTGAAAGTTCCTAAAACCCCTTGAATTCCTAAAAGCCCTAAAAGCTTCAAAAGAATGCTAAAAGTTCTGAAAACCCCTAAAAGCCCTAAAAGTTCCTAAAAGCCCCCTGGAGGCGCTGGTGCCAGCAGCAGGCAAGCGGGAGCATGCCAGGGCAGCGTGGTGGCATGGCTGTGGGACGGGCAGGCTTGGGCCTGTCCTGCCAGGTTGCTGCCAGCCACGGCATGGCAATTATGGGCAGAGGTGACCCGGCACCAGCTGAGGCTGAGGGCGAGCTGGCGGGTGCCAGTCCCGCTGCCAAGCAGTGCCAGCCCCAGCCCAGGGTGCTGAGACTTCCCCCTAAAGACCCCTTGGGAGACCATGGTGCTCCCATGGGAGTTGCAACCGTGAGCAGGACTCAGCCCAGCTCCGGTGGGTGGAGGAGGAGGGTAAGGATGAGGATGATAAAGCTGGCAGGAGGGGAAGCCCGGAGGTCCCCCATCCAAATCCTGTGAGCGATGGGCAGGGCAGCCTTGGGAACCTTGGAGGGTGGTGATCCCAGGGGAGCCCAAGGAAGCGCTGCAGCTTTGCATGGCTGTGGGTGCTCCTGCTCCCTCATCACTGCTGCTCCCCCTCCCTCAGCCTTCCTCCCAAAAATACATCAAAAGGGGTGGTGGGGCCCCCCCACCCCACGTCGGGGTTTCTCCAACGGGCAGCAACAGTAACAGCGACTCACCAGGTGCCAGGGCTGTAAAACCCAACAGCAGTGAGAGCAATAACCCCAACTTAATTGTTTACACTCAGCTAATAAACCCGCAATGATGTCAGTGAAGTCTGGGGCAAAACTGGTCCCAAGGGGTATTTGTACAAGCACTGGGTGAGGATGATCCCCTGGGATGCAGGAACTGGGCTCATCTGCTCCCCAGCAGCCAAGTCCCAAAGGCAAATCTCAAAGTGGAGCTGCAGTTTGCCCCCCCTCTCCTGCTCCCAAATGGATTTAGTCTCTTCCCTGGCTGCTCATTTCCCCGCAATTTGAAGAATTTGCAATATTTCCATAGCTTAGACCCTCGGGCTAGGGCTGGCACCAGAGCGTGAAGGCACCGCCGTGACACCAAGCTACCTTTCCTGGGGAAAAAAAGGACTGCATAACCCCCTCGGCAGCCCGGCACCGGCCTCCTGCTCGATAAGGTGCAGGAAGGGTAAACAGGATTCTCTCTCCTTGGGGAGGTTAGATGGGCCAGCTCCGCCTTCTCCTGCCCGCAGTGCCCCAGGTCTTGGGGGGGGACCTGGGGTGGTGGGAGCCCACCCTGCACTCCCAGAGGACCTCGGGGAGTGTTTTGACCCTGTTCCCACCATGGCGGGGTGGGAAAAGTGCCTTTTCTGCCCCCGGTTGCCAGCAACAGGCTCAGCTCCCCGGGACCACTGTGTCCCACCTGTCCCCAACAATGGGCTCAGCTCCCCAGGGACGACCATGTCCCCACTGGTCCCCAAGAACAGGCTCAGCTGCCCGGGGACCACCGTGTCCCACTAGTCCCCAACAATGGGCTCAGGTTCTTGGGGACCAGCATGCTCCGTGGGTGCCTTGTTCCTGCTGCCAAGCAATTGTTTTCCAAGCACCACCAGATACCGGAACAAGGTTTATTCATCCTCGGGTGTTGGCATGTATGCAGGCACCAGCAGCCGGCATGACTCACTCCATGAGCCCCAAAATCTCAAGATGGGGAGGAAGGGGCATGGAAAGCACATCCTGAGAGCAACCAGGAGGATGGAGCCACCACAGCTGGGATGTGACTCTCCCATGGTGGGGCTCATGGGGGACAAGCTGGGCGCTTGGCACTTCACCAAACCCCCAGGCTTCTTATTTAATAGCTGAAGTCAGCCACCGGAGTGGTGAGACATGCACAGCTCATCGTCACATGGTGGGAGCGTGCCCGCGAGCCGAGGGCACAGTGGTGCCCGGTGGGCTGGCAGGCGGGGGTGGGGCACGGCCCCAGTGGGATGGGCTTTTGTCCTGGGGAGGGATGGAAACATGGCGACGCTGGCTGCTCTTTGTGCATGGAACAAAGAACAAGACCCAGCGGTTTCCTTCGCTGCCCAGAATCAGGCCTCGGGAAGCAGCCAGAAAGGGAAATGACACTCAGGAAGGCAGAGACAGGCAGCATGTCACCCCATGAGGCTGCCTGGTGATGCCCATTCCCCTGCCACCAGACCAGAAACAGGCAGCACCAGCAAATGACACCTTGCTGGCACACCCTGCAAGCTACAAGCATGGGGATGGTTGGGACCCTGCTGCCACCACAGGCGGAATCGCGGCCATGCCAGCATCATTGTGCTGTGATGCTGCTCTGCATCCCGGCAGGCAGAGTGGGATGCTTAGCTCCAAAATCTCAGGCACCAGGAAAGGCAAAACCATGGGTGCAGTTCCCGGCTAAGCCCGGTGTATGGGGATGCACTGGGGGCTCAGGGCTGACTCGCCACCTCCAACTCATTATTTTAGTCCCTGCAATTTTTCCTTGCTATTTATTTCCCCCAGGCTGGACTGCTTAAACCCCAACTAAGTGTTTGGTTGTGTTGAGGAGCTCTACTCGGGTTCTGCCTTCCTAAGTGAGAGCATATGAGTTCACATACTCACTTCTCACCCTCTCCTCTGCTCTGGCATGTCCACTCAATGTCAAGCCAAAGCCCTGCTCGCCCATTTGCCTGCAGACGTAGTGTCCTTCCTCACGCTGGCTTTAGGGTGAGCAGGAGGGCTTTTGGTGGGGTGCTGTCATGGATAAAAACCCGGGGTTGGGGAGGTTTCGGGGTGCCACAGTCTTATAGCCACACTTGCCAGCCCACAGTCGTGCCAGCACCAAACAAGTTGGGGGGATGTAGACGGGGAGATCCCGCTTCTGCCTGTCCCGTGTGCAATGCTACGGTGGCAGCTCCCCGAGGGGGCTCGGATGTCCCCTCCTGGCTGTCAGGGGGCTTCTCGGCACCACTAACCGGCACTGCTAACCAGCACTGCTGTCCAGCCCTGCTGTGTGCACAGTCCAGAGCTGGGACCATCTTCGAAATCCTCATGCCATCTAGTGGGACCGTCACTAACGACAAGGCAGAGCGTGGCTGCCGGCTTTGCCCACTCTGCCCGCCGTGGGGCTGGGGTGACGGGGTGGCAGCGGATGGCTGCGGAAGCCAGGCCAGAGCCGCACCCCTCCGCTGGTGGTGGGGGAGACCCGGATCGGCAATTAAAAGGCACTTTTAACGACAAGCATCTGCCTTCAGCAGCAGAAGTCAGTGTTCATTACTAATGGAGGGGCAGCCCAAATTTTTTGCTTGAAGAAACTTGTGGTGTCCAGCCCGGGGGATGCCACCACACTGTGTCCTTGGGGAGCAGCTCCTGAGCTCCCCTCACAGCCCCTCACTGTCAGGGTGCATTACCTCACGGAGCCCAGCTTGCTTCGGCAGTGCACGGTGACGTACCAGAGGCAGACAAAGAGACCTGTGGGTGGGTGGCAACATGGTCACTGCCATGGGTGCACTGAGCTCCTGCAAGGAGCAGGAAGGTGATGAGGACCCCACTGCTCCCAACCCGTGGGGTGTCCATCCCCCAAACCCATCCCCCCAGTGCTCCCCACTGACCTTGCAGAGTTGAGGATAGTGAAGAGGTAGAGCTGAGGGACGAGGAAGACGCCAAAGCTGAAGAAGGCCAGGCCCCAGGTGGTGCCCAGCAGGCAGGTGAGCCCCAACACCGTCGCCCAGTCCTTCCTTGCCTGCCCCTTCTGCCGCCGTGTCCTCTGGTATCATCACCAAACCCCCCAGCACCAGCACGTTGAAGAGCAGGACGAGGCCAGCGTAGCAGCAGGTGGCGTAATGGGCTGGCAGGCTGGTCAGCCAGCACCTGGTGGAGGGGGACTTTCTTGGGGATAAGGGCCAGCACCCCTGAGAAGGGTGCCCCCATGCACGACGAGATGAAGGTGGGCAGCCAGCAAGAGCTGGGCTCACCAAAAAGTGGCACCCAGCAGAGCTATGGCTAGCCAGCTCCTGCTGGCCCCAGCCCTGGGTCAGCCCCATGTGCCTGGGGTGCATGACATGCCCAGGGTGCCCAGGCTGCATGGGGTGCCCAGGGTGCCCCATGTGTCTGTGGTGCCTGGTGTGCCCAAGGTGCCTGGCATGCCCAGGGTGCACGGTGTGCCCAGGGTGTATGCTGTGCCTGGGTTGTATGCTGCACCTGGGGCGCGTGCTGTGCCCAAGGTCCATGCTGTGCCTGGGGTCCATGCCATACCCAGGGTGTGTGCTGTGCCTTGGGACCATGCCATGCCCGAGGTCCATGCTCTGCTTGGGTGTATGATGTGCCAGGGGTGCCCAGGTTCCACGAGGTGCCCAGGGTCCATGGGGTGCCCATTGTGCCCAGGGTGCCCAGGGAGCTGGCAGCCCCCTTCACTCACATAGTTGCATTTCTGTAGCCTTCAGAGGTGCTGATGGCGTGGTACCCATACGTATCTCTCCTGAAGACAAAAACAGCCACCATGGCCAGCATGGGCAGACCTGCGGGCCCAGGGACAGACTGTGTGGGGCTGTGCCAGGGGAGCCATGCCGCAGGCAGCCAGGGCCAGGCAGGTGCCCACTCACCCCAAGTGAAGAAGCAGAGCTTGAGGAGGTAGTGCTGGATGTAGATGTTGTAGACCTTGATGAGGAGGAGACATCCACACCAGGGCACAGAGAAGGTTGGCATGCAGCAGGGCGGCAGTGGCTCAACAGAGCCCCTCAGTGCCAGAGGCCAGTGGCATGCTCAGCAGGAAGCTGCAGTTGAGCAGGAGCAGCGCGGCCAGGAGGTGCATGTGGATCCTGGTCGTGTTGTCCCTCAGCTGCTGCCTGTAAGAGAAGGGAGGGCAGGGAGTGCTGGCAGGCACCCACCAGATGGCACAGCACTGCATGGCACAATGTGGCACAGCATGGTGAAGCATGGCATGGCATGGCAGGGCAGGGCAGGGCAGGGCAGGGCATGGTAAGGCACAGCACAATGTGGTATGCATGGCATGGCATGGCAGGCAGGGCACGGCACAGCACAAGGCATGGATGGCATGGCACAGCATAGCATGGCACAGCACAATGTGTTATGCATAGGATGGCATGGCAGGGCATGGCAGGGCAGGGCATGGCACAGCATGGGGCAGTCTGACATGTGGTATGCATGGCATGGGAGGGCACTGCATGACACAGCCCAATGTGGCATGCATAGTATGGCACGGCATGGCATGGCATGGCACAATCCAATGTGGCAGGCATGGCATGGTATGGCACAGCCCATGGCATGCATGGCATGGCATGGCATGGCATGGCACGCCCACCACAACATGGCATGCATGGCACAGCTCTACCTGGAGAAGCAGCAGAGCAGGAGGGTGCAGAGGGTGGCAGCAACCGAGAGGGAGCAGCCGATGGTGCTGATGTGGGTGAGCGATGCCAGCTGGGCTGGGCTCAGGGCACTCGCCAGGAGCTGCCGGGAGTCGGGAGGGAAGGGATGAGCCAGGGCAGCACCCATGGCAGCACCCACCTGCTGGGAAAGGGGGGGACCCTTGCAAAACCACCCCCTGGCCACCCTCTCCTGCAGGACACCCCCCATACACCCCGTACCCCCACATCCAGCTACGCCCATATCTCCAGGGAGGAGGAAGAAGGATGGAGGGAAGGGGAAAAGAGGAAGATGGAAGGAGGAATATGGAAGGAGGGAAGGAGGAAGGAGGGAAGGAGGGAATGAGAAATGAGGATGGAGGATGGAGAAAGATGGAAGGAGGGAAGAGGGAAGCAGGAAGGAGGGAATTAGGGAAGGAGAAAGGAGGAAGAAGCAAGGAGGGAACAAGGGAAGGAGGAAGAGGGGAGGAGGAAAGAAGGAAGGAAGAAGGCAGGCGTGAAGGAAGGAGGAGGAAGGAGGAAGCAGAAAGGAAGGAAGGAGCATGGGGGTAGGAGGAAGAAGGAAGGAAAAAGAGGGAAGGAGGAAGGGGGAAGGAGGGCTGTGGACCAGCAGGATGGCTAAGTAGGTGCGGTGGTCACAGTGGCAGATAACGGTGCCCTCCCTGTGTGTGGTCTTGCAGCTGTCCCTGCTCCAGCTGCCTGTGCTGCCTGCGCCTGCCGGAGAGCTGCTGTCAGAGGGTGGCACAGCAACATGGGGACGGGGACACTGAGGTGACCTCGAGCCCTGCCAGGGCTGCCCAGGAGGCTGATGGGCGATGCCTTTGGGGTGGCACCGAGCTGGCATTGCCCCCATCCTGGCCATGGCCACACTTACCGTCTCCAGGCTGTCAGAAGACGCAGGTGGCATTGGAGGCATCCTGGTGGAAAGGGGACATCAGGAGAGAGCTGGGGACCCTCTCTGCTCCCCAGGGACCCCAGCAACATTCTGGTCCCAAAGCAAAGAAAGGACACTTTTTCTTTCCCCAACTCCGGGAGAAACACTGGCACTAGGGACCACCCTGGCTCATGCCGGTGGTGGAGCCCTGCCTCACCCGCACCATGTAGTGCCAGAAATGCATCTCCACAGGGCGGCTGAGCCTGGCCATGCACCCACTCTGCAGGAAGGCTCCCAGCACGTTGTTGTTCAGCAGGGAGCTGTTGTGGGCATCCTGCAAGAGTCGGGGTGCCTGCAGGGAGAGTCCCGGGTCCCCAGGGCATCCCGCCCACCCCGAGCATCTCAGCAGGGGGGAGTGTGTGCTGCTGGCCAAGAATGCTTGCGGGGGTCTGTGCGAGGACCTGAGGCTCACCTGGAAGATGCAGGGGCTGTGGATGTAGATGCAGACAAGCTCCTACTCCCCGTGCCCGGTGGCCCTCCACAAGGTCCGCCAGGAAGTTCATGGTGTGCCTGAACCTCCTGCTGCCACCCAGCTTCACATCCTGCACCAGCGGGCAGGGGAGAGATGGGTACAGCCAGCCCATGCTCGGCTGGCTTGGGGAGGGTCAGGGTGCTGCCCCAGCTGCTCCCCCCAGCACAGCCACCCCAGTTACTGGCATGGCCCCGCATCATCCCCCAGCCTCAGCGGCAGCTCCAGCTCTGCCACGGTGCCTGCAGACACGCAGATATGGCAGCCATTCCTGTCTCGACGTTGGAGCTCTCCCAGCCTGTAGCACATGGGGGGGGCTGTGGGTGGCGGCTCCGTTATCCATGGGTGGGCACACCTGTCCCGTTGGCCCCACTGTGGGGCAAGCATGGGGCAGATGGCATTGTGCCAGGATGCTTTCCCAGTGAGATTTCACACCTTGGTACACTCCCCAGGATGGTCTCTGCTGCCAGGTGCTGAGCGGGGGGGTCCCAGCTGGAAGGCAGGCACGCCTGCCTGCAAAATCTGCCTTGTCCTGCAGGAAGGGACCTCGGGCCAGAGCATTCAGACCTCCCCGGCAGGGCAGCCCCACAGCTGGGCGAAGTGCCACGGTGCCACTGCACGACCCCATTGCACCAGGACAGGGAAGTCACCCCACCCAGTCCCCACCACAGTTTCCCTCTCCCTTCCCACCGGGGGGAGGTGGGGGCCAGGGCTTCCCTTTTCATAAATCAGAAGAGCTTCAGGATGGAAAACCTGGCTCTTGGCTGCAGAAATCCCACCCCCCACCCCCCTCAACTTTAGAAGCCCCCACATTTATCCTAGCAACGGTGCTGGGGACCTGCAGCCCCAGCTGCCTGTGGCACCCCAGCAGAGCCGCATCTCAGGAGGCTTTGCTGACATAAAGTGTCCTTGGAGGATGGTGGAAACCCAGTGTGGGCAAGCGTCAGCCACCCCAGCATCCCCCCAGCACCGCCCAGTGGGGATAGAGGGCCGGGGGGGAGCGGGGCAGGGGGTTATGGGAATCCCCTACAAATAGCCCCAGCAGCACAGGGGGACCAACCATCCTGCTGCTGAGGTTTAACCCTCTGAAGTGCTGGGTTCTGAACTTGAACACGTAGGTCTCAATCATGCCACCCATGAAGTTGTATTTCTTCCAGCCTGCCAGCTTCTCCTCCAGCTGATTCAGCCTGCATGGGGAGGGTGTTTGGGGCAAGGTGCTACAGGATCCGGTCCCTGTTGGTCTGGGGGATGTGGGGGGTCTGGGAGACAGCAGGGCAGGAGCCAACGCTCATGTCTCCCTGGTGTGGTGGGCACTGCCACAGCCCTGCTGCAGCTTCTTCTCCAGGGTGTCTGCATCACTCTCCATCTCCTCCATTTCTGACAGAGCTTTTTCGGGAGCTGAGCCTTGGTGTATGGCACCCTACCCCGCTTCCCATCCCGCTTCAGCCTGGGGAGCCCCAAACGGCCCCAAAAGCACCCAGCCCAATGCCGGGATGGGAGACGTCCCTACCTTGACCCAGCAGGAGGCAGGCGGCAAGGCAGAGGACAAGGGTGATGAGCGGCGGGGTGAGCATTGCTGTGGTCCTCTTCTGCAAAAGGCACCCAGGACCTGGGCAACTCCCTGGAGCCCCCACTTGTGTCTGCCAGGACCTTGGCCTTTTCCCCCACGCTGGCTGCAGGACAAAGACAGGGTCCTGGTGGCTTCCCCTCACCCCCAGCAGCCAAGCCCCACTGAAGCCATCATGGCCACAAAGCCCCAGCCTGGAAGCACCCAGCAGCTGCGCCAGCAGCACATGTGAGTGCAGGGTGAGAAGGAGGGTGTTTGCCGCAGCGACCAGGGTGCGGGATGCCCTTCGCAGCTATTTTATCATTAAGGTTGTACAACCACGGGGGCAAGGCTTCTGCCTTCCCCCCACCCCAACCGCAACTTGGACCTCGCTGCTATCCCAGCCTGTGGTTGCAAATCCCCAGCAAGCAGCCTGCAAGCCAGAAGGGTTGTCGGCATGCTCTACTGCGGTGCTGAGGCCTGCTGGCAGCAGACCAGTGCCAAGCTGGGGAGGAGGAAGCGTTCCAGCACAGGGTAGGGGGAAGGTGGCTGGCAGCAAGATTTGCATCCATTGCAACACCACACCCGGTGTCGCTCGCAGCAACGCCCGCCGCGGTAATGCCAACGGCACCCAAAGCAGCTGGGAAGAGAGGCTGCGAGTCCAGCAATGCTGGGGTGCAGCCCCAATGCACAAACAATTTTACGGTGGATGCAGTGATGGGACTGATGCTTCGAGGCACTGAAGCTGGTGATGGCCAGCGCAGCTGGAGCCTCCTGGGGCAGAACCAGCAGCGCAGTGAGCAGCTCCCCCCGGTGGGGGACAGCCACCATTTCCCCCTTAGGATATTTTGCAATAAATAACCTTTTTCCTTCTCAGCTCACCAAGGTACCCGATGCAGGCACTTGCCCTGACCTCTCTTGCCACCCGGCACAGCCCAGCAGTGCTCAATGCCATCCTCGCTGCTGCTGAGCTGAGGAGGGCATTGTTGCCTCACTGCGCCCTCCCAAAATAGCAGGATGCGGGTGTCAATTTGGCTGGGTTTTGCCTTCATGGGGAGCAGCTTGGTGCCCCAGCAAACCCCCAGCACCATGCTGACCGCTCGCATCTGCCCCCTTGCTCCAACGAAGCCCCTACCTTGGGCATGGGGCAGCTCCCGGCGTCAGCAGCACCTCAATGGGGTTGGCTGCTCTGGCTCTTCCTGCACAGCTGTTGAAGCGACAGAAAAGGAAGTGTTCATATGCAGATGACCAGATTAAATCAAGAGAGGTTTTAAATTTCCTTTTGCTTACTCTGTCACAGCCTGGCGAGGGACCGGCGTGGGGGGAGCATCCCCAGCACTGCCAAACCCAAGGACATGGAGGCCGATCCTCACCATGACAGTTGGCTGTGATTCAGCATGGCCCAGAGACAACGTGCTCCCTGGGCATGTCTGATATAATCAGCCTTCTTGCCTCTAATGAGCTTCTCCCTGCTACCAGCTCACCGGTAACCCCTGCTCTCCTGTGCTGAGGAGCCTGGACGGCAGCTGCAGCAGCACCGGCACCATGGTGGTGCCACCGGGGCAGGAGCCAGGCTCCAAGCAGAGCATCGACACTCGGTAAGTGAGGGAAGTCAAGCCAGTGGGGCAGAAGGCCAGTGTGGCTGAGCAGGGACCTGCTGATAGGACTCAGGCAGAAAAGGAAAGTGTAGGGACATTGGGAGCAAGGACAGGTGACGCGGAAGGACTACAGAGATGCTTTTTGCCACTGTAGGGAGAAAATTTGTGCAGCCAAAGCTTGATTAGCGTTCAAGCTGGCCAGCACTGTGAAGGACAGCAAAAAGGGCTTTTTTAAATACGTTAACAGCAAAAAGAGGATCGGAGATAACATCAGCCCATCGCTTAACAAGGTTGGTCACCTCACAAATAGGGACATAGACAAAGTGGAGAGGTTTAATGCCTTCTTCACCTCCTCCTTAACACCAATGATGGGCCCTGGGACCCCCAGAGCCCTGCGTTGGAAGACTGTGACTGGGGGGATGATAAACTCCCTGCCGACCCTGAACCTATTCAAAACCCGCTGCTCCAGCTGGATGCACAGAAAGCTACGGCACCTGACGGGATTCATCGCAGGGCACTGGAGGAGATGGCCGATGTTGTTGCAGGACATCTCTCCATTATTTTATAACCGCCTTGGGAGTCTGGAGAGGTCCCAGTTGACTAGAAGATGGCAAATGTTGTCCCCATTTTCAAGAAGAATAAGAAGGAAGACCCTGGTAATTAAGGGCCTGTCAGTTTCACTTCAGTGCCTCGTAAAATTATGGGGAATCTTATTCTGGGAGTGATTGAAAAAACACTTGAGAGACAATGCAGTCATTGGTGATGGCCACCATGGGTTCACAAGGGGAAAGTCCTGCTTAACTGGCTTAATTTCCTGTCATGACAAGGTCACACATCGAGTTCACCAAGGGAAGTGTTACGGTTTGAGAAACCCACAACAATTTATTGTTGTTTAGACAATTATTCTATGACCTGATGACCCCTCCCCACCCTGCAAGGGGAATCGGGAAGAAAACAAGGAAACCCAGGGGTTGAAATATAAACAGATTTAATAGAATAAGACTAAATAATTAACATTAATAACACTAAAGAACCAATAGTGATCCCAATACCAATATAAAATATTCAAGGATTATACCCAGCCCATTCTATCCGTAGGAAGCTGTGCACTCCCAGCAGGGGACGGCAAATGTGGGACACTGAGAGCACTGCGGCTTCAGGAGGAAGGGAAGGGCTCAGGACTCCAGCACCAGGGCAAGGAGTTCTCAGGATGGCAGCCATCAAGGGAGAGAGAGAACTCCTCAGCAAACTTTCTAATTTCTATTGAATGTGCTGTTAATGGTATGAAATAATCCTGTTGGCCAGCTTGGGTCAAGTGCCCAGGTCTCAGTCCCCCTCGTCCCTCCACCTGGCAAGCTCGAAAACACTGAGACTTTGAAACCCGCACACCATAGCTGGCTATAAAGTAAATATTTTCACAAATTCAGACACTAGAGTCCTCTAAAAGTACAGGTTTCCCAAGCACTAGTAAAGAAATTAGTCCTGTGTCACTCAAACCAGGACAGGAAGCCAGTAGATGTGGTGTTTTGGGATTTTAGCAAAGCTTTTCATACTGTCTCTGACAGTATCCTGGATAGACTGTCCAGCACACAGCTACACAAGTCCATCATACACTGGGTGAGCAACTGGCTGGTTGGGGTCAAAGAGTTATAGTAAATGGGGTGACATCAGGCTGGCAGTTCCCCAGGGCTCAATTATTATTTTTATAAATGATCTGGACACAGGAGTTGAATGTACATTAAGCAAGCTGCCTATGATACTGAACTAGGAGAAGCTGTGGACTCCCTCAAAGGTAGAGAGGCCTTACAGAGATACCTGGATAGACTAGAGAGCTGGGCAATTGCCAACCATGTGACATTTATCAAGAATAAATGTCACTCTGGCAGAGTGCCAGACTCTCTGCCTGGGATGGGGTAATCCTGGTTACATGTACAAATTGGGGCACGAGAGACTGGAGAGCAGCCCCACGGAAAGAGCTCTGGGGTTGATGGCAAGTTGAACAGGAGTCAACAGTGTGCACTGGCAACCCTCAGCTGTTCCTTGTAAGTCTTGCCCTTGAGGCCTTTCACCATCTTGGTCACCTTCCTCTGGACACACTCCAATAGTTTGATGTCCTTATAGTGAGGTGCCCAAAACTGCACACCGTGCTCGAGGTGGGGCTGCACCAGTGCGGTGTAGAGTGGAACAGTCACCTCACTCGACCGGCTCGCGATGCTGTGCTTGATGTACTCCAGGACATGGTTGGCCCTTTGGGTTGCCAGTGCACACTGTTGACTCCTGTTCAACTTGCCATCAACCCCAGAGCTCTTTCCGTGGGGCTGCTCTCCAGTCTCTCGTGCCCCAATTTGTACATGTAACCAGGATTACCCCATCCCAG